>OX579638.1:15317275-15665918 GCA_951230915.1 Antitrichia curtipendula | reverse complement strand
AAACCCAAAAATATTGGAATAGATATCTTAGCATCTATTCTAATATTAAAATATTTCAATTTTTTTATAAAATCTTTTGGGTAAGTGAAAGAAATTTTACTTAGATCATCTTAGATCTTTTTTACATTTAAATCCCATCCTTACATTTATGATGTGGTTAGGCCATCAAGAATTAAACTTGGGTTGTCTTTATTAAATATGGCATGTCTTCCAAAAAGAAGAGGGCCCAACAAGATCTAATTGTAAGACAACAAATGCAAGGAGGTCTTCCATCAAGTCATTTAAAGATAAATTGTAAATTCTTGCCTAGCCTCTTTAAAAACTTATGGATTTGAGAGAATCATGAGAAATCTTGTACTTTTAATTTGGTTTTAATTGATAAATATACATGGACAACCCTCCAATATCTCCCAAATTTTTTTGACAAGTCATTGAGGGAAGCTACAAAAAAACATATTAGTTTTTTAGACATTACATGAAATGAAGAAATTATAAATTTCCAAATGATTGATTATAGGTATACATGTAGATCCTGATGTCAACCTTTAAAACATCACATCAAGTCCAAAATGTGCTAGTATGTGAGCCTATGAACCTTGAATATTTGAGTTATTTTTTGTAATTCTTGGTTTAGGATCCATGACCATAGATTACGGAATTTTAGAATTTAGAATTAAAGAACACAAATTAGGTTGTTAGGATACACATTAGGACCCATGACCAAATGCTTTACAAACATAAAGTAAATTTTTTATTTCTCCAACATGAGGGCCCTCTCAAGGCCGAAATCCCATTTTTCAGGAGGAGTTGAGAAATTCATAAAATTCTCCACTAAACCTATGTTAGGGATTAACCCCTAAAGTCCTAAAGCCATTTTTCTATCAAAATACACTCAAAATTGTCATTTTTGTTGCATTTGCCCAAGGAAATAGAAAAAATAACATTTTTAGAATCTAATAGTAGGATCTTGTACTTGACTTGTCTTAGAGCACGTGGTAAAATTTTCATGAAGTTTGATAGTACTAATTAAAAGATATTAGCATTCAAAGTTGTAAAATTTTATTTATTTTTAATTCTGGCCTGCAATTTCAGATCACTTTGACCGCCATTTTTGGAATTCTTTTGCACTACACACTTTGAATTTACAGTTTATTATGTTGAAGAATTGAGTTGAAATTTTAGGAAAAAAAATTCCCCCCAAAAAACTTAATTTTCATTCTTTAAAAAATTGTTAAGTAGAAAGAAAGTCTAAATTACTAATACCTCTAAGATGGAATTGAAACGTAATAATTCCAATGGTGAAATTATTCTAGCAAGTACATGTAACCCTGAAAAACAATTTTTTTGGAAAAATGTGAAAATTGCATTCAAAAATGATTTTTATAAGTTATTTTTTGAAGAAGATGCTTAGATTGCCTGAAAAACAAGATTGTTTATAACTTTCTCATCACTAGTCCAAATAGAATGAATCAAAGTTTCACATGAGGACAAAAATATAGTAATTAAAATTAAAAATTAAAAATTTTAGTTTTGATATTTTGTGATTTTTTAATACTATCTACCAACCTCCATTTTCAGCTAATTGTGCCATAACTTTTGTTCTCAGGCACTGATTGAAATAAAAAATTATATTCCCATGAAGCTTATGTATTTTTCCAGCTTCACAAAAAATTCAAAAAATTACATTGAATATTGAGAGTGTATGAGCCTACCCAAGTTTGCATTTTGGCCCTTGTAGGACCAACGGGACTTTAGAAGTTAATAGGTTCAGACAATAGCCATATGCGACATGCAATCAATGGACATAGACATAGGATACCTATATATGTCTTACTTTTGATTCCGCCAAGTCTCTCGTGTACTTGAACATGTTTGAACAATTCACATGGAAACTTGAAAACTTTTCAAATTTGGTGATTTAGGTTATCTTCCAAGGTTGTAGGATACCTACATTTTCCACGGTCGTAGATTCCATATTTTTCTAAATATTAAAAAAAATTCTAAGAGAATCCACCACTTTTCAAAATTTTAAAGAATAATTCCTAAAATTTCATTTCTTGGGGGGGTCCAAAAACTCTAGGCCCACTAAACTCGTAGAATCAAGACTCATAGGCTCACATTTCTAGGTTCACATGCTAGAGTCCTTGCATCAAATCCCTTGGACTAGCTTTTGAATGTATTTTCAAAAACCTATAACGTTTGAGGTTAAGAACGAGTACTACATTTTAGACAATAATATATAGGCATCAAAATCTCCAACGATGATATTGCAATTTGAAGTGGATACGTCTCCATAAAAAAATGAAAAATGAAATTCTCTCCCTTGTTGCACACCCCCACCCCTCCCTCCGTTTTTTGTTTTTTTTTCCCCCGTAGTACCTTATCCACCATCCGGACTGAAGGCATCAAACTTTTTTCACATTCAGTTCATTCAAATTTGAATTCTGAAGTTTTTTCCAATTCTTCTAAATATGATTGTTTTTTTTTCTTCTTCATTTAAAAAAAAAAAAATGATTCTACTGTTCATTTGGACCCATGCAACTATGCAAGCGATGCCCTGTGCAACCATGCAACCATGCAACCATGCAAAGGGATGCCCCCATGCCTGGCTCATTGTCCTTATGCTGGGGATCACTTGAAGATTCTCATTGGGTTAGAAATGAGAGTGTCATACAGACCGGGTGATGGAGTTCCAATTGGACCAGGATGGATGGATCCGTCCTTTTTCCATCATGCCGGATTTTGGACGAAGCTGACGGGAGAAAAAGGAGAATCAATGCCCAAGTGCCCCACTTGTACCCGCAACTATCCAGCAGGGGGCTTTCAGTTCAACACCAGAGATAACAACATGCAAGCCAGGCCAAAAAAAGGATGACATCAGGCAGGCCGGTTGCAGGCATTTGGGGTCCCTCAAAAAAACAATTTATGGTAGAAGTACCTATTTTGGACAACCCTCCTCACTCTGATGGCTTTATAGGGTGGATCTATTGTGGACAACAATTGGATGCACTATTTCTTTAAAAAAAGATTTTGTGTTTGTACCTTCTTGTCTGGTCATCTCTCCTCCCTCCTTGCTTAGGGAAAAAAAGTGCCAATACTAACCGTAATAGATGAGTCTATGAGACTGTAGTGGATTTGAATGAAAAAATTTCAATTTATATTGAATAAAATATTTACTTATTATAATTTATTTACTTATTTATTTATTTATTTTGCATTTTTCCTCATCCTTATGTTTGCACACATTGCACTCAATTTTTCAACAAACTTTTCATATCCTACAGGTTGAAATGCTTAAGTTATCATAAATAGATACTCCTACCTTAGAAGGGTAGTCATCACAAAGTTTACAACCTATAGTTTGTCAACCGTTATCGTGTGGTTACTATTGTTTCATGGGTTCGCACGTTAATTTAACAGTTATCGCATCGTTACGATGCATCATTAGTTGCAAATAATGATGCATCGTAACGATGCAGTAATGCGTCGTAACAATGCGATAACTGTTAAATTAACGTGCGAACCCATGAAACAATAGTAACCACACGATAACAGTTGACAAACTATAGGTTGTAAACTTTGTGATGTAATTGACCTAGAAGACAACCCAAAATCAACTTCTAACCGACATGAACAACAGACTTTGAACCCCCTTGGCTGAAATTTTTTCTATGTGAAGATGAGGATTTAGGACATTCATAAGTATATCATGTTTGCTACAATCTTGCAAAATTTCAAATGCAATTGAGATGTTTAATTTACTCTAAATGAGTCTACAATAGTGGTCAAATAAAAGAACTATAATCTACTCGACTTTTAGAAATTTCTTGCACAATCAATTTATTTATTTTAAATATCAACAATGAAATGATATAACCCCATATGTTTTGTAAGTAAGATTTTGGGGGGAAGAAAAAAATACTAAAACCCACAAATTTATGCTAATTCAACCTTAGAAGTGGCAAGCTTTGCAATTTATTATTATGTCAAAACAAGCATCCTAGTGTTATGTTTGATGTCCAAAAAATTTGATGTCCAGATTTTAGACGTCAAAAAAAACACGGGGTTCTTATAGTGTGTGTCATAGAAGAACCACTTTCTAACTTGAAAGATTTACCACTCCAAGGTTTCAATTATAATGCACTCTTTCAAGTTTGGGATGTATGCATTTCTGCCATTTGACAGAGTGGTTTTTCTTTTGAGGTCTATTTGTGTCCTAAATCATTGCAAAGTCTAAAACAACAATTACTTGATATGGTCGCAATGATGCAATTCCAAAATATATTTTAAACTACAGTATAAACTTCAAGTATTATCAGCACCCTTCATACAATAACTTCAAATTTTAGATAAGAAGCACAAGTTATGCAAGATATTGGTGCATCATATGTCATTCATGAAGAAAAAAATGCACGCATCCCTAATATTACTAGTATTGCTTTTGTGGCAAATGTTCTACCTTCAACTTCACAATATTATATATTATCACCAGATGAAGCACTATTGGCTATGATAAAGATGAACAAATTGTGTCAAAGTCAATTTGTTGGAAAGTTTCTATAATGTCCAATGGAATGCTTTAGCATCCAAAGGGATTTAGGGATTTTATAAATGTTCACATGAACAACTTAGAAGACGGTTTAAATATTTCCAAACTCAACTTTCAATCTTACCATCTTCTAATTTTGATGTTGTAGGTGATATTTATCAAGATATCACTAAAGAGGTCGAGACAAAAGTTGAACTTGAAATTATAGCAGATTTATCAACATCATTACCTTTGATTGATTCAAATTCTTTACAAGTACCAAGATCTGAATCTATATATGAGCCTCTTTTTTGTAATCAACTACCAAGTCTTAAAGACATTCACTTGGCAATTATACCATTTGCAACAAAAGACACTCCATATTTTGAAAAAAGACTCAATTGTTTTTATACTTATTGCATCATCAAAATAAAAAGAAACATATCAAACCAAACAATTGTAGTACAATTGATTGGAAGAAGTTTGCAATGTGAAGGAAATATTTTGTCAGGTAGAAAACTGCCTTGGAAATTCTAATTCTTTATCCAAAATCAATTTCAATTGAAAAAAGAAAAAGAAAAAGATGAAGGCAAAAGAAAAAAATAGAAAATGTAATAGATATTATATGCACTCATGTTAGAACTTATGTGTATTTTGTTTCATATGTAGATTTATTATACATATAAAATTATGATGATTTAGAAAATTTAGTTATCATATTGATGCTTTTAATTTTTAAAGTATTGATTTTCATTTATATATGTTCCTATTTAAATACACATTTAAAAATAAAATAAAATGACAATTTTTATTGCAATCATTTTATATTTCCTTCACTTCACTATTTGATTTCATTTATTTTCACTTTATTTTAGATGATTTCATTCATTATATACAATTTATAATCATTTAACATTATTGATTTTTTTCCTTCAATAATGCTAAATGATTTATGTTTTATTTTAATTTCAAAAATATTATCATAAATAATACTAATAATAAAATAAAAACATTTATCATTAAATTGAAATATGTATAGTGCATTGAATATAGTTTTAAAATATTGATCTTTTGAATTTTTGAATCATGTTAAAAATTTATTCAATTATTTAGAGAATATTATATTGATTTATATATTGGATTTAAAACTTTTTTTCTGCTTAAATAAAGAGATTTTTTTGTTTTCATCTTTTTTAATTTAATATCAATGTAATTTTTTAATGTTCGACTTATAAACAGCTTATGTAGTATTGTACACTTGTCTAAGTGTTTTCCATGATTTACCTATGTATTCTTTTAATTTTTAATTTTTAAAATAATTTTTCCGTAATTTATTTTAGTTTATAGAAACAAAATTCAATTGAAAATCCATAACTTTCACCCTTAAGAACCAAAAGTACAAAACAACTTTGGTGCATTTTTGTTTGTTGAGGGCTGCCAAGAATGACATCAATAACTCCTATATTCCATTTTTCATAATTTAATTCAATTAATGGTCTTAAAAATTGCTCACAAATTTATCATATGTCCAAAAGCAGTGGTACAACTTCAATATAACTCTTGTCGATTCAAGCTCTCCAATGGTATAAAGGAAATGACCGGTGAGCACACAACCAAGGATATTTCAACATTATATACAAAACAATCTAGAACAAATGTTATCATTGTATTTCTATTTTTATTTTATTCAACTTTTACTTTGCATATATAAGTAAGTAAAGGGTGCAAAGTTTCTACACTTTTGATTGATAATGAATCAAAAGATAAAACTTTCTTCTTTAAAGTATATATTGACGTTAAATTTTTTTGTTTTTAATTGATTTAAAAGCTCAAATTCTTCTCCTTTTTTTTCTTTTCTTTTTCTATTTTCCTCTTTCCCTCCTTCTCCTTTTTCCCCTCCCCTCTCCCTCTTTTTGCCTTTTTATCTTAGAGTAGGACCTGACTTTCCCCCCCTCAAAACCCCTTTTCATCCCCCCACCCTTTTGTTCTTTTAATAAATTAAAAATTAATCAAATTTGTTAGTGAAATAAAACTTTTAATACAATTAAATTTTGTTCAAGACTCTTAAGTAAGCGGAATGGCAGTTCTCTTGGAAGTTTTTGGGTGAGAATTTCATCAAATTCATTCAATATTTCACTCAATGAAAGTTTATAATTCATAAAATTCTTATTAAAAAATTCTAAAAAAAAATTCTATTCCATTTACTAAAGAATCTTGAAAAAAATTTACTTGTATTAAAAGTTCTATTTCACTAATGAATTTCTTAAAAAAGTAAAATATCATTTGAATTTCTATTGAAAAATTGTTTAAAAAAATGTGTTACTTGTACTTCAATATGTCCAAAATTTGTTGAAAAAATCTAATTTCTCAATTAATTATGACAATTTTAAAGTGTATAAAATACTTACAAGAGCTAGTGTAGTCAATGAGTTATGAATGTTTTCAAGAGTTCTTGCAAGAGTTTACTATACTATATGATCTATACAATGATGAAGTACATCTAGATGTATTGAAAAAAGATAACCTTATTCCTTGGGATGTGAATATCTAGGACATTCAACTTCATAGTTTTTGTGTAAAAGTTATGAATCAATTTATATAGGTATGGGAAAAAAATTTACACATGTAAATATTTTGTCTTTTGATTATTTTTAAGCCATTGTTCTTTTGCCTCGATAACTCGAAATCCACATTTCCCTTCCATCATTTAGGCTTCCTTAAGTGTTAAATTGTCTTGTATGAGCCTTTTGTCAAGCCCTTGCAATTAGTACTTGCTTAATTACTTAACGTCCAGAGTCTTCTCTAGAATTCATGATTGGGGAAAAATCATTATAAAGCACTATTTAGAAGAATATTTTGGAATTGATATACAAATGAAAGTTGCACGTTTTGAATTTTAGATTCCATTTGTATGGTTAGATTCACCAATGCTATCACCAATATTTTTTAATAAATTTTGAAAGGAAATTTTTTAAATTCCCTTCAAAGTTTGATTATAAGCAAAATATTATCATTTTTGGAGTGAAACTTGTTGGAATGGATTTCAAAGGAGGTTCTCTTGGCATGGTGTTATTTTGAAATTTTTGTGTTTCTTACATTTATGACCTCATTTTTGCAAATCCAATTTTGAAACTATAGTCAATGCAATTTTGGCTTGGTCAACCACTTGACATACTTTCACATTTGTAATTTCAGAAAAATATTTATTTTAGTAACACCAAATCCAACTAATAGACAGGACATGATTGACTTGAAAAAGTATATCCACAAATTAGGATGACTTTCATCCAAGCAACAACGAGAAAGAAATGTGAAGATAAATCTATTCATTGTCCATAAATTGGAAGTTGAGGCACTTCATTCCTTAATATGTTTCTTATATGTTCCTTGATATGTTTTTACCAAAAACGCTTCCAAACTGCCATTTCTAGTCCAAGTACCAAATTTTTGAAAATTTCTTTTTTTGACACATGTAACCGTAGGATCTTGAAATATGCTGACTTGAGGACACGTGGTAAAAATTTCAAAAATTTCCCACCGTGTAGATTGCAAAATATAAGCACTCAAATTCACTGAAATCATCTTTTTTGGCCCTGTGAAAAACAGGGTAGTTGCACTTCATAAGATCACTTTTCTATGAAAAAATGTCCAAAATGGTGGTGCTTCTTTGGATTCTTTTTTCTGAACAAGTAATAGGTTGGCTACATGCTAGAAAAAAATTTCACATCATTTGGAATTGTATAACATAAACAATAAGTAGAAAGAAGTAGAGAATGATTTAAAATACAAAATTGTTAAGAATTTAGTTATGGAATTGAAAAATGTCAATTCCAATGGTTGCAATGTTGTAGACTTGTAGTAAACAATCTACATCCTACGATTTTATTTTGTTCAAAAAATAGTGAAAATTGAGTAAGATAAACGACTTCAAAGTTTATTTTAGAATATAGAATCCATAACTACCCACAAACTAAAACTCCTCATAACTTTTGACTCCTTGATCAAAATGAAATGATTCAAAACTTTCCACGTATATATAACTCTAGAAAACCAATTTCAAATTTTTGTTTATAAAAAAGGTGATTTAAAAAAATCTGCCCTGACTTCTTGGCCAGGAAAAAAAGTAACATATTAGGTCATAAGTTTTGACTCATATTTCCAAGTGTTGTGAAATTTAGTACATATGAAAGATGTTCCTCGTCCCCACCTTCTATTAAAATTTCAACCTCAACTATCCAAATCTCCAATCACATGTACCTGCCCAAAATTTCTATGATCCCATAAAAACATGATGGTCCTTTGGGGGTTAAGGGTTATAATAGTTGAATTAGCCAAATCATTTGTTCCATTAATTCCATGATTATTCAATAATTCTTTACATAAATGCTCGATTATGGTTTCAAATTTTTATTGAATGATTTTGTGAATATGGATCAAATATTTAGTTGCCAATGGATTGAAATTATAATTTTGAGGTTTGTAGATATACTTCTGAATTCATGCATCGGTTCAAAATTAAACTTACCAAGATTAAACAATTTATTCTTCAAGTATTGAATATAGTGGGCAGCATCCTCATATGACAAAATTGTGATAAATTGTACTGATGACTCTAGCTAATACGGTATTTTGTAAGAGAAGCTTCTTTTTATTCAAAGTCATATCAAATTGTCATTATGCAATACCATATCTATATAATAACTTGGGCTGAAAATAACATGACAAAAAAAATTGGGAAACTAGTTTTTTAAAATTATATGAATTTTTTTTGGTACAATAATAGTAATTTTAGCATCTATTGAATTTTATTTTTCACATAGAATTAAATATTTGAGAAGACAAAGTGTCAAAGCTACTACGTAAGTATGATAATTTGAATCTCAACTGTAGAGGGAAAAGCAATTCACACCAACAAATTTGCAATTGATTCCTTGAACATTGAAGAAGTGTAGGTGAAATGTGGATCCAAAGTGTTTATGTATAGGGCAATGATTGAGGAAGAGGGTGGAGCCCGATGAGGAGGCATTTTATATTGCGAAATGGCCGCTATTGTCAGGCATTGCCCAACATAAATCACAACTAGGAAATCAACAGAATAAGAAGAAACACTCGGGATGAAAAGTTGCAATTGGATGAAAAATTTGTAATGCCCGATTAATCAGGTTTGCCCTTGTAATCAAGCATTACAATTGATTGTGCCACAAAAGCCTCCCGGTAAATGAACGAGCGATTTCTTGGGAGTGGTTTACGGATGAATTGTATTAGTTGAATATTGTTTTTCACCTGTAGATTGCAAAATTGGCATGTATATATATTTAGACATTTATTTAGGTGTATGATATCTTGTAGGCATTTTGTAATGAATTCCAAAGTAAAATCAATAGTTTTTTAAAAATACTACTAATAAAAACACCCAAATTGTTTAGAGGTTGGCATTTTTGATAATCGATAAATTTACAAAAGTTGCCTATTTGGCAATTAAAAACTAAAAAAAGTTGTCATGGAAATTTTGGAGGAAGTTGTCAAATTTTGAGCAACATACAATTTTTCTTTTCTGTACTAAATATTATCAAATTTTAACAATGTTTTGCTCCAACAACAAGTTGATAAGAAATTAAAGCCCTTACCTCCCTAAATGTCCAAATGTCTCCTTGTGGAATACTTGACAATTTAAACATCCTCTTGTGATCTCAATTTTTGGCATGATTTTTTGAAAAAAAATTTCAACAAAGAAAAATAGACAAGATTTTTGGAAAATATAGTTTTTATTTCAATTGGTGTCTAGGAGCAAAATTCTCCATATCTCCGGCAGCTTTGCACTCTCATTGGTGGGAGTTGCTAAAAATTTCAGACGTTTCAAAAAGTGTCACAAAAACATAGTCCACTGGAACAAAATCCAAGCGTGGTGAAGAGATGGGAAGGCCCCTCATGATGCATGGAGGGGGGAGGGCTCATTTCACATAGGCTTGGTTTTTTTTCTCCTTGATTGTGTCTATGGCGGGGGGAAATCTCGATAGCTAGGCTCACCGTAGACCAGGCTCAACCCCTTCCCAATGAAAGAGTGGAGATGCTCTAATGTAGAACTAGCTTGGCTTTGTGCAAGTGAAATTGAAACTTGTTGATGAAATTTATGTACATGGCAGTCACCAAGACAAAGGGAATTTTGACAAAAAAAACAACAGCCAGATTGAAGGAGGGTGAAGTTCAACAAGAAATACCTATTTTTTTTTGTCAATATTCCCGACAACAAGGAGATTGCCCGATTATAAAAGCCCGTCCAAAAATGGATGAAATATGTGATTGATGAATGGAAAATATATAATCACTGGTTACACAGATTTCACGCGCGTCCGAGAGGAGATTATTACGGGAAATAATCTGCCCCCCTTTTGAATGGGACATTCATTTTTTTGCGGGGGTTTACGGTTGAAGTCACATCAATACATGCTTAAATCTGACAGTTGTAAGGTTCGCTGAGATGGATGTTGGATGTGTACAGTACAGTACGCCTTTCCTCTGAGTTAGATTTGCTAGCAAGTTGAACGTGCTGACATTGCTGGATGTAAGTTAGGACAAGTAGGGGATGATAACTGAACAAATACAACTAACTTCTAGAGCCTATCCAGAATGCTATCTCATCCTGCTTTCTGTTGTGATGTCCCCAGTGAAATTTTTTCTTTTTCGGCTATCTCATATTCTCATTCATGTCTGAATACACTTAATTTCACAGATATTTCTGTACGGCAGTCTGTTCTTAAAGCAATCGTTTAAGGGTCGATTGTGTTTGGGGGGAAGCTAAATAATTCTGTTGAAACAATTTTCAGTAAATTTTCATAGGAAGAAAGATGGAATTGGCATCGAACCCAAGTTGTTTCATATTTTCTGGACCTTCAAGGAATTAGTTACGAATTTTAGAAGTTGAAACGTAGTGGTCACTAAAAGCGACCACCTCCTGAAATGTACACTATTGGTACATTGATGAAAGAAAAATGTACCTCTATTGTCATGGTCACTTTTAGAGCATGGGCGCTTTTACAGCAGACTACCTAGTGATTCCAATGCTCATACAAATACAACAGGAACATTCAATCAGCCATTATAGGGAATTTTGTTAAAATGGTGATATTCCATACGTTACTTTCAAACCATGCGGGCTGCACCGCAAAAGTGCCATATGAGATAGGTATAGATTTTAGACCGTGCAGTCTAAACCATAAAAGTGCCAAAGTTTGTGGAATGGTGCCATTTTAACGAAATTCCCCCATCATTCAGCTTCTTTGAAATAAAGTACCTGTATTTGATTGGCTAAGTGTAATAGCCTTCCATTTCCATTTTGGTTGGCTTTTGTGGACTATGAGTTTATGTAAAAAGTGCTTTTGCTGTTTTATCTTTCAATGTGTGGAAAGACAAAGTAACATTGATCATTCAAAATCATGGCCTTCTTGTGACCTAACTTAAGTCGGTCCTTTTAGAGTAAATGATCAAAGTTAGTACCATTATGCACAAAACTAATACAATAAAAATAAAGCCTACTGATGGCCACCTCATGCAAACCTTTTAATAAACACCAAGTGACGGAGGATTCGTTGGTGCCAAAATGAAAAACCATCAAGGTATGAAATTTCATATGACATTGAAGTTACATATTCATTTGATTGAGAGATACAAAGTTGCATAAGTTAATGGCAAGACTTTGATGGTGATGGAGTTGAAAATGTAGTTAAATACTGATCCACTTACTCCTATCAATCATCCTGTAATGAGCATTTTCTCACATAATTTTGGTTCACAATCTTTAAAGACACAAACTTGCAAAAGGAATCTCAAACTAAAGATATGTAGACCTGTTATAATTTTGCATTTCCACATTGAGGCAAGTCAGTTACAAGAATCTTTCAAGATAAATTGTGTTCAACAACACAATCCTAAGTTGCATTCCTTCTTCATGTTGAGAATCTTCAAAGAGAATTTAACTTATACCTTATTACGGTAGCATGCATAAGACAGACAGCTCTGCAGTTATAGGAGCATGTGTACGTGGCACACCCTCATTTAATTGCTTTGTATTCAACAAATACAACCTACAGCATATTGGTTCAAATTTGTTGCTAAGTATTTTCTTTATTGTCTCTGCTAGTCAGATTGAGTTGCACGCAATGCTCTGGATATGAATAGGCCACCTGGATACATGCACTTCAAACCAACATTCTTCACAAACATGCTGTGTTCATGTTCAGGGTTTAGGGTGCCTGCACTTGACTCACAGGCTGTTTACTACAGATTTTGAAGTATTAGTTTCAGATTAGCAGTTGTGGATGAAATTCTTGTCTAGTGTAAGCGCTTGCACTTAGAATAATAATAATATATGATAATAGATTCTTTGTTGACAGAACATCAGGGTGAGCTGAACTGATAGAAGGTACAAAGAATATTGCAAAAACAATTTATTTCATGTGGTCCTGCTTATATTTCTCTTAATACAGTTAAGATACAAAACCCTTCAGATCATCTTGGTGGGTATCATCACCTACTCCGAAGTGACTTTCAACACAGAAGGGAGGAAGAAGGCAACTCCACCCTCTTTTTGAGGTTGTTGAATTGAGAGTTGATTCGTTCCAGTTCCCGTGTCAAATACGGACATAGGGAGAATAACACCAAGACCAAGGAAGGAAAAAATTCAAGTTACAAGTGACGTTTGTCTCTGATCCATCCAGCTTCTCAATCTCTATCATCAACAAGGATAAAAGTTCACAATTCCCCAAATGTGCTTTTGCATGAATAACTTACTTAGCAGCCTTCAGAGCTTCAGCAGGAACAGGTCCTTGTTCAGCATCCACCAAGAAGTCTGCGCTACGTTATTAAGTAGGATCCAAAACCAAAGACATCATAGGTGTTTGTGTGTAAAGAATAATAAATCACACACACAAATTAAAAACAGAATAATTAATCACACATACAAAAGCAGAGCACGATTAGGTGAAATCTACCGGCCTGCACCTTCTGTTGAGAAAAAACCCGGCCGTTATTAAACCCATTTTACTTGAATCCCACTCCCTCCTTGCTACTTGAACTTATCGTCAATGTCGTTAACTTGGCAAAGATTCCGTGGCAAATATTGAGATGTACTTCTACGCAAAGCTAAGCTAAGCACTAAAAATTAGCAAGTTGTATATTTATATTTCAGGCTGTGCGGCTTTGAAAGTGCGGCTTTGAAAGTGCAATGTACTACTTCCATTGAAGATCTGCAATAGTAGTTAAACAGAGCTCAGGGAAGTTGTGAAATTAGAATTTGTTGAAGTGAAATCGTTGCTATGAATTGAAAGATGCCATTTCAATGAACATGACGAAGCATACCTAGTCTATCTGGCTTCGATTTCTTCTTGAATTCTTATTTACTAATTAATAATACTAACTCTAGCTACACCCGTTGTTTCCCACCCTCACGGAACGTTAAACCATATCCATGGTGGTAAGGTAGCAAGGCCGCTGGGCATGACCCCCAAGAGCATTCAAGAATTAACGATATTAACAGGAATTCCAGCATTGGAAGATCGATACAACCCCATATTTGCAAAATTGGCATATTTGCAAAGGCTGATTATGGCAGAGAATTAAACAAGTAAAACCATCTAGCGCTAGTTATGCTTAGGGTTCTATAACGTGGAGACCTACTGACCTTCGGTGTGTTACCTCAATTTCGTTAAATTTGCAGTATTTCCACAACTGTCGGTGGCACCTTTCAAGAGAAGCACCTGAAAACGTAAATCTGTACCTATCATCAATTTCGGTGAATTGGCGAAAATTGACCAAAATTTGATATCGTTAAAATGACAGAAATCAGAAAAGTCTCAGGTATTGTTTAGGTTTCAGGGCTTGAAAAGTGCCGAAGTCTTGGAATGAATTTGACGTTATTGTCCTCGCTTTAGCTCATAATTGGCGATGTGTCAATTGACCTCCACCACACGGCATAATGCTAATTTCTGACTGACCGGTTAATTATTTCAGCTGTAAGTACGTGAAATCCATATGCATGCATTCATTGCGTCGATCAGGAGTTTGATTTAATTTCCCAACCTCATCATATGGCTCTTTTCTGGCCGAACTTTTATATTTGTAAATGCAAACGTAACGATCACCTCAATCTGCGCGCGCATCAATGGAGATGATCGAATCCGTCGACCATATCGTCTTCAATTTAATATAAAAAAAATGTCCAGTTTCTACCTTTTCTGTTAATCAGTCATTCGTACGTGCAAATGTGTAATCCATGAGGGCAGGAGTTCAATTTCCCACTATCATGTAACAAATCACTTAAATTTTAATTTCCGATCGAGATGCTCCTCGAGATGCTACGATCGCCTGGGCCTGCGGTGATCGATGTATCGATCGACGCTATGCAATGTTTAATTATTTGAGCTACGTACAATAATTTCTTTATATGTCGTTTCTCTTTGACAATGTTCAAGATCTCCTCCTAAATGCTAGCTTGCACTCGCAGCCACTAGCTAGCAAGCTCTATAATGCTGTATATGTCTGACAGATTGTCATTTCGAGGTCCGGTCCTTGTATACGCGCAACCTTGTTCTGACGCTACTGCTAACTTAACAGATCAAAGGCCTAAAATGTCAATGCAGCAATCTTGATCGATGCAATTTATCCATACTAGAGTATATAATATATACTTGACTATGTTTAATTCGCTACTTACTCGATCAACTCCGCGCGCCGAATGCTGGTGCAGCTAACTTGATTAGTTACGTACTAAACTACATTTGCCTGTTCCGATGACAATCAATTTTCTTTACTTTCGCCCACGCGTGTTGTCATGGTTCATGCACAATCCTATTGAATCAAAATCAAAATTAAAAATATAGTAGACTAAGGAACGTATACACGTATAGTCCAGTGGGTATCGCAGATCGAAGTTCAGGCGCCTTCTTTGCCTCTCGAGCGAAATCTAAGCTTATTGATTGCCATTACAGCTTTACTACAACTAAACGCGAGTTCGCTTAAGCTTAATTAATTAATTACTACCTGGCCTCGTGATCGACTTAGACTGGTTTTAATTAAATGGAGTTCTCAGAGAGTTGAAGAGGAGTTCGATTCTCCGGAATGAAAACTCTTTTAATCCTAGCTCACCGACATGTAGTACATAGGCTGCGCTTAATCGATCGAATCGATCGAACTGTACGCGCGTAAACGGTTCACTTAGGCCTGAATGCCTGATCGGAGGGTCTGTCTCAGGGAGATCGATCATTTATCTGTGCTTCCTTAATTCCGTTACACAGGAGAAATCCAACATAGAAATTGGACAAAATGTCCATTAATTATGTGTCCAAATTCCATTCCTAATGTACCCAATTCTTTCGCCACTGGATCCACATGCAGTTTAGAATTCTTCAGAAACCCCATAGCTCATGGACATTTTGGATTTCTCCTGTGTTCACTATTTACATTCTAGCTGGGGGCGATTAACGGAAATTTCGTTAAAATGGCGATATTCCAGTGCCACTTTCTCCTGACGGCCAATTCATGGAAGAGAAGGGGAGCTAAGGGCCTTGGGATGCAATGTACATATGAGAGTGTAGAATATTTGCACATTCTTTGGTGAACCTCACACATAGAAAATTGTAGAGACCACGTTTGGTTTGTATGCAATGATGGGTATGAGTTTTGATGTGAGGTTCTGCATCTCTCTGGAGTTTGTAGTTGAAAAATAAGAGGTTCAAAATATGGCAATTTGAAATGGACAAGAAATGAAAGGGAAGATGCTTGTAGTTCTTGTTGAATATAATAATTTGAATGTACATATATTGCCAAGTATGTAGCCTTTTCTCCCCTAGAGAGGAGTTGCACAATCAAAACTAAAAGTAAGAAACTAGACAATAACAACTAAGCTTGTTATACATAGATATTAGTCTTCCACTCCACACAAGAGTAATGTGTATTGGTGCCTTGTTTTGGAAGCCCCTTTAAGAGAATTCATAGACCTTGCCTTTCTCGTTCTGCACATCGACATAAATTATCCACCACAAATCCTACTTGCTTTTGCGGTGCAACGAAGCTCTCCCCATCATTCTTTGGTGGTTTTCATGATGCCAAGATGCTATCCGTTGAAATCTAGTCGGCTAAACTGCATGTTTGGTCAAGTTTTCATTTGAGACCTAGCTTTGTGTCCCACCCTGTATACAATTGTTGCATGTTTTTGGACCTTCTACATGGTGTGTACCAATGTACCCAAACTTTGCGATAGTAGACAGCTTGTGGATCAAACTGCAGATTCTCCATTGTCCTACCAAGCCACATGGGCTCCTTACAATCCAAGCCTGGTTTGACAAGCCTAAGTAGAAACCTTCACGGACATTGGTGGCCATGTTGTATGCTCGTAGGGCCTTCCTTCGAGAGGACTGATGTAAGGCTCTTTGTGTTCAAGCACCTTTTGGGTACTTCTGTCTTGCATGAAATCCGTCATAAAATCCCCGGGTTGTCGAGTTTGAGGTCAAAATCAGTTCTTTAGTTGAATGGGTTGTTGTGAATATTGCCCGATTCCATCATGTATTACATTTCTCATGTTGGTCCAATATGTCACCAAATACAACATGTAGGCCTTGTACTCAATTGTTGTGTCTTCTTTGGATATTTTTGTCCAATGTCAGATGTATCCATCCAATCCACAAACAATCTTTGTTTTGTTTGCCATTTTCTTGGGTTCTACTGTAAAAGAATCCCCTTGGAGAAACATGGGTTTGTGCTCGGCATCTTTTTTCCATAACTTTAATCCATCTTTGGGCTCCCATATCTTGTTTGTACATTTGAGTTTGTATTGCATGATTGGCAACCCGTTGTCGTCCATAAAGAATTTGTATTGCCTTCCATTCGAGTGGCCTACAAATTGTTTTTGGTCATCTCTATATAGGGTTTGATGTAAGCCTTGAAACATGGCACTTCCTTTATTAAGTGAAGAATGATGGGGTCCTGCTTCATTTCCATGTACGATTGCATCAACAATGATAAAGTTGGATGGTCTTTCTCACGAAGTTGCATGCTCCATTGACCAAATGATGCATCAATGTCATCATGAGCGTGACCCACCATCATAAATGATACTACCACCTCTTTCACAGTATATCTTGCAACTAATAGCACTAGAAGAAACCTATGTTTTTTTTTACGTCCAAAATTTGGACGTCCACTTTTTTGGACATCAAACATAACATTAGGATGCTAGTTTTGACATCAAAACTAGCATCCTAATGTTATGTTTGATGTCCAAAAAAGTAGACGTCCAAATTTTAAATGTAAAAAAAAACACAGGTTTTTTCTAGTGTAGGGACCAAAAACAAAAGACAAACCTATTCTTATTTTCCTTCCAAGAGTTGTCCATTTGGATGTAGAGCATTCATGGCAGTGGACATGCTTCAATTGGTTGTGAAGGAACTATTTCAAGGAATCAACACAAATGTCACTACCCTTGAGTAGTGCC
This sequence comes from Antitrichia curtipendula, assembly GCA_951230915.1. Taxonomy (NCBI): domain Eukaryota; kingdom Viridiplantae; phylum Streptophyta; class Bryopsida; order Hypnales; family Leucodontaceae; genus Antitrichia; species Antitrichia curtipendula. The sequence continues at coordinate 15,647,907 of OX579638.1, read as the reverse complement.
TGATACAAATTTGTATTGCCCACCCCTTGAAACAACGAGCGTGAAGACTTTGCAGGGGGATTCTCCAAATCCCGTAATAATTTTGCAATCACCCCCATTGTGAAATTGCTATTGATTTTGAATACATCCAAATTGTAATGTGCGTATTTGCCATCCTTGTGCCCATGTGCAAACATGCCCATTACTTTGACAAGCAACTTCATCAATCCTTCTAGGGCCTTGGTTTTCCTTGCAAGTGCAGGGCATGCATTTTTGAATGGTCCATTTTGTCATGGATGATGGACAACACTTGAGATGGTTGAAGCATGGATAAGATTTTACATGACAACATGTTTTTTGAAGAAATACATGTTGGTCAAAATGCTTTTGAAGGCGGTTGCTGTTACAAACGTGGCTCGTAATTTCTTTAAGTTGTTGCAAATGCTACATCTTGTAAATAAATCTCCTCTTCATTTGATGGTCTAGTTGAAAAAGAATTTTGTTTGAATTTTGCTAAAGCTTGATTGTAATATTTTTGGTAATCTAGATTTTTCAATTCACCTACAATCGATGGAACCACATAGTTACTTTTGAGAATATATTCTTAAAAAATAATTGAATACAGGGACTTGAATTTTTATAAATTATGGGGAACCTCAATAATGTCCTCTCAAAATCCATCCTCCAATAAGTAGTAGTGTAGCAAATATGATTGTGCAACTCTTACCCCCTTCACAATTGCCAAAAATTGCTTCCATTCTGTACCAGTAGGGAGAACTTTCATGTATATTTCCTTGCATGTGAGCAAAGTGCATTCTAGATGGGGCATGTGGTCTGCAGTTACTTCCAACAATGAGCGCAAAGTCTCTACAACTTAAATAGATGTAGCCCGTGCCTTGGTTCTATTGGAGCTGCCGTCTAGAGCACCTCTCTCGTTGTTTTTTGCCTTAGCCAAATATCTTTGAAAAGTGCGTTCACTAACGTTGTGGATGATCCTCCATTTGGTGGGACAAATGTCCACGCCTTCCACAGTGACAAGCTTGATTTTGGTTTGGACTTCTTTGTGCATCATCTTGTGGACATCCAAATTCTTTGAAGATTTGACTTGAAAGGTTTGCAAATGCATTTTGCTCCAAAGTGCATGAATAGTGAGAAAATTGAATTTTCTAGTACAATGTTGATTGCAGCACTTTTGCGAGTATACTTCTAATATGGATTGATTTGACAATAATTTTATCCTTTTGTCCACTACAGGGATAGCATGTTCAATTCTCCTCTCGGAATGGTATTTTCTTTTTCCCTTGGTTTTGTGATTTTCCTCCATTTCCTTGTTCATAGCATCCCACTTCGAATTGTGATCGTGGACACTAACGTACCCAATTTCACCCTCATAAAACAATTGGCAAGTTGGCCAATGTAGGCACATATCTCCAATATTGAGGTCCCCATTGTAGACTTCTAACACAACAATTCCAACGTCATTGAGCCCCAACCTCCTTTTTCCGTCTATGCATGCATTTGGATTTGTGTTGATTATAACCACTTCGGCAAAATTAGAACCATTTGCATGCTTTGCAAGGAACACCTTTCTAGACCACCCATTGCGGCCAATGCCCTCACTAGTATCCACATTTTGGCTAGAAGATTCATCCAAGAAAAATCCTCTTCATTTTGGAGGCGCCCCTACATTAATGACACCACAAAAATGACACCATAAAACTGATTGCAAAATCTTAGATTCAAAACATTAGTAAGGGATCAAATGGTCAATGTCAATTAGAAAAGGGCCTAGAAATACCTCATTGTCATCGATGTTGGACAAAGAAGCCATTCAAGTTTAGTGAGGTGAATTAGAGGAACAATTGTGCTGCAAGAGTATTGTAATTGAATCGGAAAGTGAAGCTAGCAAAACAAATGATAGAGAAACATCACTTCATGTAAAAGCATAGTGGAGGCAAAAAATTTAAATTTAACTACAACATCTAAGGGAGGTCATTGAATTCCCAACAAGAATCAGTAGAAGAATTAAGCTATGACGGCTCCAAAATCTCAATATAGAATCTACAATTAACGCTAGAAGATGACCTAGGATGGATTTAAACCTCTCGTCGTGGTCACACCAAAAGATCAATTCAAACCCTGTGGTTGGAAACACAATGTGGGGACCTCAACGTAGATCAGCCCTAGTCACAGTTAGATTGCAAGGTCTAAACCGTTTTTTAGGAGGAATCCAAATGGTGGTCATCCCTCCACTAATAGAAATTCATATTTTTCTTGACGGATTTTTCTATTCATCCACCTATTTTCATGTTAATAGTGATGTAAAAAAATCTTGATGTTTTTTTTGACATTACTGTTAACATGTGGACGTATAGAAAAATTTGTCAAAAATAACATGAATTCCTACAAATGCCCTCACATGATTTGGACCGCAAGGTCTAAATTGTACTTAAGAAGGTTAGCCAAATCATAGCCACCTCCACACAAGGCTTAAACCGTAAGGTCTAAACCATACTTGAAGTAATTACTCAAATACGTAGGGGTCACCCACTGGCTATTAAGATTGCGCGGTCTAAATTGTTCTTGGAAGATGACCTATATTTGGGTAATTCCTTCAACTATAGTTCAAACCTTGTGGTTTGAACCATTCTTGTGGGTTCCTAAAACAAGTCTCACCCCCTTAAGAGTGGTCTAGATCGTGTGGTCTAAGCCTTTTTTGTGGGATACTAATACATAGTCTCACCCCGGCTTGTAAGAGTAGTTTAGACAGCACAATCTAAACTATTCTTGTGGTTTTCTAAAACAAATCCTACCTCCTTAAGAGTGTTTAGACTGTGCAGTCTAAACCGTTCTTGTGGGTTCATAAAACAAGTCTCACCTCCTTCAGAGTGATTTAGACTGCATGGTCTAAACCATTTATAAGGGGTGACCCCTATCAAGGTCAACGCCAAAGTGTAGTTTAGACTTTAGATTGCAAAGTTTGAAACACCTAGGTGCAAATTCATTACTCACACTAATTTTCATAAACCAATATTTGTCTATTTCTAGGTAACATTACAAAATATAAATCCAACCATACTTCAAGACATTGTAGCATCCTAGAAACCTTTGGAGATTAGAGCATGTCCACTCCTACTTGCTATACTGGGCCCGGGCATAATTGGCAGGGGCCAAAAGCCAAAAGCCCCCCCATCGTGGCAATGGCAACAAAATTTGGAAGACCGGCCACACCCAATTTTCGAACAAGTAGTCAAGTACCCCAGCTTGGCGAGGGCAGGGAAGTTTTGAGCAAACCCTGTATTGAGTTATTGACCAATTTTGAGAAAGTTTTGATTGTGGGTTTGGTGAGCTAAATATTTTCATAATGGCTGGGCGTGGTCGGAATGTTGTTGGAGGGGGGAGGAATCAATGCGGCGTAGGAAGGAGGGGAGCTTTGCAAGTGGATAATTTCAGCCAAGGAGTGGCTAATCCCACTGCAGGCATCGGATGCAACCCGAGCTGTGGAGCAAGTAAAGGAAGTACTGGCTGAGGAAGGAGCCGTTGGAATAGTGTCGCAGTTTCAAGATTGTAACAACATTGGAGGGAGCATTTTGGAGACTAATGGAAGAAGCAACATGGAAGCAATAGGCAGGTTACGGAGTGCCAAAGGAGCCCACATTGTGACAATTCCGGTTAGAGTGAGATCGGAGGGTGCTATACAAGCCAATTCCAATGTTGTAGAAGGTAGTTGCAGTGCACCGAAAGGTTGTAATTTCCACTACAAGAAAATGGGGGTATAAATGACTTGTCCACAATGACTGCAAAATGACTATTTTGCAGTCATTGCTATTGGTGTAGTCATTGTGGACAAGTCATTTAAACCCCCATTTTCTTGTAGTGTTCACTGCCGAAGAGGAGAGACAATTGACAAGGTCCGTCATGGCTATTTTGCAAGATCCTATGGCAGGTAATCAACAAAGAAATTGTTCATTTGGAAAAAGAATTCACAAACATTTTGATAGCTTGAGACCTGCAGGATTTAGATCTTCTTATTCTTTAGAGTCTAAATGGGGACAAATCAAATATGATGTAAACAAGTTTATTGGTGCATACCAACAAACTTTGGATTTGCAAGTAACCGAGACTAATCTAGCGGATACCTTAAGGATGGCCAAAAAATTGTACCATACAAAAAATGCAAAGAATGTTGATTTCAGCTTTGAGCACTATTGGTTGCTTATTAAAGACTTTTCGCGATGGACTGAGGGTTGGGGTACACTCAAGAACGCCACACTTTCGAAGAGGAAGGCTATTGCCTCTGACCAGGGCTCTCATGAAGCCACAAGTGAGTGTGGGAGTATTGCAGAGGAGACAGTGGTTGGAGATAGAAACCAAGGTCTCCGAGATAGTCCAATTGGTACAAAAGCAACTAAAAAATGCATTAGAGCTAACAAGGTTGCAGAAGGTGCTTTGTACAAACAAGCGGCTACTTCCGAGGTCATGGTAGTTGCAGTCATGCGGAAGGTGGGGGCGTTGGAAGACCATAATCTAATCCTTCTAATGACTGCTCCAGATGCTCATGGAGCCCAATCTACTGTAGCACAAGAACTCATGAGATTAAGACAAGAAGAGGAGCTAAAAAAGCTCCAAAAGCGTTTGGCTGCTCAAGATCAAAAAGAAAAAGATGAAGCAATTGCTCGAGAGGAGCGGTCACAACTTCATCAAGCAGTTGAACTGGCAAGACATCCCACTAAGGTATTCGAAAATGAAGAAACCCAACGTCAAATGCAAGAGCAACATCCCGGTGAGCAAGAACCAAAAGATGATCATTATGAAGAAGACGACAATTTAGAAGCTAATGAATTTGATGGGGCAAACAAGTTTCATAATTCCAACCTTTGGCTCAATGACAACAACGATGTAATTGAGGAGACAAAACACAGTGACATGGAAACCAGAAATTTTTGGCCGATACAAGCTCCTTTAAGTAAGCCAAAGACCTCTATTTTCTATTGCAACTTTGGCTTTTTCATGATTGTGGTATCTTTGATGCAATGGATTGTTTATTGACATTTACGGCCTCCTTATGGATTGGTTCAATTGTGGCATTTTTGTAGATTGTCATTCGGGTTTTTGTTTTGTTTTTTACTCCAATGGCTCAGTTGTGGATTTTGATAGCTATTTGATCTTTGAATTTTTGCTTAATATGCTTCTTGTTTGTGTATGAGTTTCAATTTCTATATAGTTAGTAGTTTTGGAGGCTCCAATTTGAGCTACAACATTTTTTTTCATAGATGTGACAAAGCATTTAGATCGACTAATTTCAACTATGGCATTATTGGCAAGTTCAAAGGCTTGAATTTTAGTTGTAGCTTTTTGTGTAGGCTATAGCATTTTTGTTTTCATTTCTTTGATTGAAAATAGCATTTAAAACAACTAATTTTAGGTGCTCTATTTTGATGGGCTTCAGTGGCACTTGATTTTGATTTTACAAACAATTCCCGTTTTCACTATGAGTGGTGATTCAAAGTTCAAAGATATTCTCCTTTATTCCTTGAATTATCTTTTGTATTTCAATTTCTTAAGTGAAGTCTCAAACTAGCTTATTGTTGCTTTCAATGTATAGGTACAAAAGTTCGTATATTAGTAAGTAATATGAACCTTACAGATGATTCTTGGCCAAAGATAGATTGAAGTCCAGGCTTCAATTCTCATGGTAGCTTTAGTCAAACACGACGCCAGGTGGCATATGATAGTCCTCTTAGTATGGCTCCAATGTATGAAGACATAACTGCTCATGAAGTTCACAACCATAACCCACAAAGGGAGTGGGACGAACTTCCTCGTGTAGACCCTGAAATGCCAACAACATGGCGGATTCTAGGTAGTACACAAGAAAGAGACAAATTTTTAGAAGGAAATGGCCATGGAGATTATGCTAATAGTGTTAGTATCAGACTCACTTTGAATAGTGAAAGATACTACCATTGATAGTATTGTCTAGCATAAATCTGAATTTATGCCATGTTGGCTCTTTCCAATGTCTATCAACCAATTCAAAAATTGAATCTATGCTTTGTTCAATTTACTATATATGGGATATGTTGAAATGAATGGACACAATCCAAATGAACAAACCTATATGTTATAGTATCCTTTGTGCACTACAATTCTACAAACATAAAATGAATTTTGGTTTAAAAGTGATAAAAAAGCTAATCCACCCTAAAAGACTTAGTTCTTGAGGATTGTTTCATAATCACTTTAAAATTTGCCTACACAAATTCACCAAGCTACCAAAACATGAAAATATTATTCTCTGGTGATGTACATCATTAAAGACCTAAATCCATTGATATTTAAATTTTGTAGAAAGTATGCTTATTAATCACATAGTCCACACTATAGTCAATTTTTCAAAATACTTGCCTTTTGTATTTCAAAATGGCCCCAAAACTTCCCAACACTTGGAATAAATCCTATAAAAGTATCCTAGCATATAAAATTGCAAAAGTCATTGTCAATTCCTATTTATTTTTTAATATGGAGGTAAATCAATCAAACAATTAAAAAATATCCAATACTCCCACAAATTGTCAAGTAGGTCTTTTTAATAGTAAAGAGCAAATATGGAAAGTTTTATGAAGTTTCACCCAAGCATGGAAAAATTGTAGCCAATTCAACAAATTGTGATTAATATGACTAATGCTCCCTATAGGCATTAGTCACATTAATCACAGTTTTACCAATTCTCCAAACTCCTTGCCATTTGTATTTCTAAATGGCCCAAAAAATTTCTAATAGTTAGAATAAACCCTATAGAAGCATCCTAACATGTAAAATTGCAAAAGTCATTGTCAATTCCTATATTTTTTCAAATAGGAAGGTAAATCAATCAAAACTTTCTAAAAATTCCAAAAAATATCCAATACTCCCACAAATTGTCAAGTGGATTTTTTATATAGTGAAGAATTTTTTTGGAAAGTTGGCATACATAGTATTACTTGATGTGAATGATTTTTTATTCATTAAATATTAAAATTTAGGTGGATCAATTATATGATTTTTTTTTCTACATAAAATATTAAAAATTGTTATTTGATTTGATTTGATTTACTTTTATACATTAAATGTGAAGAAATAGATGTTTTATTTTGTGTGTAATATTTTTGTACATAAAATATTATAAATAGGTGCATTATTTTATGTGATTTATATGTAGAAATAGAATATCAAAATTAGGTGTGTCCATTTACGTAAATTATTTTTGAACGTAAACTAGTAGCTATTGTGTTTTTTCTTTTTTGGAATTATTTTATACTTAAAGAGTGCAAAAATAGTTTTATTTCTTTGTGTAAAATATTCTATACATATTGTATTAAAAATAGTTGTGTCAATTTTTGTAGACCTAAGAGATAGTCATAGACAATAGGTCTACTTTCTAATATTTTTTGTAGTTAATTGTATAGGAATTTTATAAAATTGACAATATGCCTTGAGCCAAAAATTGTGTAATTCATATACTTGTATATGTATATAAATTTTGGTACTACATTGCAAATTTCAATATTCTAAATCTAAAAATATTCAAAAATCAATATACAAACACCAAAAACAAAATTGGACACAACAAATTCTATAAGCTAACTTCTATATATGTTGTTTAGTAGATTAGAGACACACTTAGATGACTAATTTGTAGAGGCATTGGTTACTTTTAGAAATTTTCACAAATTTTTAATGATTAACTAACAAATTTAAAGAAAAAATAGGAATTGGCAACGACTTTTGCAATTTTATATGTTAGGATGCTTCTATAGAGTTTACTCCAAATACTAGAAAGTTTTTGGACCATTTCAAAATACAAAAGGCAAGGAGTTTGGAGAATTTACAAAACTGTGACTACTGTGACTAATGCCTTTAGGAGGTATTAGTCACATTAGTCACAGTTTGGTGAATTGGACACAATTTTTGTATGGCAAGGTTTTCTTTTAATAAATGGACTGACTTTCAATAGTAGAAGATAATAAACTCATGTAAAAAAGTGAAAGATATCATCAATGATAGTATTATATGCCATAAATCTAAATCAATACATATTGACCCCTTTAAGTACCCACGAGTGCTCTATAAGGTCTCTTCTAAGTCCATAGTGAGTGTCAGAGTCCTCTATCTCCCTAGTACTAGTGAGCAACTCATCAAATGTTATCCCTCTAACATATGGCTGTGGAATGTCTCTCTGCAACTCCACCATAATGGCTTCAAGGCCATCTACATCTTGTTCATCCTCCACTATCATGTTGTGGAGGATGCAACAAGCAAACATAATATCCACTATGACATCCATACTCCATTGTCTACACGGGTTTCTGATGATGACAAACTAGACTTGGAGTACACCAAAACAACGGTCCACATCTTTGCGAGCTGCCTCCTGTCATTGTGCAAAATATCTTTTCTTCTCATTGGTTAGCTGATGAATACTTTGAACAAAACAAGCCCAAGGAGGATAGATGCCATCGGTCAAAAGATAGTATCGATCATACTAGCATCCATTGACTGTGAAGTGCATATCATGCAGCTCACTAGTCAACATGTTATATATCAATGGAGAGCGGTCCAAAACATTGAGGTCATTGTTAGACCTTGGGAGTCCAAAGAAAGCATGCCAAATTTGCAAATCCTCAATGGCTATAGCCTCAAGAATGACAATTTTTTTACCACATCTATCCCAAAAGTCACCTTGCCAAGCCACCGGACAATTTTTCCACTCATAGTGAATACAATCCAATGAAGCAAACATACCAGGAAAACCTCAAGCTTCGTTGATGGCTAAGTGCTTGTCAAAGTCTGCTTGTGTTGGTTGTTTCAAATGATGCTCCTCAAAAATCTCTCAAATCGCCACACAAAACCTCTTTATGGACTCCATCGCAGTTGTATTACTTGTACGACAATACTCATCAGTGGCATTTGAACAAATGCCATATGAAAGCATATGAAGAGCAATAGTAACCTTTTGACGTGGAGACAACCCCTTGTAGGGGGAAAGCATGCTATGGTCTACTTGCTTTGGCACATTCAATAAAAAAATATAAATAAAGTTTTTAACACTTTTGATTCTCAGTGAAGAAAGCTAACAAGATTCTACAGGTGGGCCAATTTTTTATATTGTTTAATTTGTCTTGAAATTAATTTTTTTAAGAATTTTGTTTGTTTTTATTTATTATATTGTTTAACTCATTTTATTGTTTAATTCCATAATATATGTTGTAGAAGGAATTAAATAATAAGAAAATTAGGCCCACTTATAAATTCTTGCTAGTTTCTTCTTTCAACCAATTAAAATATTAAAATATATATTTAAAATAAGAAAATAAAATAAAAACTAAAACATCTATATTAGTGAATAAAACTAGATACTAAGTACAAATTGAAAAATGCGCTTGGACCCTAGAATACATTTGTAATGTCAATCATCACACCAAATTTATGCATGTAATTCTCCTCATTTATGTACACTTAAAATAAATTATCTCCTCAAATGTGACACCGTGACATAAAAGTGGTAGACCGTAGCATGCTTTCACCTTGTATCCAAATGCATCCTTCTTCTGCACAAAGTAAGAGTCGTGAGCACACACTTTGTCCATGATGAATACAAACAAAGAATGGCGCATTCTATAGCATTGTTGAAACAAAGAAGCCCCATATACCGGGGAATCACTAAAGTAATCCTTGAACATCTTCTCATACATCTCATGGCGATTTCTATCTACATTTGGACGAGATCCACCTTCAACGGAAGGCCTAGTGAACTCATTGTTTATCCAAGAATCTAAACCTAAATTAAAGTTTGCAATAAACTCCTCCTCATTACTATCATTGAATAAATCACGACTAGCTCAAAAGCGAGCCCTCCAAGCATCCATTCCTACACATTCTCTGCAAATATACAAAATGCAAATAAAAGAGTTCTACAAAAATTCTACAAAAAATTTGTTTGAAAAGAGGCAAAGAAGCCAAAGCTAGAAAATGCCACAGCCAAAAAACACCATAGTCAAAACAGGCCCTCATTCACAATTGTAGCTCGTCATTGTCTTTCGTAGCTTCTAATTTAAATCCAAGTTAACCCCTTTAGGATGTGGAGACCAATAACAACCTACAATGGCTTGTATACGTGAATTTCAGAGACCTAGCTTGTATTCTATGAAAATATGGACAACTACAAAAATGGGGACAAAGTCTTGTAGAATATTTAGGAATTAAAAAAAAATTAAAACTAAAATTAAAAATTAAAATAAATAAATAAATATATATATATATATATACACACACACACAATATACACACCACATCACTTGCAAAAACAAGCATTTTTGCATATTTGTGACAATACATATCTGTCAAACTAAAAATCTTGTGGATAAATTCAATCAGATTCCTTGATTCCTAGACAGGTTAAGCCGGTCAATGGTAGTTGGGGGTTACATCTGGAGGGAGAGACATAGATGGTTGTTGATCCCATGTACAAAAAGTTGGATTTTTAACTACACATCTAGGGGGAGCATTCCATCCAGGAAAACCTACCAATGTACAAGGCGGACACATGAAAGTGCACTTCAACAAGATGTATGCTGATTGGAGTGAGGCAAAAGCAAGTTGGGCTATATTGGTTTTCAACCGATTCATATCTGAAACATCATTCTACACTAGCTACACATTGTCTTGGATGCAAGGAAATGTCATTGGTGAAGATGTGGACTATGGGACTAGCCAAAAAAGATGAATGCCTCCACATTTTAGTGTATTTGAGGCTAGTTTTCAAGAATCTTCAACACTAAAGAAACCAAACATTGCAATGGCCCCCCTTGTACTAAATCTTCAATATACAATTCATGTACAATAAGGTCTACTTCATTTATGAATTGCCAATTGGAGGCATTTAATTTTTTTTTAATAATGTTTAGCATAATTGGTAGATTTTGGTCAACATAATTATCACCCAATTCTTACATAATTCCAATCAAGGATACAAAATTTTAATTTCAAAAAAATAAAATTTAATTTTTGATGAATTTTGAAGTTAGTTTTTATGGTTTCACTTACTATTTTATTGAAAAAAACTGGTGATGAATTTTTTTAACTTGATTGGATAGATATGTAGGAAACTGTTATATGCACATCTTTCCTTAAATAAGCATCTCCAAAAATGTTTCATAATTTTTTCTAGGGTTCATTCAATGTGAGGCGTCATATGACCAAACTTTGTGAAATAGATATCTTCATATTTTATTGCTGCAAAGTAATTGTGCCATTATGATCAAATGTAACAAATTAGTTACAAAATGAGGTCAAATACCAAAATCTAAATAAAATATGAAGATATCTATTTCACAAAAAAGTTTGGTTATACAAAACCTCATATTGAATAAATCCTAGAGAAAAGTATAAAACTTTTTTGGAGATGCTTGTTTAAGGAAAGATGTGCATATAAATGTTTCCTACATATGTATCCAATCAAATTTAAAAAATTAATCAACAATTGTTTTCAATAAAATATTAAGTGAAACCATGAAAACTGACTTCAAAAATTCACCAAATATTAAATTTTACTTTTTTGAAATTAAAATTTCGTATCCTTAATTGAAATTGGGTAAGAATTGGGTGTTAATTATGAAAATACAGAAATTCCAAAAAAATTCTATACTATGCAATAAAAATTTGAACGGCTCAAATTGGCAGTCTGTAAATGAAGTAGACCTTATTGTATAATAAGTTTCAATCCAACACGCCCAATGCCTTTTGACAGGTTTTCAAAATGAGTTCTGAACTGAAAAATAAACAAAAATCTCACAAGGTGCATCCAAGTTCTTTGAATAGTAACCTGCTAAGGTGGGTATACCCCAAACCGCCACTTTTTGCTACTGAGCCTAGTTACTACTATTAAATTGATCAAATTCTCATATATTATTGTTGACAAATGAAAGGAGATTCCAACGCACCAGAGAACATGGCATTTGGACACCGTATGCAAAAGTTATTAAGGATCAAAGTTTGTTTCTGAAAGCGCTCCATACAAATAGGTACATAACTGATTTTGAAAATGTACACAACCTGTAGATGTCACTTTAAGGTCAGGTGCCATTTTGGGGGTGCCTACCTTAATTCAAACTTGACCTTGTTTCGGAACTGTCAGTGCTCTAGGCTAGGGGGGCGGGAAAGTTTCCGCCAATTTCCTTTCCTGTGGATGTCTCGTTCTTTTCTTCTATGCCAGACTTCCTTGCTGCGGAATGGGGAAGGAAGGGTGATGTTGGCCATGAAAAACGACCTGCGGCTACAATCTGAACATTTCAGAGTTTTTTCTGAATGAATTAGAGTGGTGGTTGCATGTTCTGGATCAAAGGGAGGATCGGCAGCAAGTTCATGTTGGCATTACTCTTGCTGGAGAGCGGCCAATGACTGGAAATGAAACTTCTTCGAATTAGGTCATTCTTGTTTTGTTGTTCTTCAAGGATTTGTAGGGCACAAGCAAAGTGCACGCGGACTGTGCAGGACGTTTTGAACCATGTTTCCATATTCTGCAGGAGGTGGTCCATGCGTGGAGCAGGAGGTTTCTGCATTTTTGCGGGACTTCGGTAATTATTGTGGACTTCTTTATGAACTGACTCGAAAATCGTGAAGGTTCGTCTAGTTCTTGCCATTCTTGGGTTTCAGGGTTTTTAGGGAGATTTTGCTTCAGTACCGCTGTGTTGGTAATTTTTCACTCGTCACCTCCACCTAGTAGCGCTGGTGCAGTTCCGATCGGTGTTTTTTCTGATGATTTCGACTAGTGCAACTGAGCTTCAATACATGTCGTCTAGTTACATTGCTTCAGGATGTCGTGATTCTGGCACGAGCGTTACAGACACACAATGGATCCGAGACGATTAGACTAGCAAGCCTACCATCTGTCGATCCATGCGGTTGCACAAACAAACCTTGACTGCTAGAATGACTGCAGGGAAACTATCTTTACCAACACAGCGGTAATCCCTTGCTTCAGTACCACAGCGATAATTCCTTGCAGATGTGGGGCTGCTACTGGATTTGGACTTTCCCTTGCTTCAGTACCGATGTGTTGGTAATTTGGGTGTGCTATGCTGGTCCTATGTAACAGAACAGTCTTCTCCTCCCGTAGAGCCGCCCTGATCCCCTACAAATGCTATTGAATGGCTGGCCCACCCTTGGACAATATCTGTACAAGGCCTCTTTGTAGCAGTGTTAGATTGTGTTGGCACTCCAGTCATACCCCAAACGGCGCATTCCGTGGCAAAATTGACCCCTGACCTAACGTTTCATGGCTTCTACACATTCGGGTTGTCATACAAGCAAGTAGATGTAGATAATATAACATAAATGCACCTCATGTCAGAAGTGGAACATGGAAAGAAACCAAATCATAAGCGCATGAATATTTGCGTCCCAGGACAGGGCAATTCCTCTATGGTGGTTTGCAAGGAAAGAAAATTTCAAGGAATTCAGTAGACAGTAGGTAACAAAAAAACTAATCTGAAAACACTCTGGGGGAAACCGAGAGGTCTCTATCTCGTTGTAATTACTCTGAACTATTCCCCAGCCACAGCAATATGATTTGTTTTTCCAAAGTTGAATGCAATCTCAGGTGTTCAATCCATCAAGCTTGACTTGCAGTCTCCTTGTGATGGCCACATCTGCTCCTGCAGGAGGTACCTGGAAGCTCCTGTCTTTGTTGGAGAACTGAAGCCATGCAAAGGTCTTGTCCGAGATGCGGAATCTATTGCGCAATGCAAATTTGCACTTGATGCGGCCGGACAAAGTGCCAGGGAGGGAGGCCCAGGGCTGATTTCACATGTGCCTGGGTCTCTACGTGGTGTATAATTCGACCAACCTAGTAGTATAAGGTAATATGTTCTTAAAGCAACCATCTAAGGTCTGGTTTGCCTTTTTCCCAAGCTTTCATGGATTAGAAATATTTTAAGATCATTTTTCAGAGAAAGAAAAATAGATGTAGAACCTAACACAATTGGTTTTGTATTTTTCCAAGCATTTTTGAATTACTTATAAATTTTCAAAGATTTAGGGCATAAGCACCTATTTGTGAACATAGGTCTTCCAAAATCAGTCCACTTGCAACTTGTAAAGAGATGTGCGGAAATGCTTAGCAATTATGTAGTGCTTTGCATTTTATTTGGATGGATATTGTTGTTTTTCACTAAAAATGAGGGCAACCATGCCGACTGAGTAAAATGAAAAGTACCAAATTTCAAGTCAAAAAGAAAAATAGGATATTTATCAATCATTTTGGTATCTTGCATTTTCTAGGGATGGATATTGTTGTTTCCCACTGGAAATGGAGGCAACCATGTCGTCTTTGAAAAATGCAAATTACCACATTTCATGCAAATTGAACAAATACAAGTTTTAAATATTGTGTGGTACTTTGCATTTTACTTGGATGGATATTGTTGTTTTCCATTGAAAATGGAAATAACTAGGCTGTCTTAGTAAAATACAAGCTACTACATGTCATGTGAATCATATAAATAGGTTATTTACATATCGTGTGGTGATTTGCATTTTATTGATATGGATACTAGTATTTTTTATAAAAACTTAGGGAAAGCATGCAATCCTCTCAAATTATAAATAGTCCATTACTACTTATAGAATATGTGGTGGAAAATAATTTCAAAAATACATGCTAGAGTTCTTGGTAAATCATTTTCTGAAAATAAAAATCATTACATACAACAAATGAAGTCATACCTTATTTTACAATATTTATCAATCTTTTAATTTCCTAAATTTTTTAATATTTTGGTAGTGCTCACTGTGCATATATTTGTCATACATGTCAATTTGCAAATAGTATCCTTTTGAAATTTTTGATTTGATTTTGTTAAATTTACATCATTATAATTGAATTATATTATTATTAATTTTGTAGGGTCTTGTTATGGCAAAGAAAAAGAAAGCAGAAGTCCTACAAGCTTATCAATGTCATTGTGAACTCCTTTCCCATAATGCATGAAAAACTGCTTGTCATGAAGAAAGAAATAAACATCAACGGTTGATAGAATTGGTGAATTTCTAAAGCACTTCGGAGAGTTGAGGCATTATTTTAGTTGAAGGCCAAGACATCCGATATGTTTGTATATACTGTGATATGCATATGGAGTTAAGTTTTTCAGCAATCAAACAACATTTTGAGTTTAAATATAAACTTCTCTTTAAAGTTTTAACCATTCCTATATTGGAAGATTCCAAGGTTAGTCATATATCCTTGGTTTATGCATTTTCTTTACAAATTATTGCATTTATTATTTTATTCAATAAAATAAATCAAGTATATTGTTTTGTTGAAATGACATTTGAAATTAAAATATTTTTGAATCATTCATTCACAAAGTCTTTATTTTTGTCCGAAAACACTTGATACTATAGTTTCTTTTGCAAAGGTTATTAAAAAAGATTGAAAAATACTTTGTTTTGTACATATATTTATAGAATCTTATACATACTTAGTGTAAAATTGCTTGGAATAAACTTAAAAAGTTTCCATTCGACACATTTTGATAGAAGTATGTTTCAAGTGAACAAAATAAATTTTTTAATATTGTAAGATTTGATTATTTGACTTCAAACCTTGATAATTTAAATATTTTGCATTATAAAATTTTGACGTTTAAATTTTTATAATAGGACATTCAATTGAGAGTCGTAAGAAATTTGTTTTAATAAAAACTTCATTTGCATTCTTAAAAAATTGGTTACATACAAAAAGGTATGAGAGAAAAGAAAATCTATACTATTAATATCTCTTAGACATAATTAAAATGAAATACATCAAATGCTTAAACAATTTTATTTACTAAAATATTTTTAGAATTTGGTGTACTGCATTATAATTATATATAAAAGATGTTAATAATGTAGGTTTTTTATTTCTTTTATACTTTTTGTAGGTAATAAATTTCTTAAGAATACGAATGAAGTTCTTATTAAGACAAATTTCTTAAGACTCTCAATTGTATGCCCTACTATAAAAATTTGAACTTAAAATTTTTGTTATGCAAAATATTTAAATTATCAAGATTTGAAGTCAAATAATCAAATCTTACAATATAAAAAAATTTGTTTTCTTCACTTGAAACGTATTTCTATCAAAATGTGTCAAATGATAACTTTTAAATTTATTATATACACTTTTGCACTAGGTAGGTATAAGATTCTTCAAATACATGTTCAAAACAAAGCATTTTTCAAATTTTTTTTATAACCTTTGCAAAAGAAATTGTAGTTTCAAATGTTTTTTTGGCAAAAACAAGGTTTTCATCTTTTAAGGTTTCATGAAAGTTTTAGAAATTCTTAGATATTATTTTATATCTTTAATATAATAGCAAAATTATGTGTATTCATGTATATTGGCGGAAGAAATATTATGAAAAAGATTACAATTTTGAAGATGATAAGGTGCATTTCAAGGTTTTTAATGAATTCATTGCCAAAACAAATAAGAAGGCACTATCTCACAATATCATGGGCATATTTCTTACAAATTTGATTTCCGAGGATCAAATTTTTTACCTTTATAGTATGGCATCTACACTTGAAGAGTATGGTAAAGAAGTCTTTTGTAGAAAACGTATAAATGACACTTGAATGGTGATATATGGGATGTTGGAGCACCATCAATTGACATGGTGAGTTTCAAATTCAAATTTTAGAAGTTATGTTTTTCTAAAAAAATTGGTTGAAAGAATACAAGTTTCTAATGTTTCTAAATTTATATTTGAATGTAAAATTACATTAATTATAAGGAAGACATCAACTTTACCTTTAAAAATTGTAATTTTTGAAATATTTGTTTTGGTCATGTATTTTGTAATTGATTGATAAGCACATCATATTTAATTTGAATCTAGGTTTATGCAACCACATGCAGAGATGTATGAATTGTTGGAGGTATTCATATAGAAAATGCATCGTTTTTTCAAAGCTTCATTTTCCGAGTTCATAGAGACCCTTGAAAACATATTAGTGAAAAAAAGTTTGAAGAGCACAAAAGGTCATTTTGTTGAGACTCCATTCACTCGTTTGGCAATCACTCATGATTATTCTTGATTACCACATGATGGTCCAACCGACTATGGCTATGGAATCATTGTGTAGCTCCACCGTAGTAAGTTCATTATTTTAATGTTTCTTTTGTCTCTTTCAAATTCTAATATATTACTTGCATACATGTTGTTAATTATGTGCATGTGAATAAGTTCATAAATCAAATTTTTTTCTTATGTAGACGGAGAAGTGGAAATGGAAGAGAAGCCGTCATTTTGGAAGTATAAAGTTCATTTCTTTGGTGGAAATGGAGCTAGGATTGCTATCAATGATTACGTTTTTAAAACGAGCTGGAGTATTGGGAATTGTTTTTGTGCAAAAATAGCCTTTCATTGTACAATTGAACAAGGCTTTGAAGAATCCTAATGGACCTCTTGCTTTGAATATTCAAAGTAGAAGATCGTTATACCACTCGGCGAGTAAGTTGTTTTTCCCACTATAACATCTCCTAAATTTTCTTTTACATGATTTTTGTGTCATTTTATTCAAATAGTTTTAGAACATTTCATTTTACAACCTAACACATATGTATACTTTGCAAGGTACAAATGCCGACAAAAAAAAAGTTGTTCTTTTTTATTAGTTCATCTCCATAGTGTGCTTGAGTTTCTTTTTGTCATTTTTATATTTTTGCTTACATGTTCAATCTTTGAGCCATATACTTTCTGATTATGATTGACAACTATACCTCCTTTGCAAATTTTTTTATTTATTACTATGGAAATAAGACATTTATGTCTTTCAAACAATACTTGTATTTCTATTTTTTAATTTGAAGTTTTCATTTTTTAGTTAGTCCAAATAGTAAAAAAATAATAATATTGTAGAAATATTCCTTGTTGGAGTTGTATACAACTCATCTTTACAATTTTTTATAATCTTTATTTACATCTTCAATATAGTTGTTTGAAACTTGTATCCAAGAACAATTGCAATAAAATATGAAAGAATCAGACATATGTCCTTTTCCATGTAGGTATTGCTAAAAATTATTGGAATCACCAAATATAAGTACAAGTGATAGTAATGTAGGATTCATTATGATGTTTACTTTATATAATTTGCACTATATTTTGAACAAAAATTGTTTGAAAGTTTCAAAGTTTGAAGTTGGTATTTAACATTTTCTTCTAATTTCATTGATAATTGAAAAGGTCATCCCAGAAGACGGGTTCTAAAACATAATATTTATTTATGCTATAAGATCATCATCATAATAATACTTGATGATCTATAAAATCTCCCCCAAAAAATTGCAAAATTGTTTATACATTATTTGTAAAGGACTTTGAAATGTACTCTTTATTATTGTCATAGTCCACAACATTTAAGATAAAGACTCATTGATCTAATGAAAATTCAAATATTATGCAAAAGAAGGACTTATATTTAAATAGATATAAATGTATTCATATATTTTGATTTGAAATATATAAAATTATATCCCTAAGTTTGTAGATATGGACTAATTTATACATCATTATCTTATCAGAATAGTATTGATTTTTAGAAGTACATTAGACATACTTAAAATCAATTTTACACAAATCTATCTTATCAAAATAACTGTAATAAGTATTTCTAAGGATGGTCTAACTTTCAATAGAGTTAATTTTCATTATAATCATTTCTACAATTTATTAAAAATAAATAAAAATTTGATGTCATCTTTGAAGTTTTTTTGCATAAATATACAAAAGAAATTTTGATAAAGTTTTTTTCATCTTTTGTTTTAACACACTATAAAAAAATTATAGAAAAAAAATCAAAAAATTTAGAGATCATATGCAAAAAAATGAAATGGAGTTTTATGTATATATTTCTGCCAAAAATGGTCTAGCGTAGTGTGCATTTACCCTCACATCTTTTCATGTACATAATATCCATTTAGAAAACCGTAAGATTATGGCTACTATATGAAACCTAAAGTTGAATTGTTGCTATTATTAGATTAATAATATAAGGCATAAAATAGTTGCAAATAGTGCATTTCTAAAATAGAAGTGATTTTTTTCACAAACATATAAATTACACATTCTTTTGGAAGAATGACAGAAGAAGCACATGAACTTATGAGAACCAAAGAAAAAATAAAAACTGAATTTAGAGAATTTCAAATAAAAGTAAATAAAAAAATCTTTACACTACACATTTAAAAAAATGTATAATGTTGATATGATTTCATTGGTATTTTTGTAGCAATCTTTTTGTGTAATTTTGTTTTTTGCAAAGAAACTCAATTGTCAATTCTTGTGTCTCGAAAACAACACCCTCATACATTCTCCATTTCAAAATGACATAGCGTCCAATTTCTCCTAAACATTTCAAAATTCTCATCCTTGAAGTACCTTGGTGAGTGGACTATTATTGTATTCATCAAAGCCTCATATTGTTTTGTTTTAGGAAACAAATGAAATAGAATCCTATTGCAAGGGACAAAATAAAAGGTTCTAGAAATGCTCATGCCCTAAAATTGCCCACCTTCTCAAATATACACTATTTGTACATGTATCTTTTTTGTAACCTTCACCAATGTACAAAACAATGTATATTTTAAAAGGTAGGTGATTTTTGAACCCTATGCCATTTTAACTTCAAGAATTCATAAGCAATTGTTGAAAGGTTCAAAAAATATATTACTGCTTTGATTTGATGCCAATTGCACTTGCCTTTCAAGGAAAATAAAGTGAAAAATAATTCAAGGCTACTAAATACTAGTTGTATATCACTTCCATGAAAATATGCTAAAATTTGCTCATATATGCCTTTTGCTAACATCCGAAAGGGGTTAATGTGTATTAATTACCAAACTAGAGCTTTGACGAACAAGGAGCGGTGACCATTTTCAAATGGGTCCAGTTTTGTCCAATAATGCGGGAAGACATTCTCACCGGGCACTGTGAGAATAAAATGTCCGCCAAACTCAGTTGCATGTGCCCGTTTGGCCAGGCAACAGTGGCCATGCTCTTACCAATACAAAAGAATGCAATGTTGTCTTTAGCTTGATGTCTTATCACTAGTGACACATCAATAGTAAGAGACAAATCAAGTGGAATGCAGTAATCAATAATGTAATCTTACTCAAAGTCTCCTACTAGTTGAGTGCAATGAATACATCAATTATAAGTGAAGATGAGTATAATACGTGAGCAATAGAAGCAAGTTTGGCATCAAGGTCTCTCCCAATGTTGCCAATTGAAGACTATACAAAGTGAATCCATCAAAAGTGCGCATCTACAATTGCCCCAAGAAATTGCCAAATGGCAAGCATGAAAATGGTGCAAACAATAAACTTACAAGCATTTTACATGTTGCATTTGAAATTTGGCGTCCTTCAAGTGAATTAATAACAATTTGGGGCCCACCATACAAATTGACAAAAATTGCAATTTTTGTGGATAATTAAAAATTACACTTGGGATTTGATTTGGAAAAGAAGCACTTTAGGTTTGAAAATTTTGAGGCCCTCTTGGAATTGGCTTCAAGATATTGACATTGCTACTTTGAGGCCCTCTTGAAATTAGATTGATCCACCTCCATTGGTTGCAACCGGCTATGGCTGAAATCATTAAAATTTTATTGAAGACATCAATCTAAGTGGCATGTAGTGCCATATTTGGAATTTGTAAAGTGGCATAAATGAATTATGTAGAAGGTATTAGTGAAAAAAATGTCAATGGATAAGAATTCTACATTTTTAGATACAAATTACAACATATTCATCCACATTTTTTTGACAAATAGCAAAAGGAGGAGAATGTAATCATGTTTTGCTAAGGTAAATGAGCCTATGACATGTAGAATTAGAGGTTTACCTTCTTCCAATTAGGAAAAAAAATAGAATTTTTTTCTATACAAAGACAAATGTGATAAATGAAGATAACATATAAATTCTATTTTTTGATAAAACATGAATTTGTTATGAATTTATGAAGTGTGCTACCTAATTGGCCCCCAAAAGTCTCTAGACTACATTAGAACTAGAAAAAAGTGTATCCATAATGGTCATCCTACCACTTATAGTAATTACAATATTTTCTAACATGGCCATTGTAAAAAAGAATACAAAAATCACTTGTTTTGATGACTTTAAATTAAAAAGGTAGAAGTTTCTAAAGCAAGGATCATATTTGTTTAGAAATAATTGAAATATAATTAATTATAGAATCCAGTTAAATTTTCAAAAATTATAGCATGGCATAATGGAATCGTCAACTTTAAAATATTAATAAAATAATAATAATAATAATAATAATAATCAAGTCAAAACCATTAGTAATAATAAAGTTGCAAGTATTGATTAACCCCTAAATGGTTTTGGAGTGTTATAGAAGAAAGGACTCAAAATAGAAGTGTTGGCAGAATGTAAGGAGTGGATATTAAATGGGAAAAAAAAGTTTTCAACTGTAGCATCTTGAACTTATCTACATTATTTAGAGGGGTAGTAGGGCGGGAGTGCTATTTTGTGAGCCTTGGAGCCTGAGCCCAGGAGCCTAAGAGCTTGTGAGCTTCAAGTTGTGAGGTATTTAGTGTATTGTTTGGATTTTAGACCTGTTAGTTGATTTAAGAATTTAGGATCTTTATAGGTAGTGAACTAAAGAAAATATATCAATTGGCCTAAAATAAAATTGGGACACCTTAAACATTCTCCTTATTCATTTGACTTGTCTATAATTTATTTTTTATTTTCTCAATTGCGATTCCATCATCCCAGAGAATCAAAGCCCCCTTAAAAAACCTGGAGATTAGAACTCTCAAATTATTTTATTTTTATTTATTTATATTAATTTAATATTTTGGAATTTTTTATTATGAATCTATCACCCCTAGGAGCCTCTCTTGATACCGAGAGGCCCTTGGGGATTCTAAAAATTGAAACTCTTAAAACTTCTTTTTTCAAAATTTTTATTTTATATTTATTTTATTTTATTTTGTTACAACTCCATCACCCCCCTCATAAACCGCTCTCAGTACCAGAACGCACCTTACGAATTATTGGATTTTAAAATCTCAAAACTCTTTTTTTAATTTCAATTTTTTTATTTTTTTTATTTTTTTCAACTTAGTTACCTCTAGAAACACCTTTTGGTACCAAGAGACCACTTGGAGGATTTGGAGTTTGGAACTTTCAATTTTTTCTTTTGTCTATATTTAAAATTTTTTTTCTTTTTTTCTTTTTGCAACTTGGTCACCCCTAGAAACCTCTCTTAGCACTCAGAGACCCTTTTGGGTGTTTGAAGCTTGGAACTCTCAAAAAAATTCTTTCAAAAAAAAATTCCAATTTCAATTTTTTTTTCCAGTTTTATCACTGCTAGAAACCTCTCTTGTCACAAGAGACCCTTTGGGGAGTTAGAAGCTTGGACTTCTCAAACAACAAAAAAAAAATTTAATTTCAAAAACGTTTCAAATTTTTTTTCAATTTTTTTTTTAGTCTTTTTTTTTCCGACTTTAATACCCCTAGAACCTCTCTTGTTACCAAGAGACCCTTTTGGATGGTTGAAGCTTGGAACTCTCAAAAAAAAATTCAAAAAAAAATTTCAATTTTTTTTCAATTATTATTATTTTTTTATGCGACTTTATCAGCCCAAGAAACCTCTCTCGTCACCGAGAAACCCTTTGGGGTGTTAGAAGCTGGGAACTCTTCAAAAAAAAAGTTCAAAAACAAAAATTCAAAATTTTTTTCAGTTTTTTTTTTTTTTTCCTACGACTTTGTCATCCCTAGATACCCCTCTCGGTACCAAAAGATCCTTTGAAGAGGGTGGAGTTTAGGTCTCTCAAAACTCATTTTTTTGAGTTTCTTATTTCAAATTTTCTTTTGTTTTCTTTGTGGTGTTTGAAGTTTCAGATTCCCCTCCAAAAAAAAATTAATTAATTTAAAAAAAAAATTTTACTTAATTTTTTTACTTAAATTTTTTACTTAAATTTTTTACCTAAATTTTTCTGTGTATATATGTGTGTAGAGTCCATCACCCTACAAAACCTTCTCAAGGGATCTAGAGGTTGGAACACTCTAAAACTTAACACACACCATAAGGGTGGTGTCTATTGCATGAGCCATCCGTCACTTGTCCAAAATATTTTTTTTCCCTTAGAATCCTGTCACGGGCTTGAGCTTGAACAAATGTTTTTGCGAGAAGAAAAAAAATGGAGCTTGAGTTGGGTTAAAATTATTGCCCGCTTGCACACTAGGCCAAGTGCGAAGTGCGTGATGGCTATGCTGCCACGGTCATAGGTCTATGGTAATAGGGCTGAAATCTTACTATCAATATTAAAAATTTGAAATGTCTCCACTTTTTTCTCTATTGGCCTCAAAAATCCTAATTTTTTTTTAGTCGATGCTCAGGGCCTAGCTCTGGGCTCATAAAGTATACGCTCCTAGCTCTGGGCTCACAAAGTATACGCTCCTAGCTCCTAAGCTCGCCTTTCTAGGCTCACAAACTAGCGTTGTTGGATAGTGGAGTATAAAATTTCAACGTTAGATTCTCGATTTGAGTGAGATCTAGTGGTGCAAAGTTTGGATTTGTTTTTATCATTGCAAAACAAATTTAAAGTAAAACATTTTAAAATTTTGTTTTTAATAGATTATATTTTTATGTACATAGGAAGCTTTTGTTTATTCCATTTGGATTTGCTATGTGAATGTAATGGAAAATCTTATTTTTGGGACAATCAAAGCATCTTCTTGAAAAAATAACTTATAGGATTCATTTCATTTCAATTTTTACAATTTAAGGAAAAGAAAAGTTTCACATGGTTAGAATCTCTTGCTATAACAATCTCACCATTGAAATTAGTGTATTTCAGTTCCATCTTAGAGCTATTGACAATTTAGATTTTCCTTCAATCTTGCACCTACTTCTACTTAATAAATTTTTAGTGAGTGAAATTAAGTGTTTTTTTTTAAATAAAAAATTTCTTATAGATTCTCAATTCAATTTTGCATAATATAAAATTAAAAATTGAAAGTCAATAGAGAAAAGATTATAAGTTATGAAGGTTCAAAGCCAAAAAATGTAGTAGGACAAGGTGCAAAAAATCTTGTTTCCTTCACTTTAAATGCAAATATCTTGCAATCTACACGGTCAAAGTTTGTGAAAATTCTTCTACACATTTCTATACTAGTCTAGTACAAGATTCTATAATTATATATGCAAGAAAACTAGTTTAAATTATTTTTGCTCTTTGCTATAGAAATGGCAGTTTTGAATGATTTTTGATGGGAAAATGGCCTTGGGAATTTAGGACTTAAGACATGTACTACCAAAAAGTTTATCCCAAAACTACCATCATTGCTTTGCCTACATGTTAGAATTCAAAAATGTCTATGAATTTATTTTTATGACAAGTACTACCAAATTTTGTGAAAAGAATTCTCATTTCACTTACTAAAAATGCTTTTAAGAAGTTCACTTGGATCAAAAAAAAATTTCACTAATAAATTTGATTAAAATATTAAAAATCAAAAAGTATTTTAGAGATTTTGAAATTTTCTTTTATGAAAGCAAATTACCTATACCACAACATATCCAAAATTTTGTTTAAAATATTTAATTTCTCAATTAACTATGGCAATTTTTGTAAGTATATAAAACATTTTGAGACTTGAGAGACCCTATAAATAAGTAGAAGAAATTTCACATACTTTGATCACATAAATGGTGTTGACCACGTAGATTGTATTGACCGCATAAAATAATCGATACCATATATATTATATACTTCATGTTTAAATATTAAATAAAATTTTAAATTGATATTGTATACATCATACAATTAATGTTTAAATATAAATATATTTTTTATATTAATACCATACACATCATACATTTAATGTTTAAATATAAAGTTAATAAAAATACTATTGTCAAAGTTAGGTCAAAATTTGATTTCAACAACAAATAAGTAATTGTTAAATGAACAATAGTGGCTTTAGATACTTTTATATATAAAACTAATATTAAAATATTTCTTGATTTGAATTTTTTCAAAAACCTCCATCATATTCAGAGGTAATAGATGACCAATAATCTTTATTAAATATAGGTTTTTTCCCTTCAATTTTTTGATTGATTTTTCTAGTGCAAATATTTTTTTTATTGACAAGTGCTACTCCTAATTTGAAGTTTTTATGTATGTTTATTTTTGGAGATTTGAATTTTAAAGTTCCATGAACTAAATTTTCTGATCTCAAAAAAATACAACACCATTTGATGTACAAAATTTATACCACAATTGATGGATTGCAAAATCCCCCCCCTCAATATTTTAATTATTGAACCATGTTATTATAGAAGCTTCTTTGTTGCCTATATCTACATGAGGCTTGATTTTTGAATTTTTGGAAATATGCATAGAATGTAGGTTTGGTAAATTATCAATTTGTTTGATCGTAATACAATAGAATCTTTCTTTCTGCATGGGAATGGTGGAAAGTAGTTTTGAGCATTATGCACACAAAGAAGTTCAAGTGCCAAAGGTCATTTATTTCAACATGCTTTGATTGTATAGTAATTACATTTGGTTGGTGGTTCATCTAAAAAAATATGTAATGTCTAATTGCCTTTTATTTCAAACCAAGTCATCTTTGACATCTACCATAGCATCTTCAGTGGCATCCTTCTTTGTGTCTATATTAAAATATTCCCTCAATATCTCATCAAGTTCAGCGTGTACAAGGTAAAGATCAATTGTTGTGTCTTATTGAGCAATGAACTCATGAGTTGGAAGAAGGGTGCAAGTTGGAAGTTGCTCTTGTAAACATCAAGAGCGTCTTGAAGAGTCACAATTTCATCTTTTTCACTCGGTATTTCTTGTAATATGGAATTGTTTGCATGCGGAAGAATTTTAGTGTACTTCCAATAATTTATGATTGTCGATTCCTTGATGCTAATCCACGCCTGTCTTGCAAGATGCATCTTTGATAATTGATCAATCTCAAAAATGGTCAAGATATCAACATTATCAGTGATAAGTGTGTCAATCACACGTAGTACAAACAATCGCCAATAAATGACCTTGAAAGTTTGGATGATACCCGCATCACATGGTTGAACATGCACAAAAAGATTTGGACCAAAATATTCAAGTTGGATGTGTGTCAATTGCACCCCATCAAGGTTGTGGCCCTTCAAATTATCAACAAAAAGAATAATTTTACGACCCTGTCATCAAGGACTAGCATCCCACTCACCCACCCAATGTTGAAAAATGGCACCAGTCATCCATGCCTTCTGGTTGTTGAAATATTTTAAACCCAATTGAGTAGGAGTCTTCTTTTGAAACAACGAGGTGCCTTGAATTTTCCAATGAATAACAGTTCACATTGATCACTTCCGGATGCGTTAATAGTAAGTGCAAGAGTCAATTGTACCTTGAGTTGCTTCTTGCTAGGGCGTACATGTTGAGCAATACCTGATTCAAGTATAGTAGCGTCGAAAAATGAAGTCTCGTCCATATTGTAAATGTCGTCCAAAGAATAACCATCCTAAAAGGCATAATTGAGCAATGTAGAAATTCTCACACAATCATTTTGAACTTCTAAGCTTGATGCAAGAATTGCTTTTCCATGGAAATGAATGAACTTCAAATTGTGGCGCCACTTAAACTTGTCAAGCCATCCATTCGAGAGTTTGAGACCCTTGTTGATAGGAGTTCTAAGTGCATCATAGACTTTGCTTGCCATTAATTTAATGACATCTCCAGTGAGACCATTAAAGATTTGCTCCTCAATTGAGCGTTGCTAGCGCGTGAGCGGGGAGCGGGGAGCGGAGAGCGGGGAGCAGGAAGTGGTCAGCGGGGAGGGCAGATTTTAATTATTAAAAAAAAATTCTTCAAAATAAGAAAATAAAGTTGAATGAACACGAATAAAAAATATGATGTAAACTGATGGAAATGGATGAAAAAAAATCCGGATGTATGTAGAAATGGACGAAGCACGGGGCGGACAATAGATGAAATTGGATGAAAAAAGTAGATGAAAAGTGGACCCAAAAAGTAGATGAAAAGTGGACCAAAAAGTAGATGAAAAATTCGGATGACAAATGGGTAGCAAAGTAGATGAAAGTGGATGAAGAAATTGGATGGGAAAGGTGGGTGACAATAAATGGGACAGCTTCACAACATCAGAGCTTCAGAAATTGGAACTCGCTCATGAAAATGGATAACTACCCGAATGACAAACTCATCAAAATCCAAATGACTAACTGATGACAAGGATTTGCTAAAAAATATTGCCTTTTACGAGAACGACGACACTACATTTACAAAAGAGGGTTCAGCTAATTGAGGACCTAAGACCGCGTAATAACAATGCTTTATAACCGTGGAAGACAATAGATCAGTGTTATAGAGAACTGATGTTTTGAAGTGGCTGCATGGTTAATGAACCTAGTTAACTATGCATTCCTTCGTTGTACAGTTCGGAATCATAAAACATTTACACAGAATTGTAGCATTTCACTTGTATGCCAAAACTCAGAAGGTTCCATTGCTTTATGCGGTGTACTGAAATTAAATGTGGAAATTCATACAATGCTAATTCAAAACACAAAACATAATGTTTGAATCTAAAAAAGCAATACAGAAAACTCCAGTACATTTTTTTGATATGATGGCCTACTCCTACAAGGTTCATAAAATGCAAGTAGTGACCCTTCTGGTCTCACTACTACTTCATTAATAACACTTGTGGTCACATGAAGATCTCTGGGAATGTATAAGCACTTTCTCTCTAATTAGGGTCTAAGTGGTTAAGTATCCCACTAAGAAGTATTAGCTTCACCTCATTGAAACTAAAACTGGGAGCATGAATGAAGCCATGTACTAGGGATTGCAGGTTACAGATGACGATAAGAAAGAAATAAAGGTGCTTACAGTTTGACCACTGACCGCGCTTTCCTAAGGCCTTTGTCTTCATCTCTTTGAAATAAGGACACGTGCACTCTGGAAACGATGAAATCGTAAGCATGTATTGCTCAGTCCGCGGTTCTACTCCAGAAGTTAAACAAACTATGCATCCAAATCCAGGGTGAGGAACCATAGTCACTCTATGAATTTGTGCATTCAATATCATAGCTGAAGCGGTATTGTTTGCATGTTTCCCTGTAGGTGCCTTGAGGTTCCGACAAATGATTTTTCCTGATCGTAATTTAGGATGTTCGTCAGGTGCCAATGGAATGGGATAAGCATTGACCAAGTCAACCCCACACTCTCCTCCAAACAACCTGCGAGGTGAAATTACTTCACGTTGAGGAAGTCTGAAGCTAGCTGATTCTAAGGCTAAAATCTCTTGCTTTGACAAGGCAGTGCCCCTTTTAACAGGCCAAATGTCAGGAACGGGGGGTTTAGACAACACCCACTTCCGCTTCGTCCCCTTCACATAACGTTCTATATCATCATTGCAAAAATAGAACTCCATACGCTCGTTTTTATTTTTCTTGTAATTCACCATCATACCTGTATATGTTGGTGCTGCTGTGCTGACGCTATTGGAGACAATTCTTGTTGTGCATTTCTTCTTTGTATTCGCTTGAAGGGCAAAACATGCCTTTGCAGATGTTTGGGGAAGTCTTGCAATGTGCCAGGTCAGGACATCACAGTCGGTCTCTTGGATACATGATACATGGAAGGAAGGACCTTGAGTACGGCAGTGGGATTCCTGCCGCGTTTCAATAAACAAGGGTACGTCTACTTCCACAGTTGGGCACACATCCTCTACAATTGGGGTTAGAGAAGGAGCACTTGTGGAAGCCTTCCACGATCTTGTCTGTACTCGGGGATTTGAGAAGTTCACTTTATCCGGTCTATGTGAATCATGCTCGCATCCCAAAGGGTGGTCCGCCTTTCGTTTCTGTGATCCAAATACTTCTTCACCTTCAAAATGAGGTTGTCTACTAAAAAATTCTTGAACTGATGGAAGGCTTGAAATAGCTTCAGTGAGCACCTTCGGATTCCCGCTTCGTTGAGTTGATCGTTGGGCAACGCGGAGTAGTAATTCTTCCTTTCCAGGACCCGTCCCTGCATCTCCGCCTTTAAGGTATTGGTAATACCTTACCATCTGCATAAACGCTCTGACAAAATCATCAACAGTGGCAATGTATAAATCGTTCCCACGATTTCCAGACTGTTGAAGCCACTTATTGTGTACAGTCTCGGCGAGGTTGCACGAGGGCATCTCAGCCTTCTTCGTGTCAAACAGATCCTGAAGACATCGGAAGCATGTCAAATTAGTATAAACGACTAACATCATTAATTCACTTGCCACTTGTCAAAACAAAAAAATAAGACTTGCTGAAGAAATACACTTACCAGTTGCATGAACCCCCCCCATTGCCGATAACGAAAGTGCCAAAATGAGAGCCAAAGTTCCAAACGATGTAGGCCGTCTTCAGTTGTGGCACCGGATGAGGTCCACCATACTTTAATCGCAAGGTAATGTTCTTCAGATTGTTTCGTTGAAATGGCATTTTTGTACTGTTTGCATAGAAGTCGGTGTTGATCTTGTAAGTCCGCCCGTATATCAGCCTTTGTATGCTTTTCCATGGATTGGGTCCAATGAAAAAGGCAAGTCCGCTCTCGATTCTCCATGGGTACACTAGTGTCACCTGATCCGTAGATAATTCGTACCGCATTCCAATTTGCTTGGGCACTATCTGCCATGAACCCTTTGAACTGAGTTTTAGGGACCCCATGTCTCTGCAGAACTGAATTTAGGTTTGTCCAGAATATGACTTGTGCAATACAGTCTTCTGATTGCATGTCGCACATGGCAATGGTCATTACTCGACAGTATACACTGTCATAAACGTGGCATGCCATGGTAGTCCATCCTTTTACCCGTTGCACATGATCAAACATCATCCAAGCATCCTGGAGGTCACCACCACTTTGCATACGCTTGACCAAGTCTACTCCACTGCCTGGACCTACTTCCGACATTTTGAAGACAAATACCTTGTCCTTGTCAGAGCCTTGACCTGGGAATTTGCTCTCTTGAACAAATGCCCAAGTACTTGCCCCCCGCAACTTTGTTATGCTATCCATAACTCCAAACCTCCTCAGGTACTTGAAAAAAGCGATCTCGTTACGAATACTGGGTGAACTGAAATACTTACATTTATCCAGGACAGGTATAAGTTCTTCAATATTCAAAGTCTTCTGCAATTCTCCATCAGGGCGTAGAAGAAGTTCACCCAACAGTTCTTTTGTGGCCTCCAAAACAATGGCTGAATTTCTACCAATTGGTGTCTTCTCCATTTGATCTCCTATTAGGCTTCGAGTCCTCTCCTTCATGTCGCGAAGCTCACCATCCTTGACGGGATGCTGATGATCGCCGAGATGAACAAATGCACGAGTTATAAGTGGATTCCCCAAGACGTAATACACCCTTACATTGCAACGAGATATACAACTTGGCGCTTCCTTACAAATCTTGCAGACAAGGGTAGAGCCAGTTGGATGCGGTACTCCAATATCAAGTGGGCTAGGAGAGAAGCCTTCCCACTCCAACTCGTTTACTGGATTTGTTCTTTGCACTCGACCTAAGTACTCGCAATTCCCGTTCTCGCATCTGAGATGACCAACACATACGGAGGTACGAAACGACAAGCCATGACTGTTTGTTATATTTGTAGTAATCGTTTTCGTCCACACATGACCATTGTACCTCTTATCCATACCAATCATTTGTTTCGCATATGATGGAGCCCCCAACGAATCAACGGCTGGTAATTCAAAAATAACGTCGCCATTGAAATTCGAAGGAAGCACTGTAACCTTGTGTGTTGTAATTGTGTCGTAATCTATTTTAGACATAGCATTTCTACATCCCTTCCGTCCACGAAGTCCTTTCAAACAATCAATTACCGATGCTACAGAAGCACTTTTGGTACTGGGAATCACAGTAACAGTCTGCTCTCCCAAATTAGAACTAGGGACTGGAATATCTGACGAGTGGTCCCATGCTTTCAAAGTTGGTTCCGTGTTCTCAATGTCAGAGTCATCGCTGAGAAGGGTTACTGTGAAGACACCAGGCTCAACTTTAGGAACCTTCATAGGTGGCGTCTGAAATGACGAAGAAGAAAAATGCGGATCAGGCACTAAGTCTGCGGATTCCGACCGATCAGAATTACTTACCCCATAGGCCCTATATTTCCCAGCTTTCAAGTGCCACAATCTATTCACGCCTTCCAAAATAGGTACTTGACCGACAGTGTGAGTTAGGACTTTCGTCTCTACGTCAAATATTTCTTCATCGATATGCAGAGAGTCCGCATGTAAGTTAAATCTAATACCCAATCGAAAGGCGGACACCGCAGCGACACCATCAAGGTCCAGCGGAAACAGTATAGGAACCCCATCAGCGGCGCCATTCACGATCACCATATCCAGAAACTCTGACATTGCAAAATGTTCCAATTCACAGCATGGACACAAACAATCTCACGATCACCATGTGACGCTCTCTAACACGTAAACTACAAACTCATAGTCCAGGGAGGTATATGAAATAACACACCAAGCAAATAAACTGAATCCTGCATACCGGATGATGCAGAGGATGATAATTTATCTATAATTCAATGAAACCAATATTAGGAACGCCTCATTATACAACTTTGGCGTTACGGCCGTCATTATATATAATGAAATTTATAATTAATTTTTTACCTCACTAGAAGTAACAACGGAGTTGGTTAAGAGGATTTCGGCCGTCCTACAAAACTAAGAATATAGACTCCTCCAACGTTAACATGTAAGCACATCGTATGCAATAAAATATAACCGGAACATTTGTAATAAAGACCAAATTCTATGATAAGGCAACCTTCCGAAGAGGCATTGCGATTGGAAAATGGATATCCCGCCCACTAATTAGGACGGTAGGCATTAACTTTTGTTCCCACAGTGATGGTACAAAGCTAAATAGGTAACAAAATACAATAAATGTCTGACAATAATTAAATACAATGTCAGCTTCCTCCAGCCAATCATTCGACAATCAGTTACTTCACAAGATGTATTTAAAGTGATAAACAAGGGAATCCTGACGGTTATGCGTCAAGATACACAGGCACGGAAGGAACATGAATTACTAATATCCAGCGTCATAAAGATGCATATTATGTGATACACTATATTATTTGCTACTAATAACAAAACTGTGACATTACCGTTTGAGATGAATACAGTTCGATCATTCGTATCAACAACGACCCAGGAGTATTTAACGTGTATGAGTAATCATTATATAACATTCTGAAATAACCCAACATTATTTGACTAAACGTGGGGGACCCTGAAGGCCATACCCTTCGAACAACTACTACTGTACATCAAAGGAATCTGGATCAGAAACAAACGTAACAGCATAAATGCCAATATCCATGAGTGTAATCGTGTCGAGTATGTTCGACACTGTCTATGCGTGTCCACCAGGGCTGATAAGGATTTCGTCACTGCTGTAAGAGACCATTACGTAGAACTTCATATTAGAATTTGAGAATACAGAAAATACTATTAAGTGACTCTATCAACTGATGATTAAGGCTACTAACATTAATGAACTTGTAAACTCACAACGTCATAATCGTTTTATAAATTATACTAATCGAATCACTGACACACTATCGACAAAATTTATCCCCCAGACAAAAGGCACAAGATATATGGATTATCCATTACCTTAGGAAACAACGGATGGGGAATTTCATGACTGAGAAATATTGAAACACCGTCAGAGAAATCCAAGGTAAAGTCCATCCAAAGGACTAATGACGCACCAGTTCTCCTAGGAAGTCAAGGTCGGCGAGAAAGGATGGAGAGACCGGGAAGTGTGTGACGGCAGGGATCCAGCTGGCGCGTCGGAGACAACACGAGCGGTAAGGAACGGCGGGGAAGAGAAGGGTAGCGAGGAAGCCCGGACTGGCGCAGCGGTGCATTCCCTTGGACAAAATTGTTCTCCTTGCGTTTCTGATTTTCGACGTCGTTGGAGCGTGGACTATCTGAAGTTGGTTGCGAGCGAAGCAAAGATGGATGGGGTTCACAACTTACGGCCAAGGGCGGGGAGGTCGAACGCAATCCCAGGACCTTCGGCAAACTCGGCACAAGCAATAGTGCGTCCGGAAGAAGCCTCTCCTCGGAACCAGGTAAGGATTTTGAACTCTCAACTTCTCATCCTGTCTCGCATGCATGACTCAGTACGCGTTGCCCACGGCCTGAATGGCTGAATCCAGAGCCAAGTTTTATTAGGGTTTAAAGCAAGCCCAATCCGCTCCGCTCAAGGCAGTTGGTCACCTTAGCGAGCGGGGGCCAAACCTGCCAAGCGTGTTCATATTATTTTTTTGCTTTCGTCTACGTGCTAGGGTCACATTCTCGTCAGCTTAGTATTAGCGTTGCATGGCCTGGTCATGGCGGAGCTCGTCTCGGCCCCGAGAGATTTTCCAGGGTCACGGGGACATGCATAACTTCTTCTGATCGTTCTGGTTTCGGGACGGAGCTCAGTCCCTTTCGGGAACACCACCCGCTCCCCGTGACCATCTGGTCACCGCACCAGAGGTTGGACAAGCCAGACAGTCCCTTTTGCATATATTTTTTTTTTGTTTCTCCAGTTGGGTCTCACGTCACGTTCTCTTCAGTTTCGCATTCTGCTGCATGGCTTGGTCACGTGGGGTCTCGTCTCGACCCCGAGAGAAGTCCCAGGGTCACGGGGTCATGCATAACTTATTTCAGTCGTTCTTGTTCTCGTGACGGAGCTCAGTCCCTCTCGGGAAGACAACACGCGCCTTGTGACCATTTGGTCACCGCACCAGAGGCCGGACAAGCCAGCCAGTCCCTTTTGGATATATTTTTTTTTTGTTTCTCCAGTTGGGTCTCACGTCACGTTCTCTTCAGTTTCGCATTCTGCTGCATGGCTTGGTCACGGCGGAGCTCATCTCGGCCCCGAGAGAAGTCCCATGGTCACGGGGTCATGCATAACTTCTTTCGATCGTTCTGGTTTCGGGATGGAGCTCAGTCCCTTTCGGGAACACCACCCGCTCCCCGTGACCATCTGGTCACCGCACCAGAGGTTGGACAAGCCAGCCAGTCCCTTTTGGATATATATTTTTTTTGTTTCTCTAGTTGGGTCTCACGTCACGTTCTCATCAGTTTTGCATTCTACTGCATGGCCTGGTCACGTGGGAGCTCGTCTCGGCCCCGAGAGATATCCCAGGGTCACGGGGTCATGCATAACTTCTTGTGATCGTTCTTGTTCTCGTGACGGAGCTCAGTCCCTCTCGGGAAGACAACACGCGCCTTGTGACCATTTGGTCACCGCACCAGAGGTTGGACAAGCCAGCCAGTCCCTTTTGGATATATTTTTTTTTTGTTTCTCCAGTTGGGTCTCACGTCACGTTCTCATCAGTTTTGCATTCTGCTGCATGGCTTGGTCACGTGGGGTCTCGTCTCGGCCCCGAGAGATTCTCCAGGGTTATGGGGTCATGCATAACTTCTTGTGATCGTTCTGGTTTAGGGATGGAGCTCAGTCCCTCTCGAGGAAACCACCCACTCCGCTGTGACCATCTGGTCACCGCACCTGAGGCCGAACAAGTCAGCCAATCCCTTTTGGATATATTTTTTTTTGTGTCTCCTGTCGGTCTCATGTCACGATCCCCTCAGTTTTGTTTTATTGCTGCATGGCTTGGTCACGTGGGCCTCGTCTCGGCCCCGAGAGAAGTCGATTGGTCACGGGGTCATGCATAACTTCTTTCGATCGTTCTGGTTTTATGACGGAGCTCAGTCCCTCTCAAGGAAACCACCCGCTCCGCTGTGACCATCTGGTCACTGCACCTGAGGCCGGACAAGCCAACCAATCCCTTTTGGATATATTTTTTTTTGTTTCTCCTGTTGGGTCACACGTCACGTTCTCTTCAATTTTGCATTCTGCTGCATGGCCTGGTCATGGCGGAGCTCGTCTCAGCCCCGAGAGAAGTCCCAGGGTCACGAGGTCATGCATAACTTATTTCAGTCGTTCTTGTTCTCGTGACGGAGCTCAGTCCCGTTCGGGAAGACAACACGCGCCTTATGACCATCTGGTCAAAGGGTCACGGGGTCATGCACATATTTCCTTGACTGGTATGCGTCCAACTGACGGAGCTAAGCCTTGATCAGGAGTTCTCACCTGATCCTCTGTATTCTGGTGGTCACCGCACCAGGGAGCCGGCCATGCCTGCCAAGCATGTTCGCTTTTTGTTTTTTCCATTGGTCGATTTGTTATAGTCACGACCTCTTATATTCGGTCTTTCTATGTTGCTTGGCTTGATCACCGGGAACTTTATGCTGGCCCCGAGAGGGGCTCTGGATGCATGTGCTCATGGGTCAAATATAGTATCCTTTTATTCTTATGTCCGACATACGTGCTTGTTCTACACAATTTTGTCCGTTTTTTTAACTGTGTACTAATTGTGTGGTCTTCTCTATTCTCTATATTGCTAGCAGGTGCGGGCTTCTGAGGATTTAATGCAAGAGGATACTGGACCGATTGGTGTTACAGTTGTCCATTCAGCCGGCGCAGAAGTTGGTGTCCCTGAGCTTCCTGAGGAGGTTCCCATGGCAGTGGTAAACCTTGACAATCTATTACGTGACCTAGATCAAGCACTGGATGATATGTATAGGGATGGTCGCATGCCCCCTCCTGAGTCTACTTGTACTTCACTGGGATCCAATGATGTTGAGGTTCATGACTTCTGTACATGTAATCATCAAGATGATGAGGTTACCTCTGCAGTAGATGGAGACAAGGACATTTATATCTTGTGCTGTGGAAACTACAGATCCTTAGCAGAGAAATGCATATGTGGCATTTAGTTTGTTTTATTGGGGGGCCGTGGTTGAATCTCCTGGATTGTTCAATCCAGTAAGTTCATTCTCTTGAGGATATAAACAAGGTTTATCATTGGCTCACACACCCATAAGTCTACCATTCATTGATTGGAGTAATATCAGTATTTATTAATTTTCTGTTTCATGTGTGTGGCTAATAGTGGAAGGAACCATACGATTGCTCCACCGACGAGGTCATCGAGGTTGACGAGCTGGAGGATGATAGAATTCGGGGAATTGAACCCCACTACATGGAAGATGACATTCGGCGATCCCAGACGATGGACACAGTTTCTATCATTTCCAGTCTGAGGCTCACTTTCTCTTATCAGTCTCGTATGAAGATACCTCTATGTAGGATGGTTCCAATGCCAATGGTACGACCAACCCTGGAATGTGACCTTACATTGTTAGAGAATCAATTTAGTCGTGGATACGACGAAGGCGCAAGAGTATTCTACGTCTCTACATCTGATGAGCAGGGACAATCAGCTGTATTTTCAGATGCTGAGAAAACTGAATGGAGACCACATTGGAATGCGGCGAACGACAAGTTCAACGTATTCTTGAAGTCGCAGACATCGTTGAAGCATTTGCTGGATTACAAGTTTTATGTCTATGATGGTAATCACAGACAAATTGCTTGGATGAAGCACATCCAGAGGCTTCACAGCACCGAGGCAGTTTGGCATGTCAGTGTTGATGCTATTGTCCTCGACACTAGGAATCAAATTGGAGTGGCTATGCAGGCAATGCACGACATAAACAAGTAAGCGAGGTCATGCTGGGTTCATTCATGTGTTGGAGTTTCTATAATTCTGGTATTGATTCAATTCATTCATGTTTCTAGTGATATTTGATGTTCTTGTCATTCTCTGGTTCAGGCAGACAAAGAATTCTCATATTAAAACGAACCTCGTACATACCCTATATCGGGTCCAGAAGTACGGGGTCATGGGACTTGAGAAATTCCATGAGTTCCTTAGTCCAGAAGAAGTGCACACTTGTAGCCAAAATTCTCACAAGACTTGGTACAGTATGCCGCTTGAGATCTTTACGTCGTTCATATTCAAGGTATGAAGTTCTGTCTATTTGATGATATTGCATGCTTTGTATGAGTGAAGGATCACTTTGTTGTACTCTAAAATGGTGCTACCGTGTTGAGGTCCGAAATCGATTTTCTCTTTCTTCAGCAAGACATTGCGTCGGCTGCTGATGCCGCAGTCAGGAAGTATAACGAAGACACTCCACCTAGTGAAGCTACGAAGGAGGGAGTGGCAACGGCCATGCAAGTTTCCATTAAAGATTCTACGGAGAAGCTCTACAAGAAATTGTCAAAGATTGTTGCGGTTGCGAATCCCGCGCTTGGTTCTGAGTGGTTGAAGGAGGTATTTTGTCTTCCTTTATTCAATTATGTGAAGTCAGATGTTTCCATTTCGATTCTTCTCACTCTCTTTTCATTGACTGTCTGCAGATTGAGAGGCATTGGAGCTTATATTCGGTCCCCGAATTGACATTGGAGAAGTTACAAATGATTGCGACATGCAATACGAGTCCATCATTCAAAGTGAGGTGGCTGAAATGGATGAATTCCTCCGGCCCCTCACGAGAGGCACGTAGATTTCCGGCCAGACCGATCAACGAGGAGAGGTTATTATAGTTTCTTGCAAAGGCATGTTGGTATGCTGGGGTAAGCATTGGAATTGTCTTGTTTGGTGCTTTTTGAATAATCCATCTATTGTATTTCTTCAATGTGTAGGATATTTTGATGGTGCATGAGACCCTTAATATTTTGTCACATTATCCTGTGCCCAGATCGAGGACTCTGCTTCTGAAATGTTTGATGCAATCATTCGATCTGATAACATTTCTATTGATCTCACTGTCGCTATGGAGCCGAAGACTCTGTTAGAATATATCGAGAATTGGCGCATGAAGCTCTGGAAACATGCCTACACGTGGGTGTTCAAGGGTGCTGATGCATACAAAAAGTCTGAGTCGTTCAAAGATTACAGAGGGTCTATTCTAGCTGTCAAGCGAGTTATATACCGGTACAGTGTTTTTGCCCTTTCCTTGTTGGTCAGGTCATTGTGTATCAGACAGTATACTTTAATTGATTCACTTTATAAGTTCTGTCAATAGCCTTGAATTCAAAGTGGACCTCGGGCCCAATGGAAGACGGGCTAGCAGGCGTCATTGCACCCTCCACTTTTCCCTTCCTGATACTATGTGTTTTCGGGGTGATGTAGGTACTTAAAGTTTGAGTTGTACATCAAGAAGGCCATCTCCAAAGAAGATCTACCGCCGTTCCTTACGACATGGTTGGATCGCTCTTCTCCAGACTGCATGTTTTCTCCTATGCAGTTGAAGAATTGGACCAGTGCTCACCTGCAAGCCTGCCCGTGGTACCTCGAGTGCAACTTCGGCACTACTGCACCCGAAGAGGAAGCACTCTTTGACACTTTGAATGACACTGGGATTGTGGACCCAGAGTTCGATGAGTTCGCTGGTCTAGATCCCGATGCTCGAGCGAAGGCCATAAAACGACGGGATATATCAGACAAGAAGAAACTGGAGAAGCTGGAGGAGGCTAAGAAGAAGGCTGAGGACAGCAAGATGAAGAGACTGGCCGCTCAGGCTGAGAAGGACCAGGAGAAGTCGAAGAAGAGAGGGACAAAGAGGAAAGCCTACACTCCGGATCCCCAACCTGCCACAAGTGCAGCTAACGTTAGGGAAGGGTCATCTGGCTTCTCCCTTACTCAAGAGAGACTTGTACATGGACTGACACCAACGGTTCAAACTCTTCCTGCCGTTCCAGACATTGATGAGTGCATACTGAACTTGTCAGTGGGTTCCTTACCTATAGATGAAAAGGCCTTCAATG
The DNA here is from genome assembly GCA_951230915.1 of Antitrichia curtipendula. Classification (NCBI taxonomy): domain Eukaryota; kingdom Viridiplantae; phylum Streptophyta; class Bryopsida; order Hypnales; family Leucodontaceae; genus Antitrichia; species Antitrichia curtipendula. The sequence goes on along the minus strand of OX579638.1, from coordinate 15,609,068 downwards.
ACGTCCTCGCCTTTCTAGACATGGTTAGTCATGTTAACATTTATTTGTTCGTGCATTATTGGAACATGGATAGAATACATGTCAATTGAAGGTCTTTAGAACATGTTCGTTCTGGCCATGGTGTGATGCTCCAATTGCATGTTTAGGTGAATTAACTGACACCTCTTTGTACTCTGCAGCACTGTACTGATAAGGACAGGTACTTCGATGGTGTATTGAGTACTCAAGAGGCAGTGGATCTCATCTTTGTGGATGTTTCTGAAGGTCTACATGTGCCGACTGTGTCTGCTCCGCCTGCCTCGATTCCCGACTGGAATGAGTTCAAGAAAGGGTTCCTAGTTCCCGTTTTTGACTTTGCGAAAGAGTACCTCCACGACAAGGGCGCCTTATTGGTGATGTATCCAGCGCCCTCCACTCGACACAAGAGTCACCTTCTTGGATGTTGCAAGACGTACAATTTTAGAATTCTTCTTACGTGGTTCGGTATGAACCACCTACATCTCACATCGCCAGTTGATCAAACCAAAACGGTAATTACATTTCTTTATTTTTATATTTTGTCAAATCTTGTGATTCTTTGATCTATTGTATGTTAACCTCTCCATTGTTTGCAGACCATGCGGTTCTCAATCTCTCTTTTAGTGAAGGAGTCGGGACCCAAAACCGAATCGGAGTTTCCATTCCAGTTTGTTCCATCCCATCAAGAGGTGGGTGTGGATGTGGCTAGGGACGATATACTCCAGAATTTCTGCAACAAAGAAGATGTCACCATGAATGGTTCCATTCCGTGGAGAGGTCCTCGATAGAAGGCGCGACAATTCATGCAAATGCTTGTTGAGGCGTTATCGGAACCAGGGAACGTCGTGGTAGACTGCACAGCAGCGACAGGTAACAAATCTTCTCTAATTCATTGATTTTTTTAACCAAGACCAAACTGAAAGGGATTTTCAGAAGTAATTTTTTTTATTCGCATGGATGTTTTCAGGATCAAGCATTCAAGCATGCCGTGCATCGCGTCGGCACGTCTTGGCATTTGAGGAGGATAAGGAGATTTTTGACGCTCTGATTGCACCGGTTCTACGCATGGATGGGTATTCTCGACCAGCACCAGCACAGAATATTCCAGAAATTCAGGATGTGGATGAAGAGGACGTGGAGCCTGAGCATGTTGTGAAGACATCTCGATTCAGTAAGTAAGTTTAACTCGAAAATCTATTCTTTACATTGTCTATTCTCATTCCACTAAGCATTCAGTCTAATTATCTCTTCATTCCATTATCCAGGCAGGCCAAGAAAGTGAGGTCTCTGACACACGTGCCATTCTTTGGGAGGCCTGAGTTCTTTCTAAGCCCCCCTAAACCATTTAGGCTACCTGTGTATGCTGAGTCCAACGCTGGAGAATTTATTGCCCTTGAGCTAAAGCCAAGCTCTTGAGCTCGGTGGGTAGATCCTCGTGTTCTAGACTTCGTGGATGACTGTGTTGTTGAGTCACAGTCAGAAACGTCAAACAGCGAGGGTAGTACAATATGAGATCTCTCTATATCCTAAACTTCCAAACCCTACTTTTATATCTTTTGTATATGCTTATGTCCCTAAATCGGGAATTATTTTCTCTACATTGTTGCCGGTCCTATATTTATTTTTGCTGAATGCATTGTCTACTTTTTGCCATCTTCCTGCGATATTGTGCTTGTTGTATCATCCCTTGTCCTTCGTATTACATATCATTCTCTTGATGTGCCCTTCGAGGACCGTAATGTTTCCATTTTTATTACTGTGTCTAGAACTTACTTATATTCAAATCATATATATAATTTTGTTGACCGCGTATTGAACTTGGTATTTGTGTTTTGGTACCTCTGAACCTGATAGTCCCGTGTTGCATGAGCCCTAAACCCTAAACGCATCTCTTGGTGTCGAGACGGGACTATATTAATTTTATTCGTTCATTAAACCACGTGTTTGATTTCGTAAAATACTTATCATTGTGAACTATATTTCCCAAAAATTTGTCATACCTGTTCGAAGAAGCCAACACTCCCGAAGTCTTCTTGGGCCGAAGACATGGACATTGAAGACCTCTTGCCCATGCACATGCCCTGGGTTGGGCTGTTCGTTCCGCATTTGTCTTCCTTTGCGCAATCTGCCACTCTTTTTTGTCTTCGGTTGTACACATTAGTTTAGGATTTGAAATTGCATTGTTATCCAAGCATTAATGTTAGAGGATTATTTTGTCCAGATTATCTCGCGGAGCTTTTTACACTGCGAAATACGAACACCCTCTCCGTGTCAATCGTCGTGCACTTCTTTCAGCCATGTCGTGTAATTGTCTACTAACCACTTTGAAGTACTACACTATGTACTCGACTAATCACAACATGTAGAGGCTTTGTTTTCCAAAAACCGCACATGCTACAAAATTGCCTTCGCCGACTATTGTCACATTCTAAATGAACTAGGATACGAGTTCTTCATCAGTGTGCATCCAATTTTTTATCCACTTTTTCATCCATTTTTTCATCCATTTTTTCATTTAATTTATCATCCACCTTCTTCATCCACTTTTCATCCACTTTTCATCCAATAGCATCAAGTCCTCCCTCAACTTTTTCCTAAACTTTAATCTATTTTCAAATTTCTCACTTTCCAAAAATTATATTATAGTTCTAATATTGTGGCTCTCCACTCACCAATTTCCGCTTCCCGCTCGCTGCTCGCCGCTCCACGCTCACATACCAGCATTCCCCCTCCTCAATTCGATTGATCCATGTACATAGCATTTCTTCAAATGCAACAAGCTCGTATATAGGCCTACATTTTTTCTTTGAAGAAGGATCACCATTAGCTAGACAATTGTAATACCATTGTTCTACCTTCAACCAACGAGAGAGACTTGAGTGAGATAGTTTAGAAAAACCATGAGTATGAAAGTGTGCAACGGTCTTGCTTTGAATCTTGCCGATGGCATTGTGCCAATTCATGATACAAACTTTATCTTGCAATGTAGATTGGGTCTATTTTGTGGCATCTCTATACGGCAAAGTAGATGATGCTTCACGTGATCAACGTCTGGTGGTGACATTATCCTGAATGACAAAGAGAAAACCTACCCTTTGAGATTTGCACATTATCGTGAAAAGTTAAATACAAGTTAAATATATTGTTCACAATTGCCAAATGGAAATAGTGAATCAAAAGCGCACCAGTGAATATGGTTCAAGTTGAATCATGAATCTCATTGAGAATTAAAACATAAAAAGTCAAATTCAAACAATACAAGTTAAAGAAACAATGAATAAATAGTAATTGGAAATTCACTAGTGACTACAGTAAGTTGAATTGGAAGTTGATGAGTCAATCAAAGCCTCACTAGTGAATATAATTTATGTTGAATTATGACTCTCACTGAGAATAAAAATATGAAAAGCCAAAATCAAGTTTAAAGTGTCGTTGATAAATTCAAACAATACAAAATAACAATAACTGACTAGAAACTCACCGCTAATTCAATTGAATTGAAAGTTGATGAATCAGTTAGAAGTCCTAGATATAAATCAAATGCTCTGTTGTGCTCTGATGAGCTCCGTAGTGCACTATGCTATAGGATCATATGTTATAGAAGATTCAAGCAAAATGAGTGATTGTGAATTGTATCGCAAAGCTAAAGCAAAAGGAACTCTCTGTCACTATGAATTGTATTTCAAAAGTTTAAAGCTGAAGGAGTGGCATTGTGAATTGTATCAAGAGTCATCGAGTACTATAGTACATGAGCTTATTCCAATTTAAACCAAAACCGTTGCAACAATAATTGACAAAAAGAGACACCAACGAGACTGTAGACGTTGCATTAATGGATGCAGGTAGTCTGAATCTAATATAAATGACTCCGAGTCTGATACAATAATTCCATCGATGGTTATTGTAACATGCTTTATGCACACAAGAAGTGTGTAGATGAAGAACTACAAATATTTTTGCAAGAAGGAAATTTGCAGAAAAAGAGGTTCTACTGTACCATCTTATCCAACAAATTGATTTGAAAAATTATTATTAATAGAATTACCAAATTTATACATGTAGTTCCAAAATGTTACTTGCAATTAAATCACCCATACTCCTTTGAGCATATTCTTTAGAATGTGATTCGAAATTAAGATGAAATTGACAAACATCCCCACGTATATTAGGCCTCCCATGTGATCCATATCCATGGCTAATAGATATATAATTGCCTCGTTTTTCATCTTTGCTACTTTTGCCTTTGCAAAGACAATTTTTATAGTATACATTTAAGAAAATCAATGTATTGTTGTATAAAGGCTTTTCTAACATACGTGGTATATAGAATAAAAATATATATTTTATTATTAATTCATTATAATCCATAATTTGATTATTAATAGTAAAATTTTCATTAATGACTAACAAAGATTCTATAGTGGTACTTATAATACTTTCAATTGAAAAGTTACTTTCCCAAGTGTCACTATATTTGGGATGAATCCAAAAAGGATAGTCTATTTGTTCATCTTTTTCTTCATCAATAACTTTTTGTTTGCCTTTATTTTTTTCATTTGATAAAGTCTTTCTTTTCTTATATATTTTGGGTGTTTTTTCATCAAGTTTGTATTTTGTAGATAGATTAGAATAACATATGTGAATGAAAATCCTTTTTTCTATACCATAAAGTTGCAAAATTTTGTTTTCAAGATCCTTTTCTTCTATTTTACATTTAAGAACAAATTGTTTAGAATCTTTTTGGTTTTCAATATCTTTGGAAGTTTCTTCAAATATTTTGTGAAATTGTTTTAAACTAGAGTTAGGAAATACACCGCACACCCATATATTCATCTCTCTTTTACAAAAAAAAAGTGCATTTCAAAGGTACTTGGTATAGCACACTTTTTACAAATTATTTAATCTTTTGATAAATATTTTAAGCAAATATCACAAATTTTATGTCAATGATTTCTGTATAAATATTGGTTTTGACTTGGACTTTGTGCATTCTTTGGTTTTGATTTTAAAAATTCATCAAAATAATTTTCTTTTTTAATTGTATGAGTACATGACAAAACATATAGTTTTAAAAAAGAGTCTCTACAATTGTGACTTATGAAAGAACAACCTTTAGCTTTTTTCCACCATAGTCAAGTTCAAGTAAATTTAATTTTTTCAAGATATTTTATACTTATAACATGATTTCCACAACTTTTTGTTTTTAGATCTTCCATATTAGAAGGTAATCATGTAGAACAACATCCATTATATATATATATATATATATATATATACATTTTAAGAACATCTTTATTTAAATGTAATTATATGCAACAAATTTATAAATAATAATATTTTTTTTAATATCATATTTATTTGAATTATTTTATAATTTTGTACAAATAATTTTATTTCATTTATAGTTTTATATTCTCATTTTATTATTATTATTATTAAAATTTTAAAATATTTAATTTTATATTGTTAAAAATAGAATCCATCTACTTATTTCATATAATCAAATATTTTCTATTTTCTTTTCAAATATAATTGACAAAAAAATTACAAATTTTTGTCGTGTAAATATAGATTATCCTACACAATGGGAGAATTCAATTTTGCAAGTATATAAAAAAAAGTCAAAGCTTTAATATATAGTTACAACTCTATAGCAAAGCAAAACAAATACAAACAAGCTTTTCTCTCTTCAAAGCAAGACTGGACTTGACAAGAATGCCAAGTCAAGTAAGGGTTCTTTACTTATACTCCTTTTGTCCCACTAATAACTTCCAAATCAAGTATAAATTTTTGTCCCACTAAAAAGCTCCGTTTTTTTATTTTGAATATTGAGTAAGTGATTGGCGTATTGAACAACCTCATGGGGGCAAGTGAAACAATCTAGGAGCATTCTTTTGGCCATACAAGTTTGGTCTTGCACCTTGTACAAATTGTTTCTTTAGATAGTAGTGTTGATGATGCATTTAGTGACTACTTCAATACTATAAAAATTTGTTTGTAAAGTGGGTTAGTTTTTTTTATTGCACATATTTAGGTTTGAAAATATATTTCTAGAATCCTATTGTTTTCACTATCCTTTAAATCATTTAAAAAAACAAAGCTAGCATCATTTACAAATTATGCTCAAATATCATACTTTCCACATGGATTTTAAGTGCCTAAACGACAATGCCTAAGCTAGAGATTTTGCATAGATCTAAATGATAGCTTACTTGTTCTTGAATACGTGTAGTGCTAGCACTATGACTAAAAATACAATTAATCCCTCAAAAAGAAAAATTTTGGAGGTTTTTAGTGGAACAGAGGGAGTACTAAATAACCCTATTTTTGCATGAACAAGCCAATTTATATATAGTTAGAGTATAAAAATAAAAATAAAAACTATAAATTAATACAAACAAACATTAAAGAAGAGTGCAACTTCAAAAAGGACTTTAGATTTATCCCAGTAATGATAACTACTAAGCATAAAAAATATTCCAAATTTTTTTCAAATACATCAATTTTTTTTTGCAAACAAGCCTATACAATTATTGTTTGTTTAGATTGAAATTTTGAATTTTTTTTTTTGGTTTAAATCTTGTTTTTATTTGGCATTCTAATGTTTATTGCTATTTAGAGTTTTTCAAAAAATGAAGGCCTTTTGTAGCCTCCATTTTATTTCTAATATTACTTTTGAAATTTTTAGTAAAATTATAAAAATAATATTTTAAAATAAAGAATTATTTTTATTAATACATTAATTTAATTGGTTACATCAAATTATAAAAATAAAATACTCTAGGCTACATCAAGTTCTAAAATTTTATCAATTTTTAATCAATTTTTATAAAAGTATAAAATTATAAAAAAACTTAAAATGGCTAAATCAAATTTTATTATAAAAATAAAAAGCTGAAAAGTGAAAACTTAAAAATTTGTACAAAGCCATTATAAAATCAATTTGAAATTTTTTTATTGACATAGCCATTATCAAAAATTGATATTAACCTAGTCAATAATAAAATTTATTATTGATAAAGTTGTTATAAGATTTTTATAATAACCTAGTCAATAATAAAAAAATTATTGTTGACTATTGCTCTCCTTGGATTTTTTAAAATAAAATTATTCTTGGCTACAATAGGTTGTAAATTTATTTTTATTGAATTAACCCTTAATCCCTGAAGTCTTGATCCATTGTAAAATGGTCAAATATCATATCTAAGCTAAATTTAGCTATTTAAATTGTGTTCAAATAAGTATCTTAAATTTATATACTTGAAACTACAAATTACATATCACTGTTAGAAATCTCAATTTGGTTTATGAAAAATTATGATTTTTATTATTTTTATTGCAAAAAATGAACATAAATAAGTAAAAATAAAAAAACAATTCATATTATTTGATTTTTTTTCAAGAGGTACAAGTAGCAATGGTGATTAATGAAAAAAAATTTCAGTTTGTTATTTTAATTTTTACAACCAAAACAACCACAACAAAGACCTTGAAGTCAAATTCATCTTTTTAATTCATTGATGCATAAAATTGTGTTTTCTATTTATGTTGTTTTTTCCAATAATTTTGATGGAAAAATTAAATTATTGTGATTTATTAAAGCTAAAAAAGAAAATAATTTTTTTTCAAATGTAGTAGAAACAAGACTTATTAAGTTTCATTTTTTTAGTTTAAATCAAATTTCAGAAACAGTTATTTTGAAAGTTACAATCAAGGTTGACCAAGGCGCATTCACTTTATGGATACTTAGATCCTAAAGGATTAAAGGACCAAGGCCATTTTTCTGCTAGAAAACACTCAAAACTGTCATTTCTATAGCAAAGAGTGAAAAAAAATTAAAATTATTTTTCTTGAGTATCTAACTATAGGATTTTTCAACTAACTAGTTTGAGAATGTGTGGAAAAAATTCAAGGGATTTTGATTGCACAAATTGCAAGATATTTGCATTTAAAGTAGAAAAAACAAGTTCTTTAGCACATTGCACGACTAGATTATTTGACTTTAAACCTTCTTAAATTAAATTTTTGCACTACAAAGTTGTGAAATTTAACCCCTAAACCCCCGAGGGTGTTTTTTGCCAAAAACCACTCAAAACTACCACTTTTGCTGTATTCACTTAAGAAAACCAATGTTTTTGGTTTTTCGGGAGTTTAACGGTAGTATCTTGTACTTAACTTGTCTAAAGTCATGTAGTAAAAATTTCATCAAACTTGACCGTACGGATTGGAATATATTAGCATTCAAAGTTGAACAAATTTTTTTTTCAAGAAGATGCTTAAATTGCCTGAAAAACTAAGATTGTCCATAACTTTCTCATAACAAATCCAAATAGAATGAATCAAAGCTTCACGTATAGGTAAAAACATAATCTTTTAGAAAAAATATTCAAAAAAAATATTTTGACTTTTAAAATTTTTTTTGGGCTGCCCGAGAATCTTTATTTCTTGCTCATTGTGCCATATTAACTTTTTCATCCAGCATCCGATTGAAACAAAAACTTTATATCCACAAAGCTTTTGCAAAGCTACACAACTTCAAAAAATCTCAAAAAAATTCACTTCAAATTGAGACAATAGGAACCTACCCGGACCCAAATTGTCCCCCGAGGGGACAAGCGGGGCTTTAGGGGTTAAATCTTTATTATTGGGAATTGAGTTCAAAGTTTAGGATAAATAATATAAAATTCAAAAAATTTAGTTTTTATTCTTTAAAAAATTATTTAGTAGAAGTAGGTATAAGAATAATAAGATAGGAGGAAAATTAAAGATTAATATCTCTAAAATGGAATTAAAATGCACTAATCCCAAAGATCAGATTATTCTATGGAAAATAAATTCAAACTTTGAAATTTTATTTTATTGCCTTTTCTTCCATGTTTTGAGCTTAGTTTGATAGAACTTTTGTTTTCAGGCACTGATTAAAAAATTATATTTCTATAAACCTAATCAATTTTTCTATTTTCAAAAAATCATGACAAAAATTCAGCCAATAGGTACTTGCGTAAAATCCCATTTGTCTTCCAAAGCAACAATGGCCCTTTGGAGATTAATTTTATAATTTTATTTGTTTCTAATTTGACGTAGTCAAAAAATTGCCACATCAAATCCATGTCAAATTAATATTAATTAATAATGATAATATTATTTCAAAAAAACTAATTCATATTTTATTGATATTTATATATTTTAAATAATTTTTGTAGAAGTAACTTCTAGCCTTGAATCCTTGATTAGGCCAAAAATTGCATCTAATGGAGATGGATTCAAACTTTAAAGCACCCTAATCATGGATTGAGGGTCCATTGAGATGGATCTTAAAGCAACCTCAACGTGGGTTAATCCCATAACGCCACAATACTTTTTCAAATTTTGGCACATTTTTGCTTATATCTTTGTACAGAAATATCATTTACTACAATTTCATGAAAATGGGCATTAAAGATGATTGTCTTCTCAAGATTCAAGTTAGTTGGATGAAATAGCACCTGCAAGCCCTTTGTTCATTATCCAGAAAGTGGACGTCGACACAGTTAAGGGTTAATTCACAATGAGGTGGACCTCAAAGTAACTTCAACGTGGGTTGAAGGGGCATTGAGGTGGATTTGAAAGCAACCTCAAATGGATTGAAGTTGCTTTGAGGTCCATCTTCATATCACCTCTATAAATTATTCATTTGGTATTAGTTTTTGTTTTTTGTCTTATTTTTTGCCTTTGTTTGTATGTGATGTTGCCTTGTTTTTTGTCTTGATTCTTATGTGGTGTACATATTATTTTAAATTAGATATATATTTTTTAATAAAATATATTAATGCAAAATTAATGGCATTGTATGAAACTTAGTATTTGTTGTTTTTTACTTCTATTGTTTCAAAAACATCTACAAGTTTTAGCTAGAAGAATTTATAGTAATACAAACATATCTGAACATCTAAAGAAAAAATTGAAATGGTGAAGAAAAAAATGTATAAGCAGTGCAAAAAATATCTACAATGCACTTTATATATTTTTTGGGTTGAATTTCCTTCCAAATAAAATATATGAAGTGCATTGAGGTTGCATTGACCTCTACCTCAATGCAACCTCAAAGCACTTTATATTATACTTGGAAGGAAAATCAACCAAAATAAAATATAAAGTGTTTTGAGGTTGCATTGACCGAAACCTCAATGCAATCTCAAAGCACTTTATATTTTATTTTGGTTGAAATTCCTTTGAAGTAAAAATTGTAAAATATATAAAGTGAAGCATTCTCTATTTCTTTCTACTCACTATTTTTTTCCTATATGTTGTACAATTTCAAATGATCTAAAATTTTTCAAGCATATAGCCAACTAGCCTTGAAGAATGAATCTAAAGAGTGAACACCATTTTGGTCATTTTTTCATATTGTTGTGACCTTGTGAAGTGTAGTTGACTTTTTTTATCAAGACTAAACAAAAGATTTTTGTCACTTCAAACACTAATATCTTGCAATCTACACATTGGAAATTTTGAATTTTTTTTCCACATCTTCTCAAATTAGTGATTTTGAAAGTTTCATTAAAATATATGACATATTTCTAATAATGTTAACTAAAAGCAAATGATTTTGTATTAATTTTATTTTAATATTTTCAAATATTTTTATTTTATTTTTATTACTTTTTTTTTAAATTTATAAAGAACTAGATGAATATAAAATAATATTTTAATGACTTTATAGATGCTAATTTTCTATTTTTTTCAAGGCAAGTTTATTGAAAAATATTTTAACATCTTTCACTTCTCTACATTGAGGTTTCAAATCTTTGATGGGCGCTTCATGACCCTTCTACCTTATTGAACAAATTTTTTCATTGGTACTTTTTTCCTTACTCTCCATGGTTATAGGGGCTTCTCCATAGTTGTAGAGGCTTCTTATCTACAAGTTTATGGTCTCTTCAAATGGGGTCTGAATTCACACCATAGGCCACCATCTCTCAGCATGATGTCCTAAAGGCTTTCTGAATTCTACCTTGTTGCCTGGTGGAAATTTTTTTAAGCCCAGTCTCAGCTTTTTTTAACGCCCACCCTCCCCCCCCCCCTACTTTGTCTGTTCCAGCCCATTCAAACTTGCGCCTATACTATTGGAGTTGTGTGTTTATTGTTGGGCGGAGTAGATTGGGAATTTAACACATTTTTTTGTGGTTGGCAGGTTCAACTTGAGATGAAGTACAGGCATGTGAGTGGGTGCTGAAAAAACTTGCGGTTGGGCGGGCTTAAATTTTTTCTGTAGGGTAACAAGGTGGAACCTAGAAAGCCCTCGGGACATCATGTCGAGGGCTGCCGCCAAACAATACCCTGCTTACTAGGGTTTGCGGATCTTTTGTTTCTGAGTTGTGAGGATTGTTGGCGTTCTTCTGTTTTTTCCACGTTGTCACTTCTTTTGCGTAGTTTTTGCGTCTACGGCTCCTTACCAATTTGTGAGCTCCCAATTTGTCACTTGGGACTCGTAGAATTAATTTTTTGGAAATTTGCAATTTAAAGTTAAGAAAAATATACAAATAGCCATAAAAAGAGTGTAGAACCAAAATAAGGTTGTAACATACCCATTATAGTATTTGGTCTAGATTTGTGTTTAGACTTAGAATCCCACCAAACCTGGCCCAAAAATAGATAGAAAGAGCGAAACGGTTGGATTTAAAGGATTCAAGTCACATAGGCCCAAAAGGGCTAAATCCCACCATGAATGTGGTAATTCATGGCTAAGTCGGTCCGAGGGATCCACAACAAGGCCACTAGGTCGGGTCCTAGAGTTAGATTTAGAAATTCCCCAAACCCCGATTGTTAGCATGCAGGAGCCACTAACGCAAGATCGGGCCCGTGGAGGAATCTACAACCCAAGGATGGTGTCCTAGAGTAAATCCCATGCCAGGAGTCCAATGACAAAATCGATTCGCCAAGATTCTTCCATCTGCAAAAGATTCCTACACCATCGATAATTCAAGGAGATGGCCAATTCATCTCCATTGACCAATTGTGCCAGGTACGGAAACGCACCTGCACATCTTTCATGTGACCCCCTGAGAGGTCATGTGAAAAATCCCGTCATCTTCCGACTTGTAGAAGAACCTATTGCGGGTGGTCAACCCTGGTAACCTCCAACGGGAATTTCATGAAAATTACCCAGGTTGCCAGAAAATCTCACTAAAAATTAGACTAGCTTGTTTTATGTTAATAATGCGCTCCGTGAAGTTTCGCGACATTCCGATAGCAGCAAGTACCCGAACCGGCGAGATTCCTCGAGAATTAATCACGTGGCGGGGTCTCCGCCGCGTTAACCGGCATCCCGGGACCATACGATGGCGAAACGAAGTCAACCAAGAGTCTTTTCCAACTCCCTCACACCTACCAGAGATCCTAAGTTATTTACATTTTTCAAAATAGGAAACCCCCAAGATCTAGGATTTTACCACGGTTTAGTTTTAAAGCTAAATTAACCTATGATGGTTTTTTGTCCTCAGTATGGGGGTAGGGGAATACTGGACTAAAGACAACAATCTGGAGCCAATGGCGCAATCCGTTTGACGATTGGAGTCAATCTCCAAAAGTTAGGAGGTTGGTCCAGCGTAGATAGGTAAAAGTAGTTATTTAGGGATTAGGATGAAAATCTTTGAAGATGAGGATGAAAATCCAAGTTGATAAGGTTACTTTAGAACTCTTGAGGGAAGGGGTGGGGCCTTGGAAACCTATTTAAGGTCCCCATTTTTCTCTCAAGAACACCCCCAAATCTTATTTTGGGTCCGTAGGTCCAACTTATGTTGGAAGACTTTGGCATTTTAGCCAAGAAACCTCTACGGGTTTTTTTTGAAGCACTTTTGGCTTCCGTTGTTGTTCTATTTCAAGCTTTGTGAAGGTCTTTTGAGGTTCATCTATCTTACCTTGTATTTTGTTGTGAGTGAGCGGATTTTACTTACACTTGTGTGTCTTCCTTGTGTCTTGTACTAATCCTAGAGATACCCCCCATCGTACCTTGGCGATGCCGCTTTGGGGGGCCTTTAGTATGTGAGTGTTGCCAATGATTATTCTTGCTTTGTAGATCCGGTTGCCTTGTATATGAGTCCTAACCATAGTCACCTTTCCCGTGTTGCTTGTGAGTGGACCCCACCACCCTTGAGGCGGCGAAGCTTTGATCTTGTGACTTAATCCAGTCTTATAGTGCGTGTCAAAAACCAAGCCCTGGACGGTGGAGCGTTGAACCTGGGAACATTGCAAGTCTTAGAGTTGGTATCAAAACCAATTTTGTGGCGAAGCTTTGCACCCCCATACGTTTTAGCTCCAAAGTTTAGTTCCCAAGACCTTCTTGGGAAAGCCCAAAGTTTAGCCCCCAAGATATGTAGGCTTATTTCCTCCTTTTGCGTTCACCAAATCACGGGTCCACGTTGTAGTAAGTCTAAACCTTTCTCCCCTAGTATTTAGTTCAGTTTTTTTCCCAAAATTATTTCCCCCTCAATTAGCCATCTTAGCCATGCCCACAAAAATTCAGTCCATTCCGTGAGACCCCCCCTTTTTTTAGGAAGGGAACGAACAAAAGAAAACCAAAACCAGAAGTCCAACCCCTTCCAACTGCCGACCAGCCAGGAGAGGGCTGGGGAGTCAGGGTCTGTCCGGGCTGGGGAGTCGGGGTCTGTACCGGGTTGGGAGCGGGGTTTGTACCGGGCTGGGGAGTCGGGTCTATCCGGGTTGGGGAGTCGGGTCTGTACGGGCTAGGGAGTCGGAATCTGTACCGAGTTGGGAGCGAGGTCTGTACCGGGCTGGGGAGTCGAGTCTGTCCGGGCTGGGGAGTCGGGTCTGTACCGGGCTGGGAGTCGGAGTCGCAGTTGGTGCTAGGAAGTCGGGGTTGCAATTGATCATAGAGGGAGGTCACATTGGTCCTGGGGGGAGGTCGCAACTGGTCCGGAGAGGCAGCCAGGGACTGGTGTCCAGGGGCCAGGGAGTCGGGACTTGGCAAAACAAGGGCCGGTTTGGTCCTTGAGAGAAAAAAATCAGTAAACAAAAGTGGGGATTAGTGGGGGTGCTCTAAAAACCCAATTAAAGATGAATAGAAGGAGGCATAGAGAAGGGTAAGACAAGGGGAAAAAAAAGAGAAGAGAAGATGGGGTCTAATCCTGGCTAAATCTCCAAGTAGGGAGAATCGTCCGTCCAAGAAACCTGCAAAACCACTCGAAGATGGAAGGAGGAGGAAAGGAGTGGATGGCCATATGGGCAAATTAGGTGAGAGAGATGATAAATAGTGACATAGGTTAGGCTAGGTGGGTTTAGAGAAGGGAATCTCGGAAATTCATAGTGACCATTAGGAGGAGGATTAGAATGACACGAAGACAAGGTCGTGTAAGAGAGTAGAAGGGACATTAAACCTCTTTGGGGTTTGAATCTATAATGTAAGACATCCATCAAAGCTTAGGTAGAATAGTGTTAGTGTAGAAAGGGAGAAAGGGAAAGAAAAGGAGAGAGAAGGAAAGAGGAAGTAAAGAAAAGGATTAGATTGCACGGGTCCTAATTTTCGAGACATAAGCGGTGAATTTGGGAAAAGTCCCACCCCCCAAGGGCCACCATGGAGTATGGAAATGTACGCATGAATGCGGACGAGTGTATTTCCGACACCGGAAGTGACGAGATGAGTTCTTGAATCCATACCTGGTGTTTTTTCCTCATTAGCATTGATCTCCTTAATTAGCCCTTTCCACATGAATAGTAAACCGTGATAAAAAAAGGTAAAATTAGGAATAGAAGTTAAGATTTAGAGTTAGTGTGGGGAGTAAAACTTAGAATTAAATTTAGAAATAAAAACTTAGAGTTAAATTTAGGAGTAAATTTCGGAGTTAAATTTCGGAGTAAAGTTAGGAGTGAAAACTTAGAGTTAAATTTAGGAGTAAAATCCTAGAGTTAGTTTAGGAATAAAAATTTAGAATTAGTTAAGGAGTAAAAATTTAAAGTTAAATTAGGAGTAAAACCTTAAAGTTAAACGTAGGAGTAAAATCTTAGAGTCGAATCTAAGAGTAAAAAATTAGAGTTAAATTAGAAGTAAAAACTTAAAGTAAATATAGGGATAAAACCTTAGGATTAAAATTAGGAGTAAAAACTTAGAGGTAACCGTAGAGGTAAAACCTTAGAGTTAACTCTAGGAGTAAAAATCAAGAGTACAATTAGAAGCTAGAAATCAGAATAAAGAATAAGCTTAGGGTTAGCCAATAAGTTACAGCTTCCGAAAGAAATTTTCAACTTCAAAAGGTAGTCTTAGAGATTACGGAGGGAATGTAAGGGTTCCCCTTTTCCGTAGTTAGGGACGTTAGAAATGATGCCAACCACCCAGCCAAACCTAGACGTATGATAGGTAGGTAGGGAGTTAGGAATCACCATCACCTTTGATCATCGCAGTCAGCTTGTTAGTTATCCATGCAATTCTAGTAGTATCCACAACACTTAGAAAACATTAGCACAAAAAAGATCCATTGCTTGGAAGGCACTGTGGATTGTGCTCACAACACCCTCATATATTTAAAAAGGTGGATAAAGGCATAGAACCTGGTCGGTGTTAGCCCGATTACCGAGGGTGGGTAATCTTACGTCCACATAGGACTTATAGATTTTTGAAATTTGGATGTTGTAGAAAGACTCTCTCAAGTTTGTAGAAAGTATGTTGAAGGCTATTACAAGTCTAGTTTTTGTTGCAGTCTTGAAGTTTGAAGCATTGCTTTGTAATCTACATACCAAGTACTGTAAAGCTTACTTACCTACCTATAGAGTACATTTTTTTCCATAAGGACACCTCCCATTCCAAGAGCAACTCCTTCACACACAGTATATGAGTTTGAAGGATTGTTGTTGTTTGTTTTTCTTCTTTGGGTTGTGCGTTGCAGGGATTGTCAAAAATGTTGATGGATTTCCAATGTGCAAAGCAGAAAAATGTGCTGGAGCTTATTCGAATGGCGAACCTTGACATTTGCAAGGACATCTTTTTAATTGTAAGTTTTTGCATCCTCTAAAACTTGGGTCTATGTTTGATCTCTCTTTGTGACTTTTTTATGATCTGGAATGTTATGTGGGAGAGATAAGGAGGACTTGTTGCTTGTGTTGTCAAGGTCTTGATTGGATGCTTTAAATCCATGATGATCAACATTTTATATTTGTATCAAATAAGGCAATGCATTTGTCTGGATTTTGTCTTTTGAGAGTGATTTCCATCACTTCGAATATAGTATTGTTGGTTGGATGTTTTATTTTTTTCTGAGAGTAGGATATCTGGTTTAGTAGCTGATATTTGGGCACAACAACTTCAACTCTATATTCTAAGCTTCACAATTGGAGTCAACCTTCCCTACTTCTATAATCTAGATATGTTGTTGGATATGAATTGGATTGTTTTGTTTTTACTTCATTAAGCATAAACTTCAAAAGTCAGAACATTTGCAACACACTAATGTGTGTCTTACTATCATAACTAATATTGTTTCATTTTCAAATTTCATTTCTTTTGTAGGCAATTGGTTTAGTCTTCCATGGGTACTTATTGCAATGATGTTGTTCAAAGTTTTGAGTGCCGTTGTTGTCCTTATATTTTCAATATGTTGTACATTTTGTACATTCACATTTTGGATGTGGATACATTGGAACTTATACTAATGCTTTAGTTTGGATTTAGGAACAACAATGCTTGCTTTTTACATCTTAGCCCCCCCTTGAAATGTTGACCCTATAAACGTGGATTGGTGGAGCACTAGTTTTGACCATACATTCTAAACCAAGCTCCTCCAGGTCAAGGATTAGTTTCAACCATGCTTTTTAAGCTAGGCCCCCTCTTAGCCAAGGGTTGGTTTCGAACATGTGTTTTAAACTAGGCCCCCTCCCAACCAATACCTTTACTTAGTAATGTCTACAAAAAAAAAAAGATTGATTGGAACATGTTACATGACAAACTAGAAACATTGAAATTTGATGTAGCAAAAGCTTGTAGAAGGTGTCAAAGATAACCTGAAAGTTTGACAAATTAGCCTCTAGTTGGTTTAAATCAAAAGACTCACCTAACCATTTATATATATATAGTCAATTTTGATGCCACAGTAAGCAAACTTAGTCTACCTGATTTTCTAAGAGTATCTGCAAGACATGTTGCTGACTTGGTTTGTTAATAAGCTAGGGTTTTTGTCTACAACTACATCTATAGTATTCCTTTCATTTCTTCTTCTATTTTTACCTCTTTAGTTGCATCTACATTATGAAATTGATCTTTCGTTGCCTTATTTTGTCATAGTGAGATGTGGTGAAATTTTTTGAGGTTCCTTGTTGAAACCAATAGTGATTAGGAGTGCAAGGAATGCTTAGCTTGGATATGGAGGAAAAAAGAAGTGACAAAGCTCTACTTAATGCTTCTGTATTACTATAAGTACTACCCAATTGGAATGCATACAATTGATTTTTTATAATCAATGAAAGTTGTTTGAAGCAACCGGAAGAAGTAACAAATATTTTCACTGTGAAGTTGTTGTTCTAGTGATACAAGATTTTGTATTTGATTCAATTGTTGATTTCTTGTTCTGTTTGTTCAGGTTTATGTTGAAAGTATCAATCAATTTTATGTTGAAGGTATTAATTTAGCTTTCAATTTTAGAGATTCCTGAACACCTAGATTTCAAGTTGAGTTGACACCCTTCTTCATACATAAATTGGAAAATCACTGGATAGCTTCTTTCTTATTACTCATATATCGTATTTCACCATCATAGTTTTTAGTTGCAAATAATTTCAAAGCTTTGCCTTATATTTGTGGGTAATTCCAATCTCAATTTTGAATGTAACGTTGTTGTGTTGAGAGCGGTTTGCCTCCGGAAATCATGGAGATTCTGGCTACAACTAGAAATGGCTTAGAGATTAAAGAAGTCATAGTCATGTAGATTTTTCAAACTCGATCATCAAATCTTCAAACTCCTTCCCGTTGGCCTATCCTATTGTGGCTCTAATTGGATTCAAAGGTTAGGGTAGGTGATAAAAAACCACGGTCTTTGGACGGATAAAACGAGACAGCCAGACTACAAGCTAAAACTTTCAAGGGATTGGTTCTTAAATTTCAAACCCACGGTGACTAGCAATCATGTTTCACCATTGGGAACAACATAAAAGTACGACCATGTAGACGAAAAACCCCACTTTGACGTATCCACAACACTAAAAGAGGTTAAGCAATGATTTCACTTACGCCGCCTGCAACAACAAAGTTTACAAAGAAAGACAAGCCACAAGCCACAATACACAAGTCTTCAATGTCTTCTTCAACTCTAACTTCAACTCTAATTCAATGGTTGGACTTAGATTTTGTGTCACTATTTTATACAAAGTCCAAATAAAATGTGTGATGGCTTTTTGGAAAGCTAGCACAATTATATACTTCTCTAAGCTTCAAATCATTCTAACACTCTCTCCAACTTCTATGGACATCCAAAATTTCAGCCTTGAGAAAAAAAGGCAGCAGACCCTTCTTCATTTAGTCACTCACAACTCACTCAATAATATTCTCCCTTTTCCTCCACTTTATCTTCTATCTAAACCACACAAGTCAAGTGGACTTCCGCCCATGTCTTGACCATGTGTTCTACTAAAACATCCATTGGTCATGAATTTTGACCATAAGATTATTTCCAAATTCCTAATTAGAAGATAAATCACCTCAAAGTATCTAGAAGGTAAACTATTTGAATATTTTTCTCGTACAACATCATGCACACAAATTCAATTTATAAAAAACATTCTAAGTATAAAATAAAGAATTAGAAACTAACATATGTTTAATAGAAGTTCAACAAGTCGTGTGGGCCCCCAAGAATCACGTACAAAAATAATTTTAAATAATAAGTTTTTTTATTCAGTTAATCAACCCATGAAGTTTGAACCCTTTCCTTGCTGTATGGTGACTGGCGACTTTATATTAGCTATACTGTACAAGCTCAAGAATGTTTTGAACTTCGTCTTCTCCGACTTGCATTCCGATGTTGAACTCCGACCCCCAATCGTGAAGAAGAGCATCAATTTTGATTATTTCATTCATGTTCTTGGAAGTGTGGTCGCCCCTTACCGCGGTCTCGCACCCGAGGTTACCCCTTTCCGTGGTCGCCCCTATTTGTGGTCGCCCTATACTAGCAGTCGCCCATCCACATTAGACCCGCATGCACCCGTAAATGTGCCACGGGGTCGCCACATGACATCCATGTGTCCAAGCAGCACAAGAATTTTTTTGGAAAAGTCAATGGTTAGTTTGACTTTGTTGGATGTCGCGGAGGCACTATTGGACATTGCGTCTCGCAATGTCCGGGAAGACAACCTTGGTCATATTTGTTATATTGAGACTTTTTGCAATCTCATTTTTATCCTCGATTCAAGGATAAACCGCTTTATATCTTTATTAGTATTTTTTTATAAATAGATAACAACACCAACTTTTAGAATTTTATTATAAAATCATTATTTATTTTTTGCTTCAATAACGTTTTTCTTAAATGAATTTCAAATAACTAGCATTCTATCTCAAAATCTACAAGAAGTTTCAATATAACAAATATAGCCTGAATGATACATATATTTGTATATATATTATAACACTATCTGTACCATATCTACATATATACCGTAACCGTATTTGTATTTATATCCAAAAATGTTTTTCAAGATCAATGGCATCGGAGGGGTGGAAGATTCTTTTTAAATTTTAATCAACAGCTCTCAATTTTTCAAGCTGGGGGAGAGAGGAAATTGTCTGCCTACCACTTTGGGGTACATTGCACCATGTAATGACTTACAGGTACATGTGTGGTTAAAGTTATTATATATTTAGTTTTTATTAGTTTTTTTCATTTGATTTGTTAAATTAGAAGACTTCAGAGTCTGTTTTGACATAGTAGAATAACTTTTCTCAAAAAACTTTAAACTAAGAAAAGTTGTCAAATGAAGCTAACTTTCATCTTTAAAAATACGTTTGCAATTTAGAGTCTCCAATCAAAAGTAATAGACAAAATTCAGAGAGGATGTTTGAAAATATCTCACAACATTCCCTATGGTGGATAGTTCAAATTTTTTAAATTATGAAGGTTTGTTATAAAATGCAACCTAGAGTTATAATTTAATTATGATTCTCAATCAATAGTTGTAAAATATGATCCATAGATCATATCCATACACTTAAATCAACCAATTCATAAACCAATGTTTTTCAATCAAATTTGAGGTCAAAATTGGAAATTCCTTTTATGATCAATTATTGATTGAATATTGTTCATTTTGCAAACAATTCTTTTTCACTCTTATTTCCAAGGGTATAAATTTTGCGGCTAGTCCTTTATTGATGCTATAGACACATGAATGTTGTTCTAGTCTTAACTAGAAGGGGCTCATTTGACAAATCATCCAAGATAAATCACAATTTTTCTAACATGCATGCTCTAGAATTAGACTTATGTAGCCAGGTGAAAATATAAATATAGATAGAAAGATAGATATGTACATTGAATAGGGATATTAAGGGGACCAAAAAATTAAAGGGACTTATTGTGGAAAATTGTAGATGTTTGAAACATGACGTACAACCCCAAAACACTTCAATAACTATTGATCTACAACAAAGGTAGATATTTATATAGTGTGTATTGTCAATTAATTAGTATTATTATAATATCAATTAAAACCCCTATCTAGTGTATTTTGGTACACAATTCCTTAAGTACTAGTGATATGCGTTACCATTGACAAATTGTCTTAGTCACTATATAGCTAAACAAAATACTAATTAAGATACTCAAAAAATTAGTCCTAGTTCTACAACAAATTGTCCCTAATGTAAATGCAGAACATGAATGTGTGTCTGCAAACTCTTCAGTTAGTGAGAAGTTAGCTGCACAAAATCACAAATCCACAACAACTTGTCAATAAATCAAACACCTAGGAAGAAGAAGCACAGACCAGCTTCTAATTTCCACAGATGGCTTTTGATTTGGGTAAGTTTGTGTTCTAGGGTGTAGTGAGAGAATAGAGTTGAGACATTATAGAAGGTGATATTAAAGAGGTTTACTGTACCAACCCCACGGTTGTGAATAACCAAATGTTCAGAAGTACTTATGAATAGAGCCATAGAAAGCCCGCGTTAGGGTTTAAGCCCGCGTTAGGATTTATCGCCATAGCCATCTCCACTACTACCTTTGTTTGTGGTTGCCAATAAGTACTCTTCTCATCTTTTCCCAATTCCGTGACTTTGTCGTTTCTCTGCCGCAACCAATTCTGTAATCAAGCCAAAGTCAAAGCGTGACAAGCTTGGTGAGATTGCACAGTCCAGAATCTCTTGAAAGGAACTTCGTTGTTATTGTTTGTGTTGTGATTGAGCTCAATTTTGTATATCCATTTTAGAATGGGGAGGTCATTCCGAGGTGTGTGCACGTGGTGATGACGCAATAACAGTTGTCAAAGACGAAGAAAAATTGCAAGGAGCAGAATGAGTCGCTCGTGAAGTCGGTTTGCATATAACTAATTTTGATGATCAATATGTGATGACAGAATAACTGAAATAGACAGCATATAGAACCGTCTTCTCCAAGCTTTGAAAGATTTTAGTGCGCGAAGGGTGATTGATGCTTACAAATGGGTTGAGAGCCATCGCAATGAGTTCCAAAAGCTAGTCTACGGTCCTGTTTTGCTTGAGGTACGTCCATTTTTGGAATAAACACCTGCTTATTGTTTGTTCCTGCTCAGGTTTACAGAGTAGTTATTGTCAGACTTTAATGTCATAGATCTAAGTAACGGCAGTATCTTGCACAAATTTTTTGGCCTCTTTGCGAACTTGTGAATACTAAAGCTGAGAAATCTAGTTCACTTTGTCTGGAATCTAGTTCAGTTTGTTACGCTTTTGTGCTTAGACGACATAGGTTTTTGTATGAAAGGATTTGCAGTTCGCGGCTTCTTATCTACACTCAGGTGAGCTGACGAGTATTTAGTCCGGTACATGATTGTCTTAAGTAGAGATGATTTGACTGTGCACTTTACATTGATGGTCATTCTTGGCTCTATTTGCAGACAGTCAGTACTAGTGCGGTGTCACCAATGTATTTTATTGATAAGACTTATCTCTTGTCTTTTGTTTATGTACAATATCTTCTTTGTTGGCTTTTCCCATGTTTTTTATTTTTATGTTGTATTTTATAATTGTAGATGCGAGAAATGGGTATTGTGGCACGACTTGATGAAGTTGTATCTGCTCCACCTATAATAAAACATGTCCTCAATGGGCAAGCTGTCCTTGACCAGTCTATGAGTACACAAACCTCCTGTCTTGCTTTGTTAGTTTAGACAATCTACAAGTAATATTTTAGTTGAATTAGAACATTTATTATTTTGATTCTTACTGTAAAATCTTCTGATAATGTGGAAACGGTATTGTTTGTGATTTGTTAAGTATTATTTTAATCTTTGTTCCTATTAATAGACTGTAGACAGAGATTACACTCTTTGGTGCGGACGTCCAATATTCTGTTGTTTAATGCAGTTCATTGGGACATCGCAAGCCAATTATAGGGCAGGTGAAGCAAACGCATTGGGAGTGTATGATTTGTGGACTCCCGAGAATCATTATCGATGGAATAAATCTTTGTATGGCTCACAACATAGATGAGGTTATCACTAGAAGAGCGCAAGCATTTACAGTTTATGATGAATGGCAAGGCAAAGTTGGGACTTGCCCTAGTGGTATTTCATCTTTCATCTATGGAGGTCAAATCTCCAATGTGAATTCCAAAATGTGTCCGAAGTATCCAATTTGCCTCTCCTTCTCTAGTATGTTCTGCAGCTTTAGCCTCTAGATTAAGCTCAACATTGATGCCTTCGCAACCTTTAGTGAGTGTTGCTCTTGAATCAGAATTGGATGACCTTGCCCTTAGCCAATTTCCTATTGTACATGTCACTGAGCTAGTAGATTATGAAAATATCGATGACAATGATCCGTACAACATCGAGAGACTTCACTAACATTTATGAGTAGGTTGCCTCCATCATACATGCACCAACAATTGCTCCAATGCAAGATCCAGTAACTTAGGCAACACAAGATTTAGTAACGCATACAACATAAGATTCAACAACTTGGAACGCCAATGATTTGTCAATGTATAACCCTTCCATATAGCTTCCATTATTTTAGTTAAAACTTGTATTGTAGGTGCTATGTGAAGGTGTTGTGTCGAAACAATCAAAGGTCGTCACAAGTTTGGGCTTTGGAGGGTCAATAGATGCCTAATTGTAGAGTCTCTCCACGACATTGGTTTAGGATTTTGCATGACATTGGGACCTTTGGTGTAGTAAAGTTTGTATATTGAAAATTATTTATTATGTGTACTTTACATGCTTCAATATGTAATTGTACATATTATGTAATACATGAGATCACCATTTAATTTGTAGTTCACATCTATTATGTAAGCATTTGTATGTGTATTTTAATCATTTGGGTCTATTCTAAAAAATTATAGTCATTGCAATTATCAAAGAATCATTTTTCATTAAGGGCCACAATACCAATGATCCTTGCATAGCACATGCCATGCACACCATGTTGATACCACCATCATGAACAACAGTTCTATAAAGTTCTCCGACCATTTGGAATTTTGGATGGGGGGCATTTACTCTTGAGGGTTTTACACAAGGTGGTATGGGACCAATAGAGGTTCACTTATGCACAATGTCATATTTCCATTATTGTACATTAGCAACAAATTTGATTTATTCTAAATATGTCATTGCGCGTATATCTTAAGGGCTTATTTGAATTTGGTTGCAATATGTCTCATTACTTGTCTCAGATTCCCACATATTTTAGGCCCCTCACAATATTTTTGAAGCTAATGTATTTGGGATTGAAAGTACACGCATTAGCTCTTATCAAGACAGGTCTCTATTGCTAGAGTATCCAAAGTTTGTCGGCAGTTTCAATCATGACCAAGATGATTTTTTCACCCAACATAGAGCAACAATTGATGCCAAGGGCAAAATTTGATGCATGTGCAAGCTTATCAACATGGTCCCAAACTTGGTAGTCATGGTGTGGATAGATCACAACAGGGTACCAAGTGCACTAAGTGACAAAGGATGCAAATGATGGAAGGAGTGGGCTCCTCTGACGAATGTGTGGCTCCATATGATATGGGTTTTGACGCCACATCCACTCTTCTAAAATAAAAGACATTATTTGCTACCGCATGGAGTTGTGGCATATTCCATATACTATTTAGATGGACTCTTCATTACTTCTAAGGATAGCTTAATTGAAGTATACAGTGTCAAGATGTATGACTTTTATAGAGAATCAATGAGGACATAGAGTTTGAGGGCTTTTTGAAGAAGATGAGATTCAACCCTCAACAAGTACAAAGCATTGTGGAGCTACCAAGAATATAACAAAGATGTATAGTTGGCAATATAGTTGGGGTTAGACGTATAGTGCAGGTAGTGTAGACAAATCTAGAATGGATATGCCCCATCCCATGAAGTACACCATGTACGGTGAATGCATCCCATGAAGTACACTATGTACGGTGAATGCAAAGGTAATTGTTATAAATAAACTTATTTTGTGTTGTATTAATCCTATGCACTTTGCCTCTCTAGCTCTCCTTACTAATTTAGAGGCTCTTATTGCAAATATAAATACAAAATTTTAAATTTTGATTATATGGAAAAAAAAAACAATTCATATATTTTCCACTAGAATAAATTTATCTTGCAAGGTCTACTTCACAAAACAAATTTGGCGTCCTACCTTCCCCATAATTAACCTACAAGCTGAAATGCTTTGGTTGTATGTTGTTGGTGCCTCTACCGTAGTCCTTGAGCCTACCAAACCTAGAAGTGAGCTTAACAATTGTTTTAAGACAAACACTCCTAATATTTGATTGCCCAACTTTACAACTTCAGCTTTTACAAATTCACCCGAAGAGAGCCAAATTTTTGCCAAATTCTATGTCAAAGGCATACATGGCAATGCTTCATGCCATTTCAAGGTCATACATGTCCCAATTCAATCTTTGATAAGCCCAAATCACAACTCATTTTTGTACTTTGTCACTCATGGTGCCATCTGTCAATGGATTTTTCGGCCTTCCTTGTCCCCTTCCTCCCCATTTTAATGGAATATTGCCATTTTAATGAATTATCTGTTGATTCTAGCTGGGGAGCTGATTTGATTGAGACTTTCAAGTGGACAAATTAAGCTCTTAAAAATTAATAGGACTATTGTTCATTTACGTTTCAGACCATGCTCATTGAAAAGTGCCAAATGCCAAGTACTTGGGGATTCCTCATGAGTTCGATGCACGTAATGTATAAGGTAGTGTGCTTTAAAAGCACCCATCTTCTTGAAACCACCCCTATTTTTAGGTGAAGAATGGAGATGGGGTGATCCTTAAATGGACTAGTTTAGCAATTGAATGCATTGAGAAAAAAATATTTTTTTATTGCAAGAGCCAATCATTGACTTTGATTTCTGCACATCTCTTTACAAGTTGCAAGTGGACAAATTTTGGAAGACCTATGGTTACAAATAGGTGCCTATGCCCTGAATCTTTGAAAATTCACAAGTAATTCAAAAATGCTTGGAAAAATACAAAACCACTTGGATTAGGTACCACATCTATTTTTCTTTCTCTGAAAAATGATCTAAAAATATTTTTGTCCACGAAAGCCTGTGAAAAAGGCAAACCAGACCTTAAATGGTCGCTTTAAGAGCATACTACCTTGTTGCACCAAGGATAGAACTATTATTTGGACACTGTTTGAATAGTTTATGAAATTTTTAAGAATTGATTGTCAATTTTGTTAAATGGCGCAATTATGGTGCCAAAAATTGTGACCCAAATCTACACAGAGCTTTAAAGATTAGGACATGTATAGAATTGAGTTGTAGATCATGTGTCTCAAAAGTGTCAAAGTTGTGGAATATGTCCATTTATCAAGAAATGATGATATGGTCCGTAGGTGTATCCAAAATTGACACTTGAACTCTTTGGGGTTCTCATGTTCTAACTTGATTGTGTACATCAATATCAATAGGTTTTTAGTGTTGCTATTTGATGCAAATGTAGGTGTTGTATTATAGACAATGATGATTGTGGGTGGGAACTTCTTCTATTTCAATTTTGAATTTGTTGCTTCTAGTATGTGGTCTCACTAGTCTTTAGTCTGTTTAGCTTATAAGGTAGGAGGTCCATGAAAGCGACCATCTAAGAGCTGAAACCTGGATTTGGGGAGGTGAAACTAATTGAAATTTTTTTTCAGTAAATTTTCCTTGGAAGACAAATGGAATTGACATCTAACCCAAGTTGTTTCATATTTTTTGAAGCTTTGTGGAATTATTTATGAATTTATGAAGTTGAAATGGCCCACCTCCTCAAATGTACATTGTTTGTACATTTCCGGTGCAACAAAAACAAACATGTACACATAATGTACATTTGAGGAGGCGGACCATTTTAGAACCTGAACACTTTTAGAACCTCCTACCTTAACCCCTAATTCCCCTAAATGCCTAAGGCACCCAAATGTGGTGTCGAAGAAACTTTGAAGTTAAATAAAATGTTACCAAATTGCTATTTTTAGTAGTTTATATTTTTTAAAGATTCTTTTTGAAGTCTAGTTTTAGCATCAAAAAAAAGATTTTGAAAATGAATGATTATGATTTTTCTATTCAAGATTTTGTGCAAAGGTACCCATTGCAATCTTGACTTTTTGTAGTGTTGAGGGCTCTTGGAAATGAGCTTCAAATACACTAGATCTTGGAGAAAAAATTACACTAGAAATTCATTTAAAAAAATTGTAGAGTAGATTTTGAGAAGTCGTAAATTGATTGGGGTTATATTTGTTAGGCCCTTCAACCTTGTATTTTTTTGGTCTTGAAATTTTTAGATTTGACATGCAAAAAGAGAGCTCAAAGATTTTCATAGTTTTAACACCTTGATGATCAAACATTATAATCTTTCAATCCTTAAATGATACTGTTGTGTTTTCTTTTCCTATGTGATCTCTAACATGTCTAGTTTGAATTTGTACAATTACAGTTCAATAAAAATTGATTCAACTTATTAAAATGTTGACTTTTTGTTCAATTTAGAACAAATTCCAAGAAGCTCAAAACAAGCCTTGGGCATTTAGGGGTTAAGATAAAATACTCCTAGCTTGGGCTTTGTTGTACACTCCTTTTGCAATGGAATTTTCGTTTTCATTTGTTCAAAATTAAGTCCAAAGTGCAAAGACATGAAATTCTGCTGCCGATTTATCGAAACATTTATTCCTGATTATATAGTGGCTAACATGGAAAATTGGTGCCATTTTTCTCTGTCAGACCCTGGTTTGTAGTGCAAAATCATAGGGAAATTTCCTCTTACTCCTTTATATGAAACAAGGATAATCTCCACGTGTAAGGTAACCTGTGTGGAGTGCAGCCCAATTCAGACCCGTAGAACCAAAATTTTGTTAAAATGACGGTATTCCATTAACTTGGTACTATTATGTTTAGACAATGTGGTCTGAAATCTATACTAGTGTTAGATTTTAGAGCTAGACTTTAGAGCTAAAGAAGGAAATGAATGGAAAAATGGCATTTAGAATGTAGCCATTTTAACAAAAAATTTCATTTATTCCAAGACCCAATTTTGTTCTCTTGCATCCTATTGTGATAGAGATTGCACACAATGAGGAATTGGGTTTCAAATGATTAGAATTGAGTTGAAAGTCACCATTTCATATATTTCACCATTTCAACAAACATCACCATGCAATCCATGTGGCTTCTACACAAAGCAAAAGGTTCATTCATTATTCTACAATGTCAAGGGACACTTTAAGAGTACCAATGGAACCATTTAGGCCCAATTAAGAGAGACATATTAGCATCCAAGAGGACAAGGATAGTCCTCCTCTCTAAGGTCCACAATGGAAAGCTATAGTGTGTCTTTCATGTTTTTAAAATGAGTTGATTGAAATATATGTGAAATATTCCTTGATTGCCATTCTTTTGCAAAAAAAATTGTAAATTCATTAAGTAGAATTACTCATAGTAACTAAATACTCTACAATGGGCTTCCTACCTTATCTGTCTTGTTGTGCAATAACACAAACTTGTATGTTATGTTGTACCTAAGTACCTAACATTGAAAGGGGCTTTATTTTATTCACTGGAAGTAGTGCAAGAAGCCATTGAAGTTTAGTGATGACAATATTTGCATTCTTAGACACGGATGAAATATGAAAAATATTGAAAAAAACTTAGTTGTTCAATTAAAGTGTGTATATTCAACTTTAAAGAGAGATATCATCCAAAGAGCTTGAAACAATTTAGCAACTTCATCCATGAAAAAAAGGGAGATTTATTAGCAAACATTCCATCAAAAGTATTTATATATTGATTATTAGTGAATTTTTGCTCAAAATAGAAACATAAATTTTTTCCTTTGGTCATTAAATATATTTAGACATATGAGATTCACAATTCCATTTTTGCTAAGAAATTGACAAACTAGGGAATATTTCAAATATTCTAGTCAAATCATTTTTTAGGATATCATTATATGTAGTCAAAGTAGATATGTAGAGATTTTAATTGTGTATAGTAGTAGAAGAAAATCGTAGGTCTATGTTCTAAAATATTTTGTGTTGAATTTATATAAAATTTGCATTGAAATTATAAAAATTTGCATTGAAACTAAGGGTGGCTTCACGCTACGGCAGAGGGTCGAGAGGCTGTCGATTTTGACCAATCAAATTGCAGAAATTCATGAATTTCTGAAATTTTGGCCTCTTGACCCTTCACACTAGACGGCATAGTCGAGAGTTTGTTATTTGTTATTTGTTATTTGTTGCCATTGGGGTTTGAAACCTAGTCTCCACCATTACAACAAGGAGTCATTGCATTCAATGAACCTAGTTCCCTTAACCTACTTCTCTTCAATGGCCAATGCCACCCTTCTATTCCATTTATCCCCTTCATATTCCTTATTTGATCGGGTATTTGATGGTAAGAGCATGTGCTGTGATTTTTTTCAGAAACACCTTTCTCATGTTTTTTATCTTTTGCTTGAAAAAATTGACACATGGGTGAGGTTTGGACTTTGGACTTGGCCTTTGGAGGCTTCACACTATGGCTGTCCAAGTTGAGAGTCCGTGCCCAAACTATGGTTGAGAGTTCAACAAAATGGGCTCTTTAATGGGCATTTCTTTGGACTCTCACCCAAAGTTTGGGCACGGCCTGTCAACTTGGTCAGCCATAGTGTGAAGCAGCCCTAAATATATAAATAAAAAATATTTTAGAGCGTAAGAGATTTTCTACTAGTAAACTAAGTAGTAACAACCATAAGAGATGGTATTTTCATGCTTTTTGATGCTCATGTGTCTTTATTGATTTTTTAAGGTCCCTCAATATTGTGGAAATGAGTGACCCTTTGACATTTTTACAAGCCTCATGTCTCTATTTATTTAAATTTGTAAAATTGTCATTTTCAATCAAATTGTTCTCCACATGATGGCTGTCAATATGTCAAACTAAGTACAATTTGATTACATTAGGATGAAACATACTCAAATTAGGCCTAGTCATGGGATAAATCCCATTTTCCTTCTACTCGTTTTGCAATGGATGAAATTGTTGAATTGCTATAAAACCTTTGAAGAAAATTGTTCCACTGGGTGGAAATTATGCACATTTGGAGGAATTAGCATGGCATCATTCACAATGTCCATGCTTCATCCGTAGATTAAAAGATCTTTATAACTTCCACAAAGATTGCTTTTAATTTTGCACTAACTTCCCCCTAAGCTGAAATAATTGGGAAGTCCCAAAATCAAGGTTGGGACTAATAAGGTTATAACATATGTCTTGAAATAATGAGCAAGAAAGTAGGAAGTAGTGAGCAGGAAAGCAATTCTTGAATGATCGGAATTGGAAGAGTTTAGACATTGACTACTAGTTTGGGCTACTTTTTGGCTCCTAAAATCATAGTAATTTCAATTTTGGGAATAAAATTATGAAAAATTTGCAATCCCCATATTTCCTATAATCCTATCTTCCTATATGGGTAAAATTAGTGTGTGTGGGGGGGGGGGGGGGGCTTTCTAGTATCAAATTGCACCAAAAAAAATTAACCTGGCTAAAAATTGCAAAAGAAATGCAAAGAAAACTTGGATGAAATTGCCAAGTTGTGGATGAAATTTTTTTATACACATGTGATATGTGCTAAGTGTTATATTTTCTATCCAATATGTGGATGAATGTTGAAATTTGGAGCACCACTATAACATTTTATATTGCCAGTTTGGCACTTCTTAACCCTTAAAGGTCAAAGACTATGTTTTTACCAAAACCGCTCCAAAACTGCTATTTCTAATACAAGTATCAAATTTTAGAAACAAAACATTTTTGAAAAAATGTAACCGGAGGATCTTGTATTGAACTAGTTTGAGAAGTTGTGGAAAAAATTTCAAAAATTTCCACCATGTGGATTGCAAGATAATAGCATTTGAAATTGACAAAAATCCCTTTTTTGTCCCTGCGAAAATCCGGGCAGCACTTCACAAGGTCAAATTTGTATGAAAAAATGTCCAAAATGGTGGTTACTCTTTGGATTCATTCTTCAAGGCAAGTTAGCTACATGCTTGAAAAATTTCAGATCATTTGAAATTGTAAAACATATAGGAAAAAAATAGTAAGTAGAAAGAAGTAGAGAATGTTCAAAATACTAAATTGTTAAGAATTTAAATATGGAATTGAAAAATGACAATCCCAATGGTTGTAATGTTGTAATAAACAATCTACACCTAATGTTTTTTGTTTTGTTTTTTAAATATTGAAAATTGAGTTAAATAAAAGACTTCAAAGTTTATCTTAGAGTAGAGATTCCATAACTACCCTCAAACTAAAACTCCTCATAACTTTCATCTCACTAATCAAAATGGAATGATTCAAAGGTTCCCATATATATATGAATTTAAAAAACCAATTTCAAATTTTAAAAAAAAAATGATATTTAAAGAAGTTTTTTCAATTGCCCAAGCTACCCGCTGACCAATGAAAATGACATATCATGCAATAACTTTTTTGCCACGTAGTCAAAAGTTATGAAAATTGTTGAGCCTTAAAGCTACTCCTTTGGTACATCTTGTGTAAAAATTTCAAAGAAAAAAAATAAAAATTCCAGTCGTAGTGAGTTGCCTAAAATCACTACATTGTCAAAAAAGGGTGTTTGGTCCTTTAGGGGTTAAAAAATGAAAAAAAAAAATAGGTAAAATTTCCACCCCCTCATACTACTCATGAATTTGCTACAAAATCACTGCCCCCATGCACAGCTACTTCGTCCACCCCTATGCCCTCCCAACATTGCACAATCTCTTCTTATCATCAATACACAATCCCACTCAACAAGAAAACATGGAAGATAATGTAAAAAAAGTCACACTAGGCTTCATTTGAAATCTCACTATCCACGAGAACCTACTACTACTTATCCCACGCCCGGTGCTTCAAAGTCCATCAGCCGTGCCATGGTGGGGGGTGATTAGGATTCTGGCCACAATCCATGCCGTCCCAGCCATGAAGGCCAGGCCACAGTGGTGATACTCTAAACCCTTAAACGACAAACTCGTAACTGTAGAAATCATCTGTTTTGTCACCGTGTGAATTATTGGATTAAAATATTGCAAAATCACTCATTGGAAGACAAACTACTATAGATGATCTTCCCTTTTCACACAAAAAAATGGGAAGATGAATAGTTGCACTTTTGTCCTACAGGGAGAGATTCTTTGTCATTCATCGGTTAGAAAACGTCCTTGGTAGCGTTTATGGGTTAAATAATGGGCTACTGGTGCCTCTACCCTCCCATAAAACCCTTGCTTGAAACAGTGTAGGACTCTACCGTACTTGAAAAGCAAGCAGTGCTACAGGGAAAGAGCCTCTTGTCCTTGCTGTTCAATCCATAGCTCTACAGCTCAAAATCCAAGTGTCGAATCCGTCGTCGATCACGACGTGCGAGAGAACATGCGAACACTGCGATCCGGGAACGTGGGAACGTCTCCAGCAGAAAGAGGGCCTGCCCTGTCGGAAGAGCCAGGTACAAAAGTGAAAAGATCGGAGAAAACGGTCACAGTGCGAGCTGTGCGTGATTCCGTCGAGAAAGAGTCGTGAAAGTCGCAGCACTCAGTACAAACGCAGAGCGTCCACAGGTTTTCCCCAATTGAATCCCCATCCCCACAGAAGCAGAAGAATATCCACATCCGCCCCTTTCCATTTACCAGCCCCTTGTTTCACAGATTCAGCTGCGAATTGAATCTCCTCACTGCTCACTTACGTAATCATACCGCCTCCTCGGAAACTCATCCGGTTGGAACATAACAGGTGCTACTTAGAACTTCTATTTGTTGAACCCACAATCTTCCCTCATGTTCACTTGTCGTTTCTTTTCCTTCACGTGATCCGGAAATTCCATCTCTGGCTTATTTCATTGGTGGGTGCCCTAATGAATGCTTGATGCGGGCGAGTTCGTCGTGAATTTGGTATCAATGGTATCCGCGGCGATGGAGATCGAGGTGCGCGCGCGGGCTTATTACTTTTCACTGCAATTCAGTTTGTGGAATTGAGCTGGGTTTGAGAAGATTTTGGAGTTGGGGGAATTGGATCTGTTTCTTGAAGTCCGAGGTGCTTGAAACCCTAGTGACGAAATCGTGTATTTGAGGCGTATGGTGATTGTATTAGATTGAGTGGCAGTCTTGGTAGGATTGATAAGGGGAATTGTTGGTTATTTCCCTGCATGAAGTGATAGCAATTGCAAGCGATAGAATGGTGATTGTGAAGTCAATTGGAGGAGAATTGATTGGAGAATTGAAGAGATTTTTGTGTTCTGACGAAGATAGGGAGTTGGATGGTGCAGGCAGCGAATAGGGTTGGTGGGTTCTCTTAGATGTGGAGGATTTGGGATGGCTTCTGTGGGTTTGGTGTAAGAGGACAGGATGCAGAGCCCAAACACTCGGCTGGACCAGGTGAGAATTGTGTCTGGATCTGCTTACAGTATTTAGCTCCTTGAGGTGGTAATGCAAATTTGATTGATTGTGTACCACAAAGACAGGCTTCCATAGGCGTTCCTGTTTGCTTTTGATGGCATCCATGTTTTCTTCTAGTGCTCTTTTCGCCTACAGTTAGACGAAAGTTAGTTTGGTGAGCACAGCTGATATGATTATATGAGTATCAAAGAGTTGCAAAGGGTAAATGTGCGCTAATTCTGCATTCTGTTTGACAGTACGGCAATTCGCTTAGTAATGCGGACTAGAACCATTTCTTAAGTCCTGCAGTAATTGTGAAGATTACATGTGATGTCCATGTGGCACACAAGTGCTGCCAAACAGATAGCAGGCACCCAAAGTTGACACTTCTGTACATAACAGTCTCCTCTACGCTTAGTTTTTGTTGACATTCTTATTTTCAGTAACTAGCTTGGACAGTTGATGATCGACTGTACAGCCTAGACCTACACTAGTAAGATCCAAGTTGTACTCTCCCTTTAGGTTCAACCTCTCCTGCCAGTTTTTAAACTCTAAGAATCATGTTTTGTAAGGTTACATATCCTGACCAACATATGGTGACCACAGAACTCTTTGTTTTTCTTTCTTAGGTTTTAGCTAGGTGAGCTTAAAGGTTACTGCAGCTGTGCATGTGTTTTAGAGAATAAGGTAACTGCACCTAATTGTGATCCCTTTCTAAAACCGACCCCTAAAATTCTTGCCTAAAATGTACAACCTCTACTGATGAGAGCCTTGGGTCACTTTTAGGTGCACCTATTTTCAGCACTTTGAAAATTCCTAGTTTATTTATATGTTGTGCCAAAAATGCAAAAGAAGAGAAAATTAGGCAACATTGCTTAATTGCTCATTCGGACGCATTTCCTTTATTAGAAGGTGGCGCACTTGGTCTAATCAGCCGTTGAGGATCTCAGTTGC
This sequence comes from Antitrichia curtipendula, assembly GCA_951230915.1. Lineage (NCBI taxonomy): Eukaryota > Viridiplantae > Streptophyta > Bryopsida > Hypnales > Leucodontaceae > Antitrichia > Antitrichia curtipendula. Next base: position 15,575,033 of record OX579638.1, on the reverse strand, counting down.
TGAGCCAAAGCTCTTTCTTTTGCTATCCATCATTGTCATTTTGACATACTGTACGATCGTGTTCATGGTGAGTTGTGTTTGTTTCAGGATCATTACAAAGTGCTTGGCGTTGATTATGATGCAACGGATGACTCTATACGTACGAGCTATTTACGCCTCGCTCTGGTGGGTGCTTGAACGTTAAATACACCCTCCATTTGTGTAGGAAGCTTTGTATGTCATATGTAGGGAGTACATATTCTTCCCCTCTTGCTATTTCAACCCATCATTAATTGGATGTATGAATGCTTCTTTATTTCATTTTATCCCTTTTTTCTTCCCTTCTAATCTGCAACGATGCAGAACCCTTTCATTGAAAGTTTATATCAAGCATTCCCTTCTTGATTGGTTATGACGTGGTGCGGGACATACACCTAGTGTTGATTGCATCTCCTGTTCACCTTCAGAAATGGCACCCGGATAAGCACAATGATGCAACTGCGGCTACTCTCGAGTTCCAGAAGATCAATGAAGCTTATCGAGGTCAGCTCTTTTGGACTCTGTATGCTGAGGGGCCGGAAAATTGCAACTGATGCGTAGTGGAATTTCGGGTCTTAAGTTTAAATCTTTGCAGAACAGATGCCAGGTAGTTAGTTTTTCTTATTGTTTTATCGAGCTACTCACCAAGGTTGGTTTTGTTGATATAAGCTGTCTGTTTGGGTGTGGGTGCTACCATTGGAATCTCGACTGCTTTTTAGGATCGTGATTTATTAAGGATGTTGCAGCTTCTTTTGCAGTCCGTTAACAACATGCTCGTGGGGTTTTATTTTGTGGAGGATAGTCTTGAGTGATCCATTTATGCGACATGAGTATGATATGCGAGGAAACTACGGCCTTCAGGACTACAATTACACTGTGAGAAACGACGTTGCTCCCAGTTTATTTCTTTCCTTGACCATGTTTCTTTTGACCCTATTTTTGGGTAGTTAGATTTTCAAACCTAGAGCTTACTGTTAGGCTCTTCTTCAGTTGTTGGCCTAAATCTGAATTATTGAAATTGTTATCCCCAAACGCATTGAATCTTCAATTTTGTTCTCTGGTGTGCTTGCAGGATTACCTCAAGCGATTTAAGAGTTTAATATTGACCTGCAATGGCTTGGGAATCAGCAGTCGTCTAGACCGGTGATTTTGCATATCAAATCAATGCTGAACCGGAATACTGAACCGGAGTCCTGAAAATGAAAGCAGACCTCTCTTACACGTACACATGTAGATGTAGCAGAGAAAAGTATCACTCAGTGGAAAATTATTCCTTGAAAGCTCCTGAAATGCTCATAATTGTATCGCATTGGACACATGCAGCCTAATTAGTTTTGTCTAATTGACACTAAGGTAGAGGGCTCAGAAAATTGCCCACCTAAGGAGAGAAACAGATGTGGTTCGGCACTAGCATGTCGAAATGTTTCGAATTCATTATCACAGGAAAAGAAATTGAAAACAGTGCAAAGCCTTTTTTTTCATAATATTTGGAGTAATATTGAATTTACATTGATTTTTCGAATGGAAAAGGGCATAGGGTGCCATATGTGCCCATAGGCTGTATGAGTGAGTCATGGACTGGAATGTGGCTTTGAATGCAGCGGGTGAGTCCCAAAATTGATTGACATGAAACTAAGCATGTTCATTGAAGTTGTAGAAATCACGCAGAGAGTGCCAGAAATGGAGCGATGCCTTGGTAATGGACTGTGATCGTTGTTGAAATCAATATCTTACTTACCTGCTAGGCAATCACAACTACGCTTGGCAATTTCATTTAACCCCTAAAGTTTCGTGACTATGTTTTCACTGAAAATGCTCAAGAACTGCCATTTTTAGTACAAGTACCAAATTTTTGAATTTTTTTTTTTTTTTTGACTCATGTAACCGTAGGATCTTGTAGTATGCTGACTTGAGAATATGTGGTAAAAATTTCAGAAATTTCCACCACATGGATAGCAAGATATAAGCATTCAAAATCACTGAAATTGTTTTTTTGACCCTGCGAAAAACAGGGCAGCTGCACTTCACAAGCTCAATTTTTTATGAAAAAATGTCCAAAATGGTGGTGCTTCTTTGGATTCTTTTTTCTAAACAAGTTGGCTACATGCTTGAAAAATTTCACATCATTTGGAATTGTACAACATATAGAAAAAAAATAGTAAGTAGAATGAAGTAGAGAATGATTCAAAATACTAAATTGTTAAGAATTTAGGTATGAATTGAAAAATGCCAATCCCAATGGTTGAAATGTTGTATTAAACAATCTACATCCTATGATTTTATTTTTTTTCAGAAAATATTGAAAATTGAGTAAGATAAAAGACTTCAAAGTTTATTTTAGAGTAAAGATTTCAAAACTGCCCACAAACTAAAACTCCTCATAACTTTTGACTCATTGGTCAAAATGGAATGATTAAAAGCTTTCCACGTATAGATAGCTCTGGAAAACCAGTTTCAAATTTTTGTTTCTGAAAAAAGTGATTTTTTCTGATCTGACCTAACTGCCCGGCTGAGAAAAAAAGTAACATATTAGGCCATAACTTTTAACTCGTATTTACAAATGTCATAAAATTTAGTTCAAATGAAAGGTACTCCTCATCCACAACTTCTATTAAAATTTCAGCTTCAAACTTGTAAATCTCTGGCCACATGTACCTGCCCAATTTTTTTATGTTGCCAAATTTTGCAGGCTGGTCCTTTAGGGGTTAAGGTAGACAAGCCTATTACCACCCTCATTCGCAATCTGACTATGTTGGAGTCAACTTCAATGGGGTCACCTATTTTTCAAAGGTGTATGCATGTTTCACAAATCAAACCCAAGTGGAATTATAATTTTCTAATGAAAATTGAAATTTCTATGAATTGTTGAAGTTGATTGCCCTGAAATTACAAATCCACCCATAGATTAATTTATAAAAGTCAGATCAACAATCCATTACCGCCATAGATTGTATCTATGAGTACTTGGATATCCACCAATCAATGGTAGACACGTTACCCAAGCTGAAATTAATGAGCTGATTTTGTCAGAAAAATAGATGGACTTAGATGAGTTTCAGGGTGGTAATGGGACCAAAAGTAAGATGTTGGAAATAGGAAGCTGGAGGGAATAGGCGAGTTTACCTTATGACCTTCCCTGAAGTTAGTTACATTTCACTGGCAACATCTGAATTTTCATCTGTGCTTTTCAATAGCATTATCATAAGTCACAAAATGTATGTACATGGAACTTCTACGAATTGTTCATGGTCCTGAAACTGAGCTCTCTCAATGAGTTTTTTTTACGTCAGAAAATCTACTTGTTTTGGAAACCCATTTGCATTGTTTTGCACCATTTCTAAGGGCGATTCAAAATGCCCACTCAATTTCACAGCCCTCTATCTTATTGGTATTTCTAGGTTGTCATTTGAACATTGAGAACCTCATGTAATCCACAAACGGAATGAAGAGGGGTAGAGTAGCTTAGCCACACTCATAGTTTGGTCAAAGATTAGGCCATTACTGAGGAAAACAACGACACATCATTTTGTGTTTATAGTTTTTTTTTTAATGTAGTGTATTTGAAGATGAGTCACCACAAGAAGGTCCAGATTGACCTTCTTTCTAACCTTTTTTTTAAAAGGGTTGGCACAAAAAATGAGTTTTTCATTTCTAAGCAAGAATAAAATACAAGGCCACCATCCCAATTTCAGGATGGGTGAGGGACATCTTTCTAAACATTCAGGTTTTGATTACTTCTCTTCTCTAAACAATTTCTCAATACTCTCCTTTTAATAGTTAGTTTTGAAACATTACATAGAATCTTCTACTTAAATCTTAGAAAACTTTCGCAAATAAACTATGAACACTGAACCATAGTTTTAAAGTCTAAAGAATAAGGAATACGTAGTTTTACTTTTGAAAAATGCTCTAAGTAATGTTCTATGTTCCATGTTCCAACACAATGTTCCAACAAAAAAATGTTCTTTGACAATTATTTGGATTTCAGAAAACTAAATCACTTACCTTCAAATTTCTTCATTATGACCTTTAAAATAACATCCTAGAATATCTTATATCACTAAATACACTTATCAAACATTCAATCTATGTCCTAAGTGGCAAGACTAAAGAGGTTTGGATGTACTTCTTAAGCATGTCCTCTCTTAATTTTTGCTACAATGAAAATTCAACATATAGAGCAGTCAAATTTGATTCCAATTTTCTTTGAGGATTTAGTTAAGTTTATACATCAATTTTGACAAAAAGAAGACACCAATTCCTTAAGAATTCAAGTATTAAAAGATAATACTAGAGACAAGACAGCTATATTTTTAATAGTACAATATTTGAGAATTGTAAAGCATAATTTGAAGCAATTCCAACTAGCTACATGCCTGACAATTGATTGCTTAGGTTCATTAGTCAATCAATAGACTATTTAATTATTAATAATCAATCAATGGATAAAAAACTTTAGTTAAATGATCAATGGATCAATTGATTGCTTATTTAATCATCCAATAAACTGTTGAATAACTTGATTAATTTTATCAATTAATGGACTGTTGAAGAACTCATTCACTGCTGGATTGTTCATTAGCTCAATCAATGGACTGTTGAGCTTATTAAACAATTGATGATTTCAGTTATAGAATTTTGAAGTTCCCTTCTTCATTTATGCACAATAACAATTTTGTTTCCAGGCATAACCTAAACTCATATCATCCATCTACACATGATTGATTCAATTAGGACACATTACTCATTGACCTCATAACTAGAAATTATTCAGTGACAATGACAACATTTCAAGAGTTGTCAAATTGTCAATGACAATGCAATTAAATAACAATTTACAATACCAAATCAATTCAAGTATTCAACCATACATCACAATTTTAATTCCAAACTTACAATCCCCAAGCATCACGGACAAACTCAGAGTCTCTAAAAAATGAAAGAGAAGAAGTGTGAATTACCAGTCATGACTCAAGCTCATGGATAGCAGTATAGCACAAATAGTCAAATTACAATAAGATCTAAAGTTAGTATCGCACAATAGCATTACTAGGCAAGTTTGATACAAAACCAAGTAGGCATGTACAATGTTCCCACATCATGAGTCTAAGTATAAAGTTGATGCTTTCAAAAAATTACAACTATTCCAACAATAACAGTAACAAGTAGCTTGAGCAAAGTATCATTTGGTGGTTTATTGCGCTTCAAAATATGTAGGCATAAGTGGAGCATCAGCTCAATGGGAATTAAGAATTCAAAATAGAAACCTGAAAAAAGACGCTTGTATTGGAGCCTATTGGGAACATCCTCCTGCTTCCGTACCACCGTTGCAAAGTGACTTTCTCCAACGCCTTCTTTTTTTGTTTGTTTGCCGTAGGTGTCTTGTCCTTGATCTCTTTCCTCTTCACAGTCAAGGCTTCTTTGCGGAGTTTCTTGGCTTTCTTGGCTGGTTGTCGCACCATGTTAACAACCCGCACCACCTTCACCAGATTTGGGATGTCTAAAGACCTTGAGGCAACGCCCACCACCACCACTTGCTTATCCAACATTGTTACAAACTAGACTTAATGCAAGAAATCCTAGCAAAATCAGCAAACTAGATCTGATGCAAGAAACCCTAGCAAATTCAACTAATGAAAAAAAATCAACAAATTTTGAGTCATATCCTTAAGAACAAGGAAATTGAAACAATGGCAAGATCTACTACCCAACAAGAACAATGTTGAAGAATCAGGCGCAATTGGAAAAAAGAAGTCACATTCTACAAATTGCATATAAGTAATAGAACCTTCATAGCTTTAGAAGTCTAATGTCGACAATGCTTGATCCGGCATTGAATGGCCACCACCTGAACTTTCAAACAAATAACTTTTGATTGGAGGCTCAAAATCACAAACGGATTTTTGGAGGTGAAATTTAGTTTGATTTTGGAACTTTTTTAGTTAAAAGTTTTTCAAAAACAGTTATTTTAGTATGCCTAATTGAGGTCTGAATTTCTGCTTTGAACACAAATGTTACTTTTCAATTGACTGACAATAATCGTACGATTATTATTAACAATTCATAACAAAGGAACTTTGTGATGATAGTAAAAGATTTCTTGCATTTGGGTGAAGAACAAGCAAGAAATCATACAAGCAATCCAAGTGATATGGAAATAACTATCTCTAAAGCAATTGTGAAGGTTCATTTCTTATATGTACCATAGAATACAAGTTGTAATTTTCATAAATGTTGGCAACACTAGATAGTACATAGTGTATAGAAAACATCAAACTCTTTGTATGATTTTCAGTTACATATGTGTATTTATAATGATGATAAAGTAGACTTCAATGTGATTCCAACGCAATTTAAAATTCAAATATCCGTTCATTTTTTAATGCACACAGTTTTCTCAAAATTCTCCTAATTTCAACAAGATCCAATAATTCGCAAATGAAGTAGACCTTACTGTACAGTTGGGTACTGAAAGCTTACAAACTATCTTTTTGATGCATTCAATTTTTTTTGTACAATGTGGATTATAATTGCTATTTTTTGGTAAGCATAATTATCATTGCATCTTTACGCAATTCCAATCAAGCAAACCAAAATTTGAGTTTTAAAAAAAACAAAATTCCGTTTTGGGTGAATTTTTAAAGTCAATTTTTGTTGTTTTAAATAATATTTTATTGAACACAATTGGTGATGAATTTTTAAAATTCAATTGCGGGGATACACAGGGAACATCGATATGCACATCTTTCATATTAAAAAAAAACACCCTTAAGTAACAAAATTATGATCAATGAAGAGTTCAATGAAAAATGCCATACGACCAAACTTTGAAGAAATGGATATCCCTATATTTTAACTTGATTTTGACAGAGTAATTGTACCATCATGTTCAAATGTACCAAATTAATTACCATGTCAGGTGAAAATGCCAAAATCAAGTTAAAATATAGGGAAATCCATTTCTTCAAAGTTTGGTCATACGACATTTTTCATCGAACTCTTTGTTGATCATATTTTTGTTACTTAAAAGTTTAGTTTTTTTAATATGGAAGATGTGCATATGAATGTTCCCTACATATCATGCAATTGAATTAAAAAAAAATTCATCACCAATTGTATTCAATAAAATATTATGTAAAACCACAAAAATTGACTTCAAAAATTCACCAAAAATGAAATTTTTCTTTTTTGAAACTTAAATTTGGTATACTTGGTTGGGATAGGGTAAGAATTGAATGATAATTAAGCAAGGCAATAAAAGACAATTTTATTCTATATAATGTACAAATCTTTGAATGTCTCCAAAAGACGGTGTGTGAACTTTCAGTAACTGTACATACTGTAGAAGGGTTTGGGGAAGCTTCCAGCGGAGCTAGGGCAACCAAAGCGACGAACACAAAAGCTAAATATTTCACAAACAACGGAGTTGCTTTCAACTCCAATCGTTAGAATCATAGAAATGGATCAAATGATAAAATCCCAACAGTCACCACCCACTGCAAAGAAGCTACAAATTGTCGAAGGTGACTACACTACAAATTCTTCGACCTACTTGCAGTAAGTCAAAAGACTAGCTTTGGGATTCAGAGTCACCAAACCAAAGGGTTCCTCATTTTCATGGTGAAAGTGCTGTCAAATTCTGTCACAATTAGGTCAATGTCACAATTAGATACTCCTACCTTACCAACAATAGTCCCAACTAAAGAGACATGTTCTGATAGCTATCGGAAGCTATTAAAACATACTATCATAGCCCCAATGCCTGATTACCAATACGTTCTCTTTTTTTTTTATTGCAACTTGTTTCCCCCATCCACGCTGCGTGCCACTTTGATGAACACATCTTCCAGCGTCGTGTCGGAGAGTCCCCACGCCTTCACGTGCAGACGCCGCTTGGCTTGCTCCACGGCCGTGAAGACGGTGGCCACGCTCACTTCCGACTTGGGCAGCTCGAACTTCTGCGTGCCGGACAGGCCGTAGATGCGCTTGGCATTGGGAGTCAAGGACTTGGCCAGCTCCATGGCTTCGGACTCTTGCTCTTGGGGTGTGGTGATGGTGAGCACGTACAGGCCGCCGTATCTTGCAGTCAGCTGCCATACATTACATTGCATTGAAAAGCCACATCAGGAAACGTCCTCATGGCTGGAGTGGCGCCCGGAAGAATCGAGCCAAAACTCTTCCTTCAATTGCTCATTTCATGAACTTCCAAGATGAATGAGGCGAAGTCTGTACCTCTTTGGCGTTGCCGATGCAGTGGAGCTCGCCGTCCACAAAAATCCCCAGACGGTCACATAAAGCTTCAGCCTCCTCCATGGAATGAGCTGCAGTTGCCATCAATAGTTTAGTGCAAGCTCAAATAAGATTCAACAAGAATCCCAACCTCGTAAATTACTGAAAAAGGCAAATGATGCAAAATAGAGGAGATAGCCTACTTGTGAGAATGATGGCCCGGTCCTGCTTGGATTGCTTCACCACGCTCCAGAGGTTATACCGAGACGCTGGATCCAGGCCTGTGCTGGGCTCGTCCATGTACACCACCTGCACATTTTCACAACATGAGGGTCAGCACAAACTTGGGCTCCACAAACAAAGCAAGTGCATTATTTGCAGACCATTGCTCAAAGTGCATTATAAGCCAGTTTCAATTACATCAACACGGTTTTTGGTTGCCAGAAATGAGATGCACAAGCAGTTTCTCCATTGAAAACTAGGACAGGTATTAATTTTGGTCCAGTTGTGCAAAACTTTGCAGTTTCAATTGCAAAAAAATGCTAATTTAATGGAGATTTTTCTTGTCATTGAAAGGGCAGTTTAATGACAACTTACTTGAGGGTTTCCAATGAGAGAAATGGCAACGCTCAGCCTTCGCTTCATACCACCCGAGTACTGCCGGCACTGCTTGTCAGCTACTCCACTGTCCCAAAGATTGACACTCCGCAGGGAGCTTTCCACAGCCTGTGCCAGAAAATACAAAATTCAGTCATTGACATATTTTAGACTGGATTTTTTGGTAAGTGCATTGGTTTGGTAGGCAGGAGCTTTTGAGTTGGAATATCATCATTGATGGGGTGAATATTCACAAACCCTTCATATTCTATTTTTATTGGATTAATAAGAAGTGCAAAAATCCACCACAACCCACAGTATGTGGCTTGACTTACATCAAAGAGTGGTCTGCCTTTCAAGTTCTTCAAGCGACCATAAAATAGGAGGTGCTCCCGGCCGGTCAGCTGTCCCCACAGCAAACTGCAAAGAAAAAACACAATGTCCCACTGACATGAGAGATCTGTCACTCCTCCATCTTACGATGTGATCTTAACTCCCCAAGATCTCCTGTTTTATTTGAAGGACATTAGGGGACTTTCTTTTGCTCAATTCTATTCAATTGTTGACCACTGCATGCACTAATTCTGATGGTAAAAATCTGATGTTACACAATATGATCAATCAAATTGGACCTTACGAGTAAACCAACTTTGTAGTGCTGTTACTGTTTGACTGAATAAAAGAAAAAATTTGGAAAAAGAAAGGAAGGTAAACCGTATACGTACTCATGCTGGGGACAGACACCCATGCAGGAGTAGATGCTGTCCATTTCTGTGAGAATGTTCATCCCTTGAATGTAAGCAGTGCCTGAAGTTGGCTTCAAAAACCCGATCATCTGCAATCAATCAATCATAAGTCAAGCCTCTTCAAGCCCATTTTCGAAAAATAGTATCTAAAATCTGTTATAAATGAAAGCAACGGAAGGTGGTCAAGGAACCATAAATTAATGACTCACCATATTGATTGAGCTCGTCTTCCCGGCACCATTAGGACCAAGAATGCCGAAGCATTCCCCTTTGGGCACTGCTAGAGAGAATCCGCGGACCGCATACTTGGGTGGGTTTCCATCCCTGGCAGGATACACCCTCTTCAAATCGTCGCACACAATTGGGTACTCCTGGCTAGGATTCGCTGCCAGCTCCTCCACAGTTTCCCTCTGAAGAATTCCCACAAAAACAAAAGCCACACATTCTCAAAACAAAATTCAATCCCCTTCAGGAACTAAAAAACATGCAATTCGAATTCCATAAAACATTCAACAAGCTGACAATGCACACAATGTCAAGCAGTAATGCAATTTCAGTATTCGTGAATATTCTTTAAACATAGTCTTTTTGAATGTTTAAGGTATGTTTAAGGTATAACACAAGGGAGTTGTTGCAAATGCTGTCCAACTAGTATACATACATAATAATGCAGGTGTGAAAGTACAATTACATTACAAAAAGGGGTTAGAAAAAGAAAGAGAATTAATTAAGTGAGTGCTGACCTCTCTGGCGACGTCTGGTCGGTCTGCTTTCTTCTTCAGATCTTCCGCGTTGATGTGAGCCATCGACCTCCTGTTCCCCGAGAATTTGCGAGAACGGTTCGTAGTGAGAGCAGGCCCAGCTCCTTTGGTGTGCGTGTCTCCTTTGCGTTTGAAGCCCAAGAAGAAGAGAGGATGCTTTCGCATGCCGTTGTCGGACACCACTTGGTCCAAGTAGATGGTGAGGACCAGGAACACAATCCACTCCACGGCCAAGATGATCATCGCTTCCTTCATCCCGTTCTCCTTGTCCTTCAGATTGCTCCACTTCATGCCCTTCCCGCCCTGAAACCACAACCATTTTCACACGACAGTTAGTGGCTGTTAATACCTAACTGTGGTCCGTTTTTTAATCCTGTTTCCCATAAATCAGGAGTAGCCAACAGTCAACTGATTTCACATGGCATTTCGTTCGTCACAAGATTTTCTAATCAGTGTTAGTGGCTAGGGCAGTGGAAGTGTTACCGTGTAAACAGCCTTGAATGAATACGCTGCAAACTCGTAGAGGCCACGATACGTTGCAAAGGGAGGGATGATCTCCAATGCCCTGACAACGCTTCCTGCCAGACACAGAACACCCCGACGTTGGATGTGAATTCGATTTCAATGTTTTTGAAAAAAGCAAAAGCAAAGCATTCCTTGATTCCACTGGTTATTAACAACCAAGGAAATAGACTCAAATTCTTTCCAATATTCGGAGAGATAGAAAAATTGGTGAGGAAATGAAACTATTTGTGAGATCTATCAACATCAGTATGAAATTTGAATGGAGCTAGAATGCGAGAGCCGTCTACTTACTGCTGGTGTTCAGGTCCACGACAAAATTTTCGAAGAGGAAACCACCCAGTAGACCAGATCCAAACACGTATAGGTACCCGAACACTGCCATCCGAATACAGATAAACAACACGTAGAGTCAGGAAAAGATGATTTCTTCACAATTTGTACAAAAAAATTTGTAAACAGATTCCAACCAAAAGATATAAGGCTGTTTTTCTAGAAACCAAACAGGACGTGTGACTTTTACAACTGATTCATGATCATTGAAAGCGGTTCCATAAAATTCGCAAATCCGAGCAGAGAGAAGAAAAAGGTTGGCAATTGAACCTGTAGCGGTTTTAGCATTTCGGAAGATATTCGATACCAGAAAAGCTAGTGAAATAATCATGTTGATGTACAGAAAGTAGAACAGAACTTGAATGCTGTAGTCATTTTTCGTGAAGAAAGCGAGGCCTGTGAAATCCACCCACCAATTTGAAATTAGGTTTTGAATCCATGGGTTTTCGAATGAGTTCGAAGTAACCCACGATGAGCCTGCTGATAACTAAACTTTACAAGTAATTTATTTTAGTTAACAAAGAGGACAATGTGCGACTTACGAGCAATGGAGCCGAATATGATGAAGCAGACCATGTAAACACAAAAGAGCACAAGATAATAAATGTAGGTGATCATCCAGTAAGCACTGTCACTGAGGCCGTGCATTTTCATCATCATCCGGAGATGGAACTGCTTTTCGTACACTACGGCAGTCAGCACCACCTGCAACATAAGCATTCAACTCACAGAATCAGGTTAATACCAAGGATTAATACTTGAAACTAGAGAATACAGTTTTCAGAATCATAGAAAGGAAGACATGTTTGGAAAGACAAAAATTTGGTTGATAGAAAAAAGTTGGTTGATGAAAAAGGGTACAGTGAGATTCTTACAGCAAACAGAAAGCCCAAGACCCACATATAGAAAAGAGGCCCAAGAAGCGATGCAAAATCAAGACGCAGTCTAGAGTCTGGCTTCGGCATCTCCTTCACAAACAGAAGCGGCAGTGCTGCTGTTTCGCCCAATTTGAAGCGCAAGAAGGCTTGTGATGCCTGCAATTCAGCACGTTGAAACATAAAACAATATTTGTTAATTATTCATAATATTTGTCAAAAATCTACAAAGCCATGTGCACCTTTTCTTGTCTAATTATCACATTCCAATTACAGCCTCCAACATTAAAATACATTCCCATTACAAGATGAAGGACAAAAGAAGAACTAACCATGTTCATGGATTTTGACAAACGTTGGAGATAAGATGGCGCCGAATCCGTCCGGTTGGCAAACGTATCATTGAACCAGACGTTCACATCAAACACGGCTGCGCTGGTGCTGCCGAAGTCGTAAGCTGCAGTTCATCAAAAACACATGCTCTGTCAAGATCCACATAGGCATATGCCTGTGTTGTATACAGTTGCTTTGAAAATTTCGCAAGCTAATTCTGTGAATCAGAAGCTCATAAACCCTAAATCTGAACCCCATGGAGTAGGAAAACATGAGACTTACCAACTGGGTATTCGCCAATAATATCGTTATTGGTCTCTCGGAATCCATGATAAAGCATGTTGTTGACAGCGGAAACATTGCCTCGCCACAACATACTTGCGCCCAGGCATTCCAACCCTGCACCGATCGTCTAGAATGATCAGTCTTGAGAAAAGACATACCAGAACTGAAATCAGCAACATTTTTCAAACGGAAAGAATGAAATCGTTAGCCTAATCATTAAGCTAAAGACCACAAAGATATTGATGTGTAGCAAAGAGAATGTATTCATTCCAACCTTTGCTGATATCGAACCCCCCGCCAGCATTGAATGTAAAATTGGAGCTGCTGTCTTGCGACCCCACGCAAGTTGGTCGAACCACCACGACGGGGTCAGGGGAAGTGAATCCTGGCTCAATTAGAAGATTCGTCCACGGCAGTTCATCTGTACCCTGGATCCAACATTTCGTAACTTCATGTTAAAACACTGTCAAATCATGAAGTGCAAGCAATTTGACATCAGTCCAGCACAATTTAGTTCATGATCGCTTCACTTGCATAACATTCTTAAGTTGCTCTTACTATGAGTGCACCCATCTTTGTGATCTCCTGACAACATAAAAATAATGCAGAGGTTCAACGAGTATGGAGTGCAACAATACGCCACTCCTGCTCGCTCGCTCACAAGTGTCAAGTCAAGGAGTCATCGAAGAGATTGACAACAAGGGCTTCCTTCTTCAACTTGAATCTGAACCAACGATAGCTATCAATGGAAAAAAAACAGTTCCGCGTCTCATTTCTCACAACCGAAAACTTGGTCACATGAGAGGCCAGATTTTCAAACTTACCAAGACTACTTGGGAGAGCGAATACGTCGGATCGGCAAAGTTTAGAGCAGAGGTGCTCAACAAGAAGTTCGCCATGGCTGTCACAAAAAACGTCCATCACAAGTTCACAATCCCTTACGAAAACCAATCCAGAAACTTGAAACTTGGTGAACAATCTAGAAACTTGTGTCATCTGAAATTTTGCAAATTTATTTTATGTTAAGCTAAAAATCAATTGCGAAAAACTAAATATCCATATATAACATGTTTACACACTTAACAGAAATCAAAGCTCGCATGTATGGTCAATGGAGCCTCGACTTCAGAAAGGAAGCAAGACTGCTTACAATCAGCCGTGGATTTGTTGGTTCCAGTATACGGAATAGCCGTAACGCAAGTCCCCGCTTGTTGACACTCAATCCCCTCGTTCAAATCCGGGGTCAGGTCGGTCCGGAAAGCCCGGTACTTGGGTCCAGGAGTCTGCAGCAGCGCCGGCCATGGAGCAGGGTTGGGAACACCGCAAAACGGCGCCTCGTTGTCATCAGAATACTCTAGTCCACATTGCTTCACACAGGGACCGCCGTTGGGGTCGGGCACGCATTCGCAACCGCACTTGAACGTGCTGCCGAAGACTCCGTTCACCACGGCTTGAATGACCACAAGGATCACCACCAGGGTGATTGGGAATAATATCAAGCAGCAGTTCGTTCGCCAGTTCCGTTTCTGCAGACCCCATTCTCAGTCAAATTCTCTTAAAATCCTAAACCACACTGCCCGAACACTTCTAGTGGTTCAAAAACCCAGTTGAAATTCAAGCCCAAATTCAAGGATTGGAAGCAACCACTTCGTGTACCAAAGCACAACTATTGGGATCCGGCCAAATCACTCGCGATTATCAGCCCAACCGATGGGATTCAGGTCAGGTCAGGACGCGCAGGCTGTGACACGACGACGGAAACGAGAATATTGAATAATCCGTCAATGAATTTTTATAACTTTGGGTCCCTCCAGTCAATCTTACATCGTACTCTAATTTATTTCCTTATATGTCTATCCATCTTCTCCCACTCTAAGCCGACCTTACCGCCTTTCATCCTCCACCCGTGCTAACTGCCTAACTTCCTTCAGGTTCCTCGACAAATTCTCTCAATCGTTAACCACGCAAGTTCCCCAAAACTTCTAGCTAGTGTGCGTTACAAAAACAGTTACACTTTAAGCCCGAATTCAAGCCCGGATCCAAGTATTCGAAGCAACCACTCCGTGTACCAAAGCAAAACTATCGGTTCCGAAATCACTGATGATTATCAGTTCCACAGACGGGATTCAGGTCAGGTTGCGCAGACTGCGACACGACTACGAAATGGAGAAAGCTAGGAATGCATGGGAGCAAGCAATGAATTGATGAAATCTACGGGATCCAAGCAGTCTGTGCATTACGAGTAGCCACCGAAGAAAGATTACAAGCCAGTGGAATGGCTCGCAGATAGAAATTATACCTGAAACGTGAGATTTTTGCGAAAGAGTGCATTGGCTTGACTCCGCTTGGAAGTACGCCGCAGAGGCGCATCCACCGCTCGCCCAGACTCCGGGTCATTCATCGTGGCCCCTCCAGCACCGCAACCAAGTGAACCAACCAACCCACTACCGCTCAACAAACCCCACCCAAATCAAACCCAATCCCAAAGACCAAACCTGTTCCTCGCCACTGCTTCGACAACTAGTGACAAAATGCAACCTAACAATCCCCAAGGTCCACACTTTGGGGTCCTCACTACCAAATCCTCGCGTGGCGACCACCAAACTAGAATGCAACCCAAGCAATCCCAAAGGCGAATCTTTGTAATCCTCCCTATTGTGTCGACAATCAGTGACCACCTAGTCGAAATGCCACCCAACTATCCCAAACACCAAATTGTGGAGATCTCCAACTGGTGACTACCAAGCTCGAATGCAACCCAAATCTTTGGAATCCTCACCACTGCTTCCCCACAAAACTGGTGATGGCCAAACTGGACTGCAAACCCCAAAAGTTAAATCCAGCTTGCACTGCTTTCCAGTGCTTGTCAACGGCTCCCGTCACCGCTGCATCACCACTGCACGGCTGTTCTTGGCCTTGGTCCTGGCCTTGATGTTAGCCTTCGATTGTGCACACGCTCCAGTCGCAGTTGCGAATTATACTTGCAATCCATACACCCAGCGTTTCGATGCAGCAGCCAGTCCGTGTGGGCCAAATTTCAGCCGTTTTCCTGGTGTGTTCGTGGTCGTGGACGTTGAGTTCCCGAATGCGTGTACCGCCCGGAATACTCGTGAACGTTTCTGGTGAGGCTGGAATGTGCGCAGATAGAGGAAGGTTCGGGGAAGGATCGCCGGTTTCTGCTGCGAAGGGAAGCACTCATGGGGTGAGATTTGGCGGTACAGTGATTGCCCAGTCCGGAGCGAGAGCGAGCGAGCGAGCGAGCGAGAGAGAGAGTTCGGCAATCGGCACTTTCAAAGAGGAAAAAAACGGGGAAGTTAAGAGAGTACGGCAGTAATGCATTAATGATGGCCCTTTGAATGAACAGTAAAAAATTTACTGAAAAAAAGGGGAGAGTCCGGTACTTTGGCGTAAAGGGATGCACGACCGTGGATCCGCGAGCGTGGTCCGTTGCTCCGTTCTTACCGTTCCGCTCCGCAATCTCCACCACGACACTTGCAGTGAAGGTGGCGGCGTTGAAGTTGGGCACTCGGTGGCTCCCAAGGCCGACACTTTTCCTGCCCCTACCTGCTGAAATGGAGTAAAAAAAAGAGATTCGCCTTCTAAAAAGAGGAATCCAAACCAAGTTTTTTTCTTTTTAATATTCTAAGAATTTTCAAATAGGAAAAGATAGGGCACTTGCTCATGTCACTCAATTTTTGAGTGAAGCTAGAACATGGAGCATAGACCACCTTTGTCCTTCGGTGGTTGTAGGATACCTATGATATAGGTACATATAACATTATATATAAGCGGTGCCTTATGTTATAGGGTACCTATGTTTTAAAGAATAACCTCTAAAACAAGCTTTAGGCTCACCAAACCTAAGCTCTACCACTAGTAGAAAATTGTGTCACAATCAACCAAAGCTAGCAAACATTTTTTGTGTTTTGTAACAAAAAAAACATAAAATTTGCGTTGACTGCAACACAATTTCTATAAATTGGTGTTCACTTCAACATAGTTTTTAGAAAATGTCAATTGTTTTATGATGGTTGTAACACTGTTTTCTACTAGTGTATGCTCTAAGTTCTACACTCCACGTTCATATGGTAGCATTCTCCCTCTTAACACTTAAGAGAGTTGCCATCTACTATCTCGATTATGAATGTTTTTAAGAGCTAACTACTAGAGCTACGAAAAAAATGGATGAAGTACATCCAAGGATGTTGAAGAAGTAATTTTTTGTCTATTTTTCAATAATGTCACTAGCATGGTCATTTGGTGTTTTGTGATTATTGTGCAAGGCTTTGAAGTAGTTCATGTAGAAACTTACAAAAATTAAAATGTAATGTCTAGATTCTATTCATATCATAATTTATTTTGCCAAAATCATTTGAATTCTACATCCACCTCCCCTAAGACTGTTAGGGATTAGGCAATCATCCTTGAAGCCCTAAATGCTTCAATTTTTACATGGTTGCCACAAAGAACTCTTTCACTCCCATTGGGTGCCCTTGAGAGCTTGTAGAAGTTGTAGGTGAATAAATGTAGCCATTCAGTGGCCAAATGCAGATGGCTCAAAATGATTGGTGGCATTGTTGGATTCATTGTAATGATTGAAGAAATATTTATGTTCATTGCAATGGTCAAGGAAATTTATATATAATTGTGAATTTGTAGAAATAAATAGTTTTACATAAATTTGTAATTGATTTTTTAAATATTTGGCATTTTAACAATTTAGCAATTTTATATAATATTAAAAAAAAATATTTCAATTATTTTTATAATTATAGAATATACATTAATCTTAGACTCCTAAACGTCCAAACATTAGATGAGGTTTACCTCCATTGGAGGACTGTGAGTTCCCCTGGAGTTCCCACAATCTAGGATCTCGGCCATTGTTGCAGTTTGACATGGCCGAGCGATTGCCACATCAGAAATTATTTTAAAAAAATCTAATACATATATTCTTTTTCTTTTTTCTTTTTTCTTTTAATTTTTTAAATTTTGACCAGCAGGGCTGGTTCCTAGTCAGAGGAACAAGACTAAAATGGCCCTCTTGTGTAGCAAAAAAACATCTAATTATCTTCTTTAAAATTCACAATTTGAAAAAAATCTTTATAAAGTACTATTTAGAAGAATATTTTGGAATTGATATACAAATGAAAGTTGTAGATTTTGAATATAAGATTCTATTCTTACGATTAGATTTCACCAATGCTATCACCAATATTCTTTTATAAATTTTGAAAGGAAAATTTCTAAATTTCTTCAAAATTCGATTACAAGCAAAATATTATATTTTTGGAATAAAACTTGTTGGAATGGATTTGAAAGGAGGTTTTCTTGGTATGGTGATTTCTGGGAATTTTGTGTTCTTTACATCTGTGACCTCGTTTTTACAAATCTTGTTTTGAACTAGAGTCGATGCAATTTTGTCTTGGTCAACCACTTCACACACACTTCTGCATTTGTAATTTTAGAAAAATATATACTCTAATAACATCAAATTCAAACAATAGATAGGACAAGAACTTGATAAAGTATACAAATTAGGATGACTTTTAATCTAGCAGCAACAAGAAAAAAATATGAATATAAATTTGTTCACGTCCAGAAATTGGATGTTGGAGCGCTCAAGGATTAAAGGTCACACAAAGTTGCTCCAATAATTATTTAATGTATTTTAAAAGCTTGCAATCTTTAAAGGCTAAAGCAAAAGCTTAAACAAGTATGCGGAATTTTATTTGAATATGTAAGATGAATGATAATGAACATCATAGACAATTTATTCAATTAGTGTGTTCACAATATTAACACTAACTCATATTAAATTTTGTAAGGCAAATTAATCCCTAAAAGGACCAATTTTCATGTTAGCTCAGTACATATGGAATTTAATTTTCTTTCCTTTAAAATTTTCACACAACATGTAAATAAGGTTTCCCTTTTAAGGCCCAACAATTTTCATAACTTTTGATTACATGGTTAAAAAGTTATTGTATGATATGTAATTTTCAGCATTTGGTGGGCAGCCTAGGCAACTCAAAAAAATTCTTCAAAAATCACTTCTTAAGAAATAAAAATTTGAAATTGATTTTCTTGACATGTGTGTATATGTGGGTAGGTGGGTAGAAAGCTTTGAATCATTCCATTTTGATTTATGAGATGAAAGTTATGAAAAGTCTTAGTTTGCAAGCAGTTTATAAATTCTTTACTCTAAAATAGATTTTGAAGTCCTCTATTTAATTAAATTTTCAATATATTTTTGAAAAAAATAAATCATAGGATGTAGATTGTTTATTTCAGCATTAAAACCATTGGAATTGGCATTTTTCAATTCTTTAACTGAATTCTTAAAGATTAGTATTTGAATCATTCTCTATGTCTTTCTACCTACTGTTTTTTTCCTATATGATGTACAATTCCAAATGTGTGATCTAAATTTTTCAAGCATGTAGCCAACTTGCCTTGAAGAATGAATCCAAAGAAGCACCATTGTTTTGGACATTTTTTCATAGCATGTCAAGGGCAATGTCAAGGTCAAATACAAAAGTCTAATTATAACAAAGAAATATCTATTTTTCAAAATTTGAACATTGTCACCTCAATTGTTAAAACCATTGTGAGTAAAATTCTAAAACTTGTTGGAGATGCTTATTGAAGAAAAGATGTGCTTATAGATGTTTCCTACATATTGCCACAATCAAATTTCAAGAATTCATCACCAATGGTTTTCAATCAATTATCGTGTAAAATCATTATAATTTAATGAAACAAATCATCCAAAATGGAGTTTTGGATTTCTGAAACCCAAATTTGGTATGCTTGGTCAGAATTGCATAAGCATTGCATATTTGATTATGCAAGACAAAATATGTCAATTTCATTACATATTATGCAAAATTATTTTCAATGGCAGAATAGGGTGGACGATTGAGTTGCCGGGCACTGTATGATATTGAAGAATCCAAATATCATCCAATAAACACTGTATCTCTTGGAAATGAGGAAATTATGTAAGCTCAAGTTCCAGGAAAAAAATGGAAAAGAGACCTGAGATCCTTCCTAGTACCCACCGGGCGCTATTTTGTCAGAATTGTAGGTCTAAGAAAAAATATCGTGTGGTCTTAAATTTGACCACATCATCCCCGCTGGAACTTGGAGTCAAAGCAATCCCCATTTGGCACATTTCCACAACCGAGCAAATTCCCCTACCAATGAAATTTTTTTTACCTTTTTAAAAAAAATCGTTTATTACAAGTAGCCAGTTATTTCTCCAATACCTGGGTGATGTCTAGCTAATATTTGGTGATAACTATATCAAAAGTAGGTAGGTGATACCTATGTAAAATTTGGCTATTGGTCTTTAAAAAATTATAATAATTTGTTATTTTGATTGAAAAATAATAATAAATTTGTTCACTATAATAACTATTTATTTATTTATTTTTGGTAACCAACTAGTAAAAAATTGTGCCTAAGAAAAATATTGACCTACTCTCTGCCTTGGAACTTTGGAATATTTGGAATCAATAATATTACTTGCCATAGGGCATTCAAGTAGTGTTGTTGGATGATTATTTTTTATTTTTTAAATATGTCAAATATTTTGAAAAAATTGATTTTTGTGTGGAAAAAATAATTCTTATAGAATATTTGCAATTTCATCATCAGTAAAATTAAACTTAATTCTCTAAAGAAAATAATTCTTTGACAAAGACGTGGGGATCTTACTATTCGATAAGTTATGTTAGGGTGTTTAACACAAATTCAACCCCAACCTAATAGCAACCATTGTAGTTGGCCCCTATTTCACTATGTTCCATTCTAATGTAGTGGAGATAATACTCAATTCACGTAGAGATGTTGTACTTATAGGTTGACCGTAGAATAAAGACTGAAATGATTGAAATTTGGATACAAAACATCTTCTATAAAATCTATGGATGGAGTGATGAGGTTAATAAATATGACAAAAGATTCACAAAACTGAGGGGAGCTTTTGGATTATCATCTTTAAACTATATTATCCTTGAGATGATTACAACAAGCCCTTAGATGGTTACAAATCAACTTTTAATTAATGCTTTTCTATCTAACCAAAATTATAATTTTCTATGTAAGAAACACTAATTAATTAATTTTGAACATAGTCCAAACAATCACCAACTCCACATTATTGAGGTTGCAAATTCATTCTAAACTTGATAAAATAGAGGAGTAAAATATTCAAAGATAGTATTGACTTGTGAATGCTACTATTTAAAAAGGCAACTATGATTCAATTTATTCTACAAGATGAGTTCCAAACCTCCATTTTAACAATAGAAGAAACCAATAATTTTGGTTGATGCTCCTTTAGAAAGGATGTCAAAGAACACTATTCAACAGTGCAAGGACATTGTGTATAAGATCCCAATGGGCACCATGCCATCACACTATTGAGTGGAGCTCTATAGCTTTTTTTTGACTAGTGGTAGTTGCAATAATCTTCATTAATATCACAATATTCTTGCACCTAAGGCTAGTATGGCCCTTCTACAATGCCACTAGATTTAAGACAAAGTTTCACATTAAGTCTTTCACCCAATTCCAATCTACAATGCATTGGAGGCAAACGGACCCAACCTCTGAAGTACAAGAATGTTATGATCGTATCTCTTGAACAATGTTCAATCCAACCTCTAAAGTCCTAAGTGTTCCCTCGAAGGACACTTGAAGGTTTGAACAAGGTTTTTATAATCTCAATTTTGAAAAAGTTTTTTTTTAATTTATTTTTTGAAAACATGAAAATACATTAGCTTTATGGAAATATAGTTTTTATTTCAATTGGTGCCCCCAAACAAAAGTTATACTACGTATTGCCCTAAGGTTACAAAACAATTTACCAGGAAACATGGAACAATTACAAAAACTCAAAAAAAAAGAAAATTCTTGTATAAAATACTTTTGTCTACATGGAAACCTTTGATTCATTCCATTTGGACTAGTGATGAGAAAGTTATGGAGACTCTTGCTTTCCAAGCAATGTGAGCATCTTAAAAAAAAATAACTTATTGGATTTGTTTCTGAGCTCAATTTTCACAATTAAATTAAGAAGTTCCAAAAGGTTTTCGTATTTTTGCTAGAACAATCCCACCGTTGAAATTTGAGTGTATTTTAGAACTATAAATGATTTAGTTTTTTCATTCCTACTTCTATGTAACTATTTTTTAGCATGAAAATCAAGTGTTTTTAGTTCTAAATTTCTCCCCTATTGTTAACTTGATTTTTTAACATAAAAAATTAGGTTTAGGTATGCAAAAAAGATGAAATTTAAAGATTTTTTTCTCTTTGCAATAGAAATGGTAGTTTTGAGTTTTTTGATAGAAAAAAAGACTCTATTCACTTCAAGGGATAATCTATGGTGCATCTAAGCAATCTATTCCTTTGATTAACTAAGGTTCTAATAAATTATTTAGTTTTGCAATTGAAGATGTCGAACCTCCCAAAATAATCTTGGCTTGTGATTGAATTTTTTTTTTGAAACACAATTTAATCCTTGAGAGAGCTAGCTAACATCCACTATTTGTATTATAAATTATTTCAAAATCTTACTACTAGAGCTACTAGAAATGGATGAAGTACATCCAATTTTTTTGAAATAACAATTTTTGTCTATTATCAAACAATGTCACTAATGTGGTCACTAGGTGCTTTGTGATTATTGTGCAAAGTCAAGAAAGAATTCAAGTAGGGATGGGGAAGAAATGAAACCTATGAGAATGAAGATCTTGACATTTAGATTCTACTCATATTATAATTTATATGTCAAAACCATTCAAAATCTACAACCGCCTCCCCCTGGACTCGTGGAGGTTAATATAATTTCATAAACAAAGTAATGATTATTTAGTTACCTAAGTTTGACAAACCCACTAGTAGAGCAACCTAATGTCGTTGGTCACCTAATCTATTGGATCCTTCAATTTACGTCAGTCACCCACCTATTATTACAATCTTAACAACATTTTACCATCACAACAATGGACGGGTGGGGACTTATTAGTATATGGTTTAGCATAGATCTACCCACGTTATACCAATTTTGTACCAACAAACTTTGAAAAATCAAAGAAAATTCATTTCTAATCAGAATGTCTTGATTCTACTTGCAAATGAATTCTCTCAAATTTCTCAATCTTTGAATAAATACTTGAGTTGACAAATAGCTTCTCCAAGGTACCTAGATAGCAAAACTACTTGGTGATAGGCATGTTTTACCTTATTAACCCCTAAAGGACCAACCTATTGTTTTGGGCAACATAGCTTTTTTGAAGAGTGCACCCCTATTTTGAAGGATGTCCGATCTTTCAAAACAATCCAAACTCAATCTAGTCCCCCCTAATCTTCAGATTTTAGAATTTTGGTCATCAAAAAAATTATAGTGGTAGAAGAAAGGTTGGACAAAGTCTCCATTGTTCAATTTTTATTTTTATTTTTTATAAAGAAGATATGAAATCCCTAAAATTACTCCATGTTAGGCTTTTTTGTCAATGTTGTCATGACATTGCATATTTTTTCTATATGTTGTACAATTCCAAATGTTACAAAAAATTTCAAGCATGTAGTCAACTTGCTTTGAAAAATGAATCCAAAGAAGCACCACCATCTTGGACATTTTTTCATACAAATGTGACCTCTTGAAATGCAGCTGCCCTGTTTTTTGTAGGACTAAAAAAAAGTTTTTTCGTCAATTTGAACACTAATATTTTCCAATCTACACGACGGAAAATTCTGAAAATTTTCCCACATTTTCTCAACCCACCCTACTGCAATATCCTACGGTTACTTATGCAAATAAATAAATAAAATTCCTCGAATTTCGTGAATGTAGTACAAATATTATTTAGGAGCGTTTTTGGTGAATATAATCAAGTTTTTTTAGGGGTTAACTCAGTGACTTCGCATTCAGCTTACTCCGTATTATTTACTGCGCAGCCGACTGGATCATGCACTATTGCTGATTTTCAGGGAAAGAAAAATTATCTTAAGGGGGTCTGAGTTAGTGAGTTGGACCATTTGAGAGAATAGTAATATTTGAAAAAAGCAAATTGTACGCCTGAGCCAGGTTCCGTACAAGACCCACCCTTCCTCTTTTCCAGGTTGGTGCTACGGATGTTGCAGCGCAACTTTGTCAATGCTCCTCCCAAATATTATAAAATATATAATGAATTTAAATACTTAAAAAATGTTTCAAAAACAAGGACTAATTTCAGCAATTTCAGGGAAATGGGTAGGATAATAAAGTTAATCCTAAAGTGTGTGCAATGAGGGACGAGGAGCCAAGAGTTTGAGAAAACACAGGACTCACGAAGTGGTTCTGATGGAGTCTGGTTTTGTATTTCTTTTGTATCATTCTTGATCCCAAAATGTCCAAGGCCTTTTCTGAGCTTCTAGGAATCTGCTCTAAATTGAACAAAAAGACAACATTTTGACAAGTTGTGTCAATTTTTTTCCATTGGAACCGTACAAATTCAAACTAGACATGTTAGAGATCACATAGAGGAAAATAAAATGTAATAATATCACTTATGGAGTGAAAGATTATAAATTTTTATCACAAGGGGGGTAAAACTTCAAAAGTGATTTGAAGTCTAGCAATCCTCTTTTCACATGTCAAATCTAAAAAGTTGGTCACCCCCAAAATATGAGAATAAAGGACCTAACATACATAACCCCAATCAATTTATGGCTTTTCAAAATCTACACTATAATTTTTTTAAATGAAATTTTAATGTGATTTTTTCTCCAAGATACATTGTATTTGAGTCTCATTTCCAAGAGCCCTCACCACTACGGAAAGTCAAGATCGCAATGGGCACCCTTGCACAAATTCTCAAATAGAAAAATCATAATCAATAATTTTTTTAATTGAATTTTTGATGCTAAAACTAAAATTCAAAAAAATTCAAAAATAAGAAGTACTACAAATAATAACTTGGTAAATTAAAAAAAAATTAAAAAAAATTGATAAGATTTTACTTAACTTCAAAGTATTGTCAACACTAAAATTTGGTGCCTCGGACACTTAGAGATTAATTAAACCTTCTTTTAACACCCCTTCTAGAATGGCACCCTTTCTAGAAGCTGGGGTTCACTTTATGATTAACTCTAACTTATTTCCGTACTTTGAAGTTATTACACTTCTTCCAACGATTCCATGGCCATTTCGTTAACTGTGCATCACATGTGAATGGTTTCAAAGCAGAGAATGATGATGCAAGCGGTCTGTTGTTTTGCTCTTTTGAAATGGAAAATTTCATTGGTGTCAAATAAAAAAACAGAGGTCCAGCCTTTTGGGGGCTTGGATGCTTTGTAACTCTTGTTGTGCATTGGATCTCCATTTGTTTTAAAAACAAAACAAAACCCAGAGAAAGCAAACCGTACTACCGAGAGTGGTACAAGAGAGTCAAAAGAGTGGCTGCACATCTAACGGTGTCAATGGTGGTGAATTTTGTCCTCATTCTCGGTACAGAATCTCAATGTGCAGGATTCATGCGTATGTGGAAACTCTTGTCATAGTACGCGGACATGAGATTTTAATTGACTGTGGACCGAGGGGGATGGACTGAGACCTGGTCCAGACAAGCGATTGGACAAAAAAATAATTTCAAAGGTCATTGGCTGAAATACCAATCCTTGTCTTAAGATTTAGGGTTTGTCCATTCTTTGAAGATTGGGTATGAGACAACTTGGGTTAGATGCCAATTCTACTTGAATGTCTTTGAAGGAAAATTTACTGAAATATATTCCAAGAAGCTGCACCTCCCCAAAATTCAATTTCAGCTTTTAAATGGACAATTTGTGGACCTCCTACTTTATACACCAACAATTCTTTTTGTATTCAAATAACAAAAGAAGGGGCGCTTTTGTCAAACTTTCCAAGTTCTAGATTCCAATGCTGGACTCTATGAAACTCCTTCCAGGGTTGAACATAATAGGATCATAGGATTTGACATACTTCAATCACTCACGTATGATCTCTGAAATCGATGCCTCAAACATCACAAAGATTTCGAAATGCACATCGTCGGAAACAAAAAATTTCAATGATGCCACTTGAACAAGACATCTGCTTTTTCATCAACAATGGCACCAACACAGCACATTGATTGCTTAATCAACAATGAATTAAGTGGGATCCAATACAGGAAAAGCCTTCAAGTAGCACTATAAGAAACCCGTGTTTAAGCAGACACATTTTGTTTGACATCCAATGTAACATCTTCATGTAACAACAAAATCCGTCTACTTAGACATCAGAAAACACTCATTTCTTATAGTGTAGCCGAGCTAACTTTAGTGCTATGCAAACTAACACATAAAGTGAGAAAAAAAAAGCTCACCATCAAACCTGCAACACATGTATCAAGAGTTCGGATTCATGGTTTGATGCCCAAAGGTTTCAGCCTTCTCAAGCACGGAGAGTTTGGATCATTCTCCTTGAGCGCTTGAACTCTGCCACAGATGATAGCCCTGCGTTCTCCATACTGCTCTTGCATAAGATTAAACACTTCTTCCACTTTGTCTCGGACAGAGAAGTCAATGTACTCGTCCAGATTTTCAGGTACTCGTCGAGGATCCGGAGGAAATAGAGGATTCTCCAGTAACCATTGAGCTTTCGCTTCAGCAGCCAGTCTCTCAGCTTCCCACTCGGCCCAAGCTTTCTCATACTCAGCCCTCGTTTGCTGCTCCAAAAACACAACCAGATATCAACCGCATAGAAAGCTCAAGTAGCCATCAAGCTAGTACTGTATATGGCATGATTTCCAAGACCATCTGAGCAAGTTTGAAATCGAATTACCTTATCTTCGTCTATTTCCTCCACAGTGTCGAAGTCCTTCAGTGGATACAGTATGTTCTCAGGAACTTCGATGAACAATTCTTCGCAGTATTTCCACTGTAAAGACTCTCGGTTGAAGCACTGGTAGAAGAGTTTGTAATGTTGAAACACCCTGCAAGCAAAGACAAAGTGGACATGCAGCTAATGATCAGACATTGAGAAGCTTGAATGTGTAGCACCCTATCCTTGTATAGGTGGTGACCAGATGACCTAATCTAACTCCTTGTTATCTGTCATCAGAACTAATAAAACATCCAATAGAGAAAGATTCACTGCGTACGTGGTCATGAAGAAAGGAACAATCTTCTGCAACTCAATTGTTGTGAGCTGTGTCACATGATTGGTGTTCTTCACCTTCACACTCCACCTGAAAACCAGGTTTTTGAAATTATTTTCGGTCTTCTTGATGCTAAACCCAGCTGCAAATACATCCAGACATATCGCAGTGGTTTATACTCACTGCTCCTTGAAGCCACAACATGTGTTACTCCGTAGAAGCTATGTTACTCCGTACATGCACAGCTGAAGGATAACCACGATTAAGAAACAAGTTTTTCAATAAAAGTAGTTTATTTCAGGAACTTTTGGACAACTTCGTAAAGAGAATCACTGTGCGAACCGTACAGAGATCTCCCCATGAATCTTGGAAAAGACTCTCTTTACGATGCTATCTAAAGTTCCTGGGACAATCTAAATTCATTGAAAACTTTCTCAAGAACAAGCTAAGCATTTATGTCGTAGCAATCAGAGTGAATCGAATTTGTGAATGTAGAGATTCATGATTCTTGGGCAAAAGTAGAGCTCTGTAAGCCTCACATTTTATGTTCTCAAGTGTTTCCATGCCCAACTGATACATGAGCAGTGTATGCGGCGGACTCAAGTGCTCCTCTTGCCCAAACCTTGTCAAGTAGATGTAGCAGAGTAAGATACTCATCAAAGCAACAACACTGAATACAAAACTTTTTACTAATTGGAAATCCACAGCATGGACTACAAGAATAGGATCATTATCAGAACGAAAGTCAGTGAGATACGATCTACACAGCAAGGGCTTCACGCAAACTACAACCACACCATGTTTAGGGTTGGAAATGTAACCCAACCATGACAGAAAAGACATGAGCAGTGAAGCAAGGAGAAGAGTGCCAACATCAGAATGCCAACAAAGTAGTCAAGGATCATCCCAATCTTGCCATCGTACGTTAAATTCGGCAATTTGAGAATTTCCAGTGCCACATACCTGCATTTGGGCACAAACTTAGCTTGAAATTTCGTTGCATTTCGTGTTCATCATGCGCAACAAGACGATGGAATAAGCTGGAAGAGCACATAACTTACTTGACAGCTTCTTCATTGTCGCCAGCTTTCTCGTAAAACGCCGTCAACTGCTCCTCCGAAATCTCTTTGCAGTATTTTAGTTTTTTCTCCTCCTTGCCTTCGCCTGGCTCTCCCTCTACGGCCGCGCCCTCTGCCGGCTCCTCCGCCATGACACCCTCATTTCTTTCTCAAAATCCACTCATTAAGAAAATTTTACAACTCGAAAATCTTGATAGAGCCCAGCCATAGCAAAAGGCAAATGAAAGCGTCCGCCTCTCTTGTGTGGCAAATCGTGATGACGAGGGCCTGCACATGAAACACACACTATTCAAATTTAGGTCTTGTCGACGTCTGCATTGAAGCCCATGAGCACCAGAAGTAACGAAACAGCATATTTACTGATATGTCACTGGAGAGATCACTTTGGGAACAAGAACCAAACTCTCTTTTGATAAAAAAAAATTCACTATGGATGAACTTATGTAATCGAATCCCGATTTCATTCTCTTGTGAGCTCAGTCTCTGAATGGTCACGTACTGCTACACCTCATTGTCATTTCTGCCCTTTGGGTTACAAGGGACATACAATACTTTCGCAATTTGTAATCTGAGAACTCATGTGATATTCATGTTTCTTTCCCGGAGGTTTATGGCCAATGTTGATAGGATGGCATCACTCAAGAACCAGAATGTTTATCAATCGACCTACTCCGCTTTTAATTGCTTATGCGCCTTATTGGTCTTCCTGTAGTGAAGGAAACCTGTCAATGCAGCAGAGTTCGCCGAGGGAGATAATTATTTACACCACGTGACCTACCTTGTTACAAAAGATTCAAAGCAGAAGTCAAAAATGGCTCGAAAGAGCGAAGTGAAATGCAAGGAGATGATAAGAGGCGAAACCAGCCAGATGCTGTACCCCTACCCGGAGTGCGAGAAGCCTTTCCCAGTCGTCATCTTGGACACCACGGCTGGCGACATTACTCTCGAGGTGTCTTGCAAATCTTCTCCCTTGTTTCTTGGCTTTCAACACATATTAGGGTTTAGAGTTTCGTGCTGGTTTTAGGATTTTGCTGAGTTTCTATGTGCAGATGCACATGGAGGAGTCTCCGAGGACATGTCACAGGTTCCTGGAGCATTGCCGGAATGGTTACTTCGAGCCATGTCTGTTCAACCGGATTCAAAAGGTGAGCCTAGCTGCAAAACTGCTGGTCTGCTTTGAAGACGTACTCGCAACTGATTTAACCCTGAAGGACCAAGATGCCCAAACTTGGTCTCATAATCTATTAGCAGTTTATAGTAGGTCAAACGGGGGCTCTCTTTTGGCCAATTTTCCTTATTTTTTGATCAACAGATGCAACCGTCTTCACTGATTCTGGTGATACAAAATTCGATCTCAGCTGATTTCCTGATAGGATCAATCCTCGGTGTTTCTAAAACCATGAGCAGTGTTTGGGAAGTTTTTTTAGTTTTACTGGCTAATTCCTCCAATTTCCATACTGAACCGGTTTTTCAAGTACCAAGTCCAGTTATTTTCTCTTTTTTCCATTCAAAATAAAAAATTTATAGACATTTTCACCGGTTTTTTGCTGATGTTTTCAAATTGCAACCGGATTTTTTCCCAATCCCACCAGCTAACTGTGAACTAGCCACCGGTTCTTCCCGGACATTGACCATGAGTCCTCTTTGTTTTAGGGTTAACAAGAAGGTGAGTGGGCAGGACTCAAAGAGTGCCCATACATTGAGCGTATTGTACTGATATGAATCGATTTAGGGTACATATTCTTGGATGGAATGATGGACTGGGAGAAGGATTTGTGGGTACAATGTGGTGACCCAACATCGACAGGACGAGGCGGGGAATCAATCTATGGGTAAGAGACAAAACGCTAACTGCAAGTAGAGTTCAGGGTTTCATATACTGTATGAATTCATTTATATTCGCAATTAGGTCAACAACCCTATGAGATTTGACTGGTTAATGGCAGGGTGTGCTGGGAGTGCAGTACAGTCCAAGTTTTGACGACGAGTACGCCTTTGCACTGAAGCATGATAAGGTGGGCGTGGTGTCCATGTGCAACAAACGCTCCCCCAACACCAACGGCAGCCAGTTTTTCATCACTCTTGGTCCCTGCTGTTGGCTTGATGGTATTCTCACTCTATCACTTTATCCAATTTTATGACATCTACGCTATGTCGGTCGTCTCCAAGCATTTATCAGTGTGTTTACCGGTACCACGAAAGAAACAAGAGGCCGAAATTAAGCCTTAAATGTTTTTGAGTACGTCATCTGGGGACTGTCATTACTCCGATTATATTTGGTTTTTACCAACACATGCCATGTTCTTCATTGATTCTGGTGAACTTAAAATTTGGTCCAATCTGAATTGTATTTTTCACAAAATGATCAACCAGAATTGATCATTTTCATGCCATGAATCCTTGGTCCTTTAGGGATTAACTTCCTGGGCGCTGTTTCAGGGAAGAACGTCATCTTTGCTCAAGTGGTGGAGGGCGTGGATGTCCTGAAGAAAATGAACAAGCTTCCTGTAAACAAACACGACCGGTAACAATCATCCCCTCCTCATAGAAGCTTGTGAATGATACTGCTTGTTTTGCTTCTGTCAGTCCCTTGTACTTGACCACAGTGGTTGTGCAAGGTTCGTAAGGGTGCCACATTTTGACAACAAAAAAGGAATTCAGGTTTAGGGTTAGTGTGGCAGGCCATTAGAGCATGTCTTCTTGACCCGAACGCTGGTGGTAGAAAGACCTCGGCATTACGAATGGCGTCCACATGCTGTAAGACATCAGCAAGACATCAATTAATTTCTCCCTTAGTTCTAATAACATCAAATATATTAGAACTTTGTGCAATGGTTGCAATGCTTGTACTGTACATACAGATAGAAAACATATATATATTTGTATGTAATGTTTGTATGGAAAGAAGGCACAGCTCATCTAGCAAATACTGGCAGGAGAGCTGTGGGTGTTTCAACTCAAAAGGATCACAACTTCGACTGTCGAAGTAATTATGTGGATAAGGTGATTGTTCTAATCTACTTAACCCTGAAGCGCTCCGACGTCCATTTTCTGGACGATGAACAGAGGGCTTGCAGGCGATGTTTCGTCCAACCAACTTCTCATTCATCCAATGTAACACTTGAATCTTGAAAAGGCAACCTTTCTTACTGACTAATTTCATGAAATATCGGTAAATGATATTTTTGAACAAAGATATAAGCAAAAATGTGTAAAATTTCAAAAAAAGATTGAGGCGTTAACCCCTGAGCGTCCAGTGCAAATTTGCTCAAATCTAGCCCCTTTGGAATTCATTCCAATCAAACTATCACTTAAAAAGAGATCTGCATAAGTTAACCGTACCGATTGGTAGTGGACATAGGCGCGGAGCTCCAAGGAAAGGGACATGTCCTTTGACCGTACCATTGAAAAGATTATAATGGTCAAACAAGGAAATCTTTCAAAACTGAGAGGCCATATTTTGGCCCCTTGGGCGCTCAGGGGTTAAGGGGTTAATTGCATTGTCCTTGCCTTGTCCTTGCCTTGTCCTATCTCCTGATTAGCACTTTGGAACAATGCTGTGATGGACCAGATAATGATTCAGAGCCGGGAGGCTCAAGAGTCAAAGAGCATTATGGGACATAATGCCAAGTTTAATAGTTTATCACAAATGCTTGAATCTGTACTTTTTACAAATCTAAGGGTGTAGAAAGAGTAAAAAGAGGGTCTATGTTATGAGTTATTACGCTTTTTGACTATCCATTGGAACGGTGACAAATCTGCCTTGAAAATCGGACTTGGCATCATGGAACAGGATTAAACTAACTTCATTAAAAAAGCAGCAGCATGTAGAAGGAATAACAAGGCAAAATCTGAGTTTAAGGTAGGAGGCTCTGAAAGCGAGCATCTAAGGGCTGGTCTGCCTTTTTCATGTGGGTTCTTGTATGGGATTATTTTTAGCTCATTTTTCAGACAAAGAAAAATAGATTGTGATTGTAACACAAGTCGTTTCGTATTTTTTGAAGCATTTTTGAATTACTTATGAATTTTCAAACGTAATGAGTCATAGATCCCTATTTATGACCCTAGGTCTTCCATAAACCGTTCAGATGCAGTTTCAAAAGAGAAATGGGAAAACAAAGAGAATGATTGACTCTTGCAATAAATAATTATTTCTTTTACTGATCCATTCAATGACTACAGAAGATCCATTTAAAGACCACCTTATGTCCATTTCAGGTGAGTCTACATGAGCAGTTCTAAATGCCCGCTCGCTTTCAGAGCCTCCTACCTTACTAACCATTGGTTGTCCGTTGGGCATTTTCTGGATGATCAGGCAAAGACCGACAGAGGTAGCTGGCGACTTATCAAGCGAATGTCTGAAATTTGTCAAACCTACTCACCAAGGTGGCTGGGAATTGTGGCAGAAAAGAGCTTTCTAGAGAGGTCGGCATTTTGTTTTGTTTTTCGTTCTGAGGGACAAATGGAATTTTATATCCACTGCAAGGTAGCATACTGCATACACTAAAGCCAAGCACTCGGTTTATGGTAGAACCACCCATTGTCAACCAGGGACCCATCCCCAACCTGAAGAGTGTACTATGTCCAACCAAGGTTGCAATAAATTTTCAACCAAAGCTTTGAATATGTTTTTTCTCCTTTTCAAAGTTAAGACTAATCGAGTCATGACACATGTCCCAAAGCAGTGAGCAGAAAATAGTTCTTGAATGATCGGCATTGGAAGACTCTACATGTCAGCTATAGGTTTGGACCAGCTAACGGCTTCCAAAATTCATAATAATTTCAATTCAAGGCATAAAATTACAGAAAAAATTGCAATCCCCTTGATTTCTATCTTCCTACATGGCAGAAAATTTACATGCCAGAAAATTTACATGCCTTATACTGCTCCAAAACATGCACAGACTGCTTAAGTGGTCGACAATGGGTGGTTGTACTATAGAGCTTCAGTTGATTGATAAAAATGTTGTTTCTTTCTCAGCTACAGTCTTTGGAGATGTACCAAATTTGACCAATGAATGGACCCATTCAATAGTTTGTTGGAATGAAATCATTCTATATTATTGGACACAGATGTGCATCTGGGGTGGGTTTTAATTTCTCATATTTTCTTCATACAGTCAAACTTGGTTAAAGGTTATGCAGTGGGAGTAAGAAAGATATAACTAGTACATATGTATTGACAAAAAAATTTTATATAGGTAGGGTATACTCACATCACTTTAAAATAAGTAATCAATATATCCAAGCTAGGTCATTATAAACTAACTATTAGAAAGGTATTATGTATACTTTATTAGGGATCATCAAATTTAGCAGAAGTATTGAGTCAAATTAGATTGATGAGACCCAAATTGACAATGAAAACTTGCAATATCCTTCTTAATTACATCAAGCTTATTAACCAAAGCACTAGTATCACTATATTGTTACTCTAAGTAGGACTTGAGATTTGCTAGGGCTACACAAATTGAACTATATGCAATAGGAAGCAAAGGTTGTTCAAGTTGAGGTACAATTTCTTCATTGCTTTCTTCTAATTTGTTGAATGTAGGTCATATAGTATTCCATGTCATCTAAAAATACTTACTAGTCATAGCAAAGCTCTTATTGATCACATTTTTTTGCCAACTTGTAGTTGGTATTTATTGATCACCTTTTTGGATTATGAATGGCATCACCTAACATGACATGGCATTAACTAATGTTGTCCATCTAACTAAAAGTGACAATTGTGACATTGACAACTATTTCCAACCAAAAAGTAGAAATTAACCATTATCCATTTGCAATTAGCACTAGAGGTAGTACAAAGAGATAACCAATAATTACTTCACTATTTGCTTTGCATTTTTTTGCATGAGTACAAAAAAGATAACTATTAATGAGTTTTATCCTATATCTTAGTAGCCATTAACCAAGTTCAATTGCAGTGTAATTATATAATTTGAATCATATGTTTTTGGTTCATGATCTCAAATAATGTGTCACAACCTTAGATTTTACCACCTATCCTCAATAAATCATGTCATTACAAGCTATATAGCATGAGAACTAGTATTTAGAAATTATCCATTTTTGAATCTTCATGGATAGTATTCTCATATCTTCTTCATAATTTTTAGAAAAAAATGTTGATACTGAAGTTGCCCTTTATACCAAGGAGCTATAAAATTCAATTCTAAATTCATTTTCAAAGACCAAAGGCCCTCAAGTAACAAATAAATTCTACTATTTTATTAGTATGTCATTGCCTCTACCAACATCAAAGAATCAAAGACAAAAAGGGATGGTGGTGATTTTCATATAGAAATATAGTATACCATATTTGTAGAAATATATTGGTTAATAATATACTACAATAACAATAGTGATTGACAAAGTACATGTAGCAATAACTTTTAGTAAATCTACATAGTTTTTCTTGTGCCCTTGTTACACCTACTACTTCAATTGACATTATCAAGTAGAAACTCAATCTTTTAAGGCAATTGCAATGGTAATTAAACTTTGTAGTGATACTAAATTATAATATTCAAATATTGGATGTACAAATAATTTATTAAGTGAATACACAAAGTTGTTAATCCAATAAAAAGCATGTACTGAATATTAATAGTCCAGAAGGTAAAAAATAATTGAGGTAATCCAAGGAGCATTAGAAAGATCTTTACAAACATCTTTAAATTTTCCATTTCTAATATGCCTCAGACAAAGAGAATTCTTATGCCAAAGGTGGCACTACTAGGAGAATAGGAGGTCGATGTCAAGCAATGAAAAAGTTGAATTTGTGTATTTTCCCAAATTTTCTACGTACAAATGCTTCATGCATTGAAAATAGAATATTCAACCTTTCCAAAATACTTTACAGTTCTTGATTTGATGGAGAGCTCAATATTCTAATAAGATAGAGCTATATAGGTCTTTGTCTTTTTACTTTAGTCACAAGATGGATTAGGAAAGACTCCAATAATTTAGGAGGGCTTTGGTATTGAATGTAAATTTGAATTTGCAAGGTTGCAACTAATCTTATAGAATATATTTCACTTTGTTTTTATATCAATTTCAAAATTAGGTGAACTTATAATCAACTTCTAATGTACGTGTTCTTATTCAATACCTCCAACACTTAAACTAACTATGATATTGAATCTACAAGGACTCAAATACTTTAGAATCTGATGATCAGTTGCTAAATACTCTTATTAATTCCTAAAGCCCTGAAGTACATATTTTTGTAACATAGAGTTTTGGCATGTTGGGTCATCCATTTACAAATGGATTTTTCATTTTTTTCTTTGAGATGTTTACACAATATGTGATTGAAGAATACCTTCAAGGTACAACAAGTTTCATAACATTTGATTACATGGTTTAAAAAATTACTTATTGAATGATTTGTAATTTCTTTTAAAGCCAAACAATCTAGGCAACTTAGAAAAATCATTTTAAAAACAAATTAAAAAACTCAAATCATTTTTTTATATTTATATATATTTGAAAAACTATAAATCATTCTATTTTGATTAACATGATTAGTGTTATGAAGAGTTTAGTTTGTTTGCAATTACCGAATCTCTGCCCCAAAATAAACTTTGAAGTTTTGTTTTGAACTTGACTTTTAATATTTTTGAAAAAATTAAAACATAAGATGTATAATGATAAACAAAACTAAGTACAAAGTTGAAACGTTTTCATTCAAACAACCATATCATAAACATAAATGGATGAAGTTCAAAAGTAGATGTACCAAAGTTATAGTGTACAACATACTACATGTTACCATGGAAGTTTGAAGAAATAATTAGTTGTGATTTGAAAGAAAATCAATTTCAAAGTCAGCCATGTCTAAAATTCTATTTTGTTTAGCACAATTTGGAATTACTTTAACTTTTTTCAAATTTTTTTTGAACTTTGAAAAAACTTTTTGTGCTTTGGCATATAGATATACATAATTTCAGATTGTTTTACAAAAAAATTGAAGTAGACTAACATTTATAGAATTTAAAATATCAATAGTTTGACAAACATGCAAATGCTGTTGGTTCTCACAGTATTTGAATTTTTTATGGGAATTGAGAGCATGGAATAGCATTAGCCATTATAAAAAGAGTACAAGTTGCAATATAGACAATTTTTACATCTTAATGCCCTTGCATTTGAAATATTTGTTGAATTGGACAATGTGTTCAATTTATATTTCAAAGCTGTATAATTCATTTTTAGGTTAAGTTTTTTTGTCCAAATACTAGAGCTTATGATGCACATAATTGATCCATCTTGTTGAGTTGGCAAAGGCACATGTGGATAGAATGAGATATGTCAGCTACCATATTAATATATGTAAAGTGGGGATTGGGATGCCCATATTAATCAAACCTTTTGTTGCTTTGGCGAGATAATAGAGTCAATTTTTGAATCTCTTAAATTATTCCCTCAAGGACTAGGCCCTTTTGGATTTTAAACCATCATTGCTTTTGAAATGTTATAGTCCCAAATGTCACTAAGGTG
Organism: Antitrichia curtipendula; assembly: GCA_951230915.1. NCBI lineage: Eukaryota > Viridiplantae > Streptophyta > Bryopsida > Hypnales > Leucodontaceae > Antitrichia > Antitrichia curtipendula. The sequence goes on along the minus strand of OX579638.1, from coordinate 15,538,594 downwards.
TAGAAATCTCAAATGCACAATCTTGTAGCACTTGTGTATGTTGTAAATGATATGAATAAACCTTGGAGTCATTTGGCCGAATAGATTGCAAGATTATAATGTTTTAGTGTAAAAAAAGGATGTTGAAATTTTCCTAGCAACACATTTGGAGGTGAAATTTGATTTCTAAACCTAATCAAATGAAAAAACTTAAAACTATAAAGTGCTTCAAAACTAGCATACAAATACATAGGTGAAATAAAATATCATTCAGTTGACTATTTATATTTGCAAATAACTTTGAAATGTCAAAAAATAACAGGCAAAAAAATTGCAAAAAAGTTGCAAAAAACACATCTAATGGTAAACTTCCTTCTATTAAAATGCTTCTCAGTACTCATAACTTCTTGGATTGATATGAAAGTTTAACCACACAAACTAGACTAGTATTTACAGCTTTTTCAAAATCATTTAATAGAAACAGACAATGTATGAAGAAGAAATAAGCCACCGAAACTCATTGTAATCCAAAAATGTCCGGATTGTGAACTTTGAAATGCTTCTAAACATTCAAAACACCTTAAATTGGCATGAAAATTTTATCACAATAAGTAGACTTCATAACATTTAGTAGCATTCAAAGAGACTGCATTTCCCTCTCTGGAGTGCTCATCCACAAAATTCATCTATATCATTAATGTAAGCTTTGGTACGAGGGTAATGGCAATACATTTATGGTGTGCTCCATTTTTATTTATAATTTTAAAACCAAACATACAAATCAACAAACATCTGTAGAGAAGATGAATTTTCGAGAACCCAAAGAATCCATTGAATGATGTACTAATTGTGCAATCTATCCATTTATCCATGTGCCATTAATACCTTACTTTGAGTAAGGGAGTGAGAAGAGAATCTCTTTATATCCACATGGGGTGGTAGGAGGGTAGAACAATCCATGTGGGATAATTATGCAAATTAGAATTTTTAGTTTCTCAACCGCTCATAGTTAAGTCCAAAGTAGGAATTGTGTTTGAAGTAAAATTTTAGACCTAATTTAGGCATAGTATAATAAAATAAAATAAAATAATTTGAACCAAAAAAAATCATAAAGTTAATTTAAGTTTCATCTCCAAAAATCCTTTTGGGATTTTGAGCCTCCAATCAAAAGTTATGGACAAATTTCAAAGAGGGGTTGGAAGGGACACTTTCTTTGACATTTTTCAACATCCTCTTTGAAATTTGTCCATAAGTTTTGATTGGAGGCTCAAAATCCCAAAAGGATTTTTGGAGATGAAACTTAAATTAACTTTATGATTTTTTTTGGTTCAAATTATTTTATTTTATTTTATTATACTATGCCTAAATTAGGTCTAAAATTTTACTTCAAACACAATTCCTACTTAGGACTTAACTATGAGCGGTTGAAAAACTATAAATTCCAATTCACATATCTCACATGGGTTGTTCTACCTCCTACCACCTCATGTGGATATAAAAAAAATTCTCTTCACACTAGAAAGCACAAAGTATGAATAACCTTCAATTCAATGTGAGATAATTCAACCATTGAGATTTTTGATCTCAATAAATTGATTGCCATTTTGTTCAAAGTTGCTAGTTTGTTTGTAGTTTCATTTTAAAATACTTGGTTTGCCATTAATCCCAATGTATAGTAGCGAACTTGTAATTGATCCACGCACCTAGCTCAGTTTTGGCAAGTTTTGACAAGAATCTTTCTAACTACTAATTGGGTGTGGCATGTTCCACACCTTTTCATCCCTCGGATGAAATGATGTGGAATATTTTACATCATTCCGTTCACGGGAAGGCAGTTGCTTTTATTACTATTGAATGTTATGTTAAAAAAAAACATAAGGTAAAATAGCCCATTGTAGTCAGAATTAGAAGTTTGACCTTATGTGGTTGCTGAATTTTTTTAATTTTTTCTCACAGTAATATAAGTGTGAGAAATAGTGAGAGCAATTGAAATTATGTTTTTCGACAAAGTATGAATTTGCTATGAAGTCTTGAATGTTCAATGCATCATGACCCAAATGAGTCTGTAGACTACTTTAGAACCAACAAAATCTGAATCCATCATGCTCATTTTGCTCAAAAGTGAGCATGTCTAATATTTTCTAGTATGGAAGATCTAAAAGTCAATTCTTACAATGAATTCACACTAAAAAGCTGGAGGTTCCTAATGAAGTTGTTAATCACTCCATTGGTGTCATGTAAAGCATGCATTGAAGCCAAAATCTCACAAACTAAAAAACACCCATAATGGGACCATTCCCTAGGTGTCCACTATAGGTCATCTGACCACAATGGGTTGTTCTACTTTAATCCAACAAATTTTAATGAAAATAAACATTGGATGAAGGAGATACAAGCCCTTGAAGTTGCAGCCATCAAAATGTAGCTTGGTGAACTCAAATTAAACCCATGAACTTTGAATGGCTTCCAAAAAATCATTACATCTTGGATTGATCTGAAATTTTTTCTATCCAAACTAAAAGATAGAACGCAAATTTTTCAACAAAATTATTGAATTTGGACATTGGATGCAAAAGTTAGAATTGGACTTCCAGACTATGTGAGAACACTTTTGATCCCTTTGGATAGTGAGGAGTTAACATACACTAATTGATTTCTTGTTGATTAGGTCCCTTGATTAGTTCATTCCAATAGTAGGTCATGCTACTAATATGTCTCAATTCCACGATCAACAATCCAAGGCCAAATATTATTTTCCACGGGATTTTCCACCACATCCGGAGGGAGAAAATTGAAGAAGCTGCTTGTACACATCATATTGCTCTCAAGCTTAGACCCTCAACTTCTAGTCTACCATTTAAGCTATCAATAGAAGATGTACTATTAAGTTCATCTTGTAACTTATGCAAAAAACAACAATATTTGATCTATTCATGAATCCAATGTGCCATCACCTCCTACACTAGAATCACAATGTCTTCAGGCATATCTATCTTTTATCGTTACTTTCATACAAGAAAATAGTTTCATGTGAGAACAAATTAGGGTTTCAAGGAGGGTGTAAAAATGAAACCCTAGTTCTAAAGATGAAAGTTTGAAGAGATTTTTCCTTGATTTTTCTTTCTTAAGCATGATTTGAAGTCAATAACTTCATATTTTTTGTCTTTTAGTTTGCTTCTAATGGGTTCTATTTTGATTGTCCAAAGTCCAAATCCAAATTTAATTGTATCTATTTAAAAAAAAAATTAGTGCGTTTCTAGCCTTCTATTGATGATAATCTCAGGTTCAAATTTTAAATTGAGCAAAAGATAGTAATATATTTAGTGAGTTGTTTAGCATGATCTATTGATGATGATCTTATATATATATATGTAGTGTATAAAGTTGATCATAGCCTCTTTGATGTCATGATGTCAAGAAGACGCCAACTTATACGTTAGAATAGCCAACCCATTTCCAACCACTTAAGCAATTACAAGTATCTAGAGCACAGGGTTCTTAAGTGGGGAAATTTTCTATGTATAGAAATAGGGTTTGGAAGGATTCCATAATTTTTTATAATTTTATTTCTCAAAACATAATTACTTTGAATTTTTTAGCTCAAGATTATGTTCAACCCATATTAGACATATAGGTCTTCCTATTTTGAACCAAGAATTGCTTACAAAATTGACCAAGTACTAGATGTAATATTGAGAGTCTTGAAGCCAATCATAGTATGCCACAACTACATTAGGAATTGCGCCATAACTATCACTATTCATCTCTACATGTACGGAAAGAGAGTAGTTTAGATAGAAGTACCAATTGTCAACCACACCTAGTACCCAACTTGTAGGGTGTGCTATTTCCAACCTTAGGTTGGATCTCAAACTTGGAATGTGTCTTTCTTGTCCTTTTTAAGGTTGGGACTATTAAGGTTATGGTACATGTTCCAAAGTAGTGAGTAAGAAAGTAGTTCTTGAATTATTGGAATTGGAAGACTCTAGACATTGGCTACTAGTCAAAAATAATTTTTGACTCCCAAAATTCATAGTAATTTCAATTCTAGGAATAAAATTCTGAAAATTTCACTATCTCCATATTTCCTATCTTTTTACATAGAAAAAATTTCCACCACCTCATCCTCCTCACAATCTGCTCCAAAATTGCTTAAATGATCGACTATTGGTGCTTCTACCTTACACTACATGTTTGGAAAGAGATCAGTTTACATTGTGGAAATGCATAGAAAGAGAGTAGTTTACATTGTGGAAATAAGGTGTGTGTGAAATCAAAAATGGGTCGCCATCTTCTACACTGAATAGGGGTATTAAGGGGACCAAAAAATTGAAGGAACTTATTGTAGAAAATTGTAGATGTTTGAAAACATGATGTACAACCCCCGGACACTTCAATAACTATTGACATACAACAAAGGTAAATATTTATATAGTGTGTAATGTAATGTCGATTAATTAGTATGGGTCCCTTTAAATTCCTTAATACCCCTATTTAGTGTACAGCTTGAGAAGAATGATAAGCTTACAGCCATCTTACGGCTCTTATCAGTGTATTTTTCTTAATTATAATACCTTGTACAACAATATACGTCCAGCACGTGCATTCGTGCAATGTCGATCGTTAGACTTTCTGATTTCAATATGCATTATTTATTACAGTTTTTGTTCTGAGGTCACCCACCAATACCATTCTAGGGCCACTCTCAGCAATCATAGGTGCAGTTATTTCTCGATGCAAAGTTCAGATTCTCATCATTGGCGCAGACATCTGTGTTTGATTGAGCAACACATGCTTGGAATTTTGAGCCCTAGTATAAGTAAGCTATGTTGAAATCTTTGAGCTCTGAGGGTCAAGTTGCTGGTGCCCGCCCACATTCACCGTACAGACTTCAGTTACTTCAAAAACACCCCAAGTCAGAGTGGAATCTTTGTCAAAAAGTCTATCATACTTGATCGAAATTTGAGTTTGCACATCTTCCCTATTGATTTAATCGCCAAACAGTGAGACTTCTTGCAATCGGTGAAATTCAATGCTAATAAATTTCAAACGTGAAAGGACAGGAGAGTCTCAGAATATAAGGTATTGTTGTTGCAGTAGGACCAGCCAGATGCCGAGATGTAACCATGATATTATTCTTGACTTAAGATATATTCGAAAGCCCCTGTTGTCCCTGTTGTCAATCTTGTTGACTTCTTCCAGACTATAGCTTGATGAGTCATAGCAAGTGTTGCAATGGGGCCACACCGTGAATTATTTTCTACAAGTTTTTGGAATCTCCCTCCATGTCCCGCAAAAGAAAACCAATATTAAAAGAGACGCACAACAAAGTACCTGTGGAATAATAGCCCCACTGCCATGCCAGGTAACGTAGCTGTTGCTTGTAAGTTACTTGCCGTATCATGTTTCGAAAGACTGAGTGAGCAGAACAACGTATCTTGACCTGCAGGAGCAGAATGGGAATCTGAAGTACCTATCACTACTGTTGCTGTACATTTACGACTTTATTTCTAGAATTAAAGAAAATGACAACCAAGCGGCAATGGCCCACCTGAAGCGTTTCAAAGTTGCGCCCCAATTTCGGACCCGCTCGTTTTTTAATCAGTCAACTGTAGGCATGCATTCGGGTGCCTTGATACGACTGGAACATGGAACACAGCGGTGACTAGCTTACTTGCAACTCAGCTTCAGCTTTTGTCCTGTGCCCCGCTCGTAACGTATATTCGTGCAGAACCAAAAAAGCTTTGGCTGGCGATGATTGAGCCAGAGTATAAAATGGACTCGTACGATGTTGTGCAGGCCAATGGGCGCTTTTCAAACCACATCACTCCATGAAACCACCAGCTCATGCTCTGAATTCAGCCAATACTATGAACCTGGTGCCCTACCTTTCCAATATAATATTTGTTTATTCCCCTGATACGTTACTTATACACATGCATATATGCTGTTTCTCCTCAATTGAACACAAGGTAGCACACACTTCGTTTTCAGATCTGTCTTGGTCTGAACTGGTCTGACGAGCAGGGCCATGGCAAGCAAGGTCAGAGATCATGTCGGTTTCAAGCCATGGAGGTGGATCGAACGTTCTGCGTCAAGCTAGATCGGATCTCAGCGTTCAATGGATGAGAGAGGCAACCGATCGACCACGGGGTACGTTCTCGACAAATTTTCTCGTACTTTCTGGTGTTTTTCGTCTCCTGGAAACGTAGAGAGGTTTAGAACAAGAATTACAGCTAGTGGGGAATTGTCATCGGTACTGCTCTTACTAACAAGAAGCTGTGCCATGTGGAACAGACGGTAGTTGCACCAAGAAGATCGAATTGAAGGAAGATCGACAACCAGGCCTCAATGCACAATTGAGAGCGGGCTGATTTCACCTGCCTGGTTCCTTGGGTCCGCAGTCTTGGCTCTTGCTCGCTCATGCCCTTCAGCAATGATAGCCAATGACTTCAACCATGCTTAACCTTCTCCACTAGGGATGGTGGACGTTCACTCGGATGTACGTAACCTTCAACCTTGGTTTCTGTTCTCACTTCAGCCGATCTCTGAACCCTTGCTTTCAAGCCTGGGGTTGCGTAGAACACCGTTGGAAGTCATGATTGAAGTCATTGATTATCACTGCAAAGGGGACGCTCAGAGTAGCAGAGGTTTGGCCGTCGTGAGACGAAGCGCCGATCCTCATTCAGAAATTGGAGCTATGTTCCAGCGAGGGCGGCATCAAGGTGAGTAACGCATGTTCTAACCAATTTATTACGACCTCCAATTTCCTTCAATTGTCACAAAACAATAAGTCATGCAACCAACAAGCTCTCTTGGATCCAAACTCGGCGAGCAAGGAAGAGTACTGTACAGTTTGGCTAGAAAAAAAGCTAGCATGAGTCATATTTTCGATCTGTATCGCCTCTTTCGTGATCTGGTCTCGCATGTGCTTGGAACTGTTGTACAGTACATTGTTTCTTCTTCTTCAAATCGGAAACTGTGAAGCAATTCTCTATAAGATTGTGCCGGTGCCAGAAGGATCAAGTTATACCTGCCATGTGAATTCTTTAACGTCGGCAACTTTCTCAAGGATCCCCTACTTTGGGTAGAAAAAGGTCTGGGTCAGGGTGCGGAACGGAAAAACAAGATTCGAGGGTCAAACAGAATAACTCTGAGCTTGAACTGAATTGACAATTTGTTAGGCAGTGAGCTGCTTTCATAAGTATGTTCGGAATTATGATCTTGGCTAGGCTTGATGACGGACGAGGACAAGCACAGTGACCGTCTTGATATGCAATTTGAATATTTGATAAGTCCTTGGCACTATCGCGGGTCAACCTGTCTTAAGTGCAGCTTCCAGTAAGGAAATACTTACCCTGAATATCCAGCACAAAGAGCTTCACAACCTCCTCCAAACTTAGCATGTCTGATGAAGTTTTGCCGTTCTGTGTGTCCGCTGCACGGCTGAAGATGTCCACAAGTTTCAAGTTGATTGAAAATACTCCAGCGACATAATGTGGAAGGGGCAGATATGTCTAATAGCCGACATATAGATCCTCCATATAGCAAGATACCACATGCATATTGCGGCTTTCCCATAATCGAAAGGTAGTTGTCTTCCAGCATCCGAGCACGTTCAAAGATGAACTAGCATTCGCGCAATAGTACTTTGAACCAATCGCTTGGTAGGAGTACACCAATTTTTGCCGTTGCAACCTGATTCAGACGTTTTAGCGAAGTCGCAGGGTAGCATATCACGTGTCCATTTCACGTGTGCATACGAATCCAGGAATATAGCAAGTTCGTCTCAAAGTCAAACCAGCCAAAAGATAGTGATAATACAGTGCCAGGAAGCTGAGACTGATTTGGAACTTCATCCAAATAACGCTGCAATCGAGCCACCATTAACACCAAAATGCATCAACGGAGTGCCTTGTATCCCGCCCATAGAGATACAAGGACACAAGCTCTGCCTCCAAAATAGCTTGCTCTGGTTGCATATTAGGGTTAAGACACACACAGGACATCAATTCCCTTTGGATTACCTCTTCACCCAACCTTCAGTATAAAAACCAAAGTCATTGAAAAGCCTCCAAACAGCATCTTCAATGGCACCGAAAAAGGAGCTGATATAGCCATGGACCGCCAGTGAGACCTCAGGAGGAATGACGAGGAAGTTGTTGTACAGTACACTTTCCAGCGTTCCCACAAAGCATCCAATCAGCACGTCAAAGAAGAAATGGCGGCCGAGGATGATGCGAGAGGAGGTGGTGGCAACTGCCCAGGAAAACACGAACCATGTGACCACACTGACAAGAAAATTCTCCATCATCGGCACGCCCTCGTCAAGGACATTAACCTTATTGCTAAACAGCCTCCGGAGAAATGGAAGCCAAACGCTAGCGGCTTGCTCTTTCCATATTGGCATGTACATGGTGAAGAACGTGACCACCATGAGCGCTCGTGTCGAATGAGCGCTCGGAAAGGACCAATACTCATCGTGGCTTATACAATAATCCGGTCGATGCCGCCGTACGTAATTCGTAATCAGCGTCACAATGATAAGATCCATAATAAAAGCTCCAAACAAGTTGAAGGAAAAAACACGAAGCTCTGGAGTAAGATTTCCCGAAGGTAGCAGGTAAGCCGCGGCCGCTGCAGGAATCAAAAAAATGCCGTCACCAGAAAACTCCAAAACTCGCAACAGAAAATAAAATAACAATTGAAGGCCATGCTCATGCATCCACCATGAAAATCGATGGTCGCAATCTATTATGCGATCCAGCAACCCCGGTGATGGTGCTGCTCTTGCTGAAGCGCGTTTTAGGGTTTCCTTTTCAGGTTTCGATTTGGCCCTTGACTTGGATCTCGATCCTTGCCTGCTCGTCCCCCTGCCCCAGGACGGCGATTGCCTCCCAGTTCTGTGCATTTTTGCACGAATTCCTTGAAAAATGTCGCCACGGATCTTGCTCGTTTTCAGATCGAATTTCTGTGATCCCCTCTACAATTGATAAGTAAATATGCAGGAGACCAACAGAGTGAACAGAGTAATGCTGGAATTCCTGCTCTGCGGACATTGCCCGCATTCATTAAATGGATTCTAGTCCGCTACTTGTGAGCTCGTAATCGTGGTATTGACGTGCACAGGCTAATGAATTGGCCGGCGGCAGAGAGTAGAAGGTGTTCAGGTGGAAGAGACGAAGTCACTATACAGCGGGTACAGCGGGTGATACAGTGGATATAACCCTTGAAAGGACATTTGAGGTCCTTGGAGGGCTGCCCGAACTTGGATTTCAGATTTTTTTTTAATTGGGCATCATGTAACTTGTCCAAATGACCAACCAATGATGAGCTTCTGTCTTCCTAAAGGCCATGGGCAACTTCGAAGCCACTATTCAAAAAATTTACTTCAAACTTTCTAGTGCAAAAACTACGAGTTCAAATTGTGATTCAAAAGGCAAGATTTAGATTGATAGATGCATTTCTTAAAGAACAAAGATAATGACACCAAGGAAGTTCACATTTAGTTGAATATTGGAGAAATTTTCCTAAAGATTCTATGAAAATCCACCCCCCTCAGGTTCTTGTGTTGTTTATGGGCTAAGTAGCCACTAAAAAATTTGAAGATGGCAAACATTATAGAAAATCTAGGGCCTTCTCAAAGTTGTTTGACTTTCTGTAGATGTGCAAATCCATGAGGAAAAAAATATTTCTTTTTCCGTTTTTTTCAAAAAAAAGTTTTTAGTCCCCAATCTTGTGTGGCACACAAGATGATCATGTGGGCAAAAAATAATAATAATAATAATAATAATAATAATTTAGATTTATTTTCTCTAATTGCACATTTTCATGTAGTAATATGGCCCTATACAAAGTCCAAATTTCTTATAATGGATGTCTATACTGATCATCCAACGTCCAGTGTCCAAATTGGAGAATTTCTTGTGTCTATTTCATGTGATTTTAGATGTGGTTTCAATGATGGTTAGTTGTTGTTCTAATTTTTTGTAAGGAAAATGATGAATTTCACCAAGGTCATTTTAGTCTTCAGTCTGGAGATGTTCAAATTTGATGTTTTCTTAGTTTTACAAGCTAGAAATGAGCAATGCTTTTAATTTATTTTAGTCAATGGTGAAAGTAATCCTGATATGTCAAGGGCAAGGTTTAGAATTTAGTGAGGGAGTGTACTTACAATATTGGGGATTTTTTAGTAATCTATGACTTTGGGATTTCAAGACAAGCGACTCGAAACATATCAAGAGTATCTGTGGCATGGGGAAGGTTGAGTAAAAAATTCCCACGAAGAAAAAAGATTTCAGAAGGATTTCATAGTTTTTGACATTTTTCCCTCAACTGAATAAAACTACCATGAATTTTTTTTTGTAAAGATTTTTTTTGTCCCATTCCCAATATATAGGCAAACCAATTTCCAACCTAGGTTGGTTACAAAATCGATGTACTAAGTGATCATTGTGGCTTTCAACAAACATGTCGTGATCATTGTATGCTTTCATTGTACCCCTCCCAAACACTTTTATTGCTCCTGACACCTATAGTACAGTAGATCGGAAATTAAGCAGCCTAAGGGCATTTGCAATGCAGCCCCTGTATATGGCCCGATATCGATATAACTAACTTTTGAACAGTAAATAATTAGAACTTGAAAATTGTCTCATTGAAATCGCATCGGAAAAAACTTGGAGAAGGTTCAAGAAAATTCAAAATTAAACATTGGACAAGTACTTCAAAAGCAAGGTAAAAATCTGAAATTATAGAGGTCTTAGCAAATCACAGTTACCAAAGCAACATTTGGCCATTGACCTTCTAAATATGGCCAAATGTGGGGGTCAATGACCAAATGTTGCTTTGGTATCCGTGATTTGCTAAGACCTCTATAATTTCAGATTTTTACCTTGCTTTTGAAGTACTTGTCCAATGTTTAATTTTGAATTTTCTTGAACCTTCTCCAAGTTTTTTCCGATGCGATTTCAATGAGACAATTTTCAAGTTCTAATTATTTATTGTTCAAAAGTTAGTTATATCGATATTGGGCCATATACAGAGGCTGCATTGCAAATGCCCTAAGCTGCGAGAATCGGATGCTGATCGGAAATGGGTCATTTCCTTTAATTTTTTGCATATTCATTGACTAGAATGTGGATAAGGTGATTCATGATCTTTCGTTGCAGTGTGTTTCCGGTGTTTCTGTTCCTTCCTTTTCATATTAGCATGCAGGTTCATTTCTTCATATTTTTGCAGTTTCTTCATATTTTTGCAGCTGCAGCAATATGACGAGACCTGATACAGAATTTCTGAGGAATCATTGGTAGAAACTCTACAGAAAAGCTTTGAAAAGCTTTGAAGATCAAACAACCCAAGCAGCATTGAGCATAATTATTCATTAGAATGATTCATTTCAGAGTCCCAAAAATTTGGCATTCCAGTGCACAGAACCATAGAATTGAGGATATGCAATTGATTAGAGATTCTGGATGAGAAGTTGGCCTATTTCTGGACATTTAAACAAATAAGGTAAACTACCCCATTACGGACAAAATGGGAGCAAGCCCATTGTGGGCTGAATTTTAATGGGGGTGTACATTTCAGAACTTGAATGTTCACCACCATTACAATTTTGCCCACAATAGGCTTGCTCCATGCTGTCTATAATAGGGTAGTTTACCTGATATCATGCTTCCAAAGGCAACTCTTTGTGGTCAAAATTTTCTTCAAAAAACAATATTATTATAATATATATATATATATGTAAACTTTTTCTTTGTTTAGAATTGCATGTCAAAAAAAGACTATTTTATAAATGAACAAAAGAACAATAAAGAATAAATTCTAATAAGATCAATTTCAATTTCTTAATTTGAAGTTCAAAATAGTACAAAAATCTTCCAAATTTGTAGAATTTGACATTTGCTTGACAACTCTTTATAAGTAATAAAATATTTATTATAAACATGATCAAATTACCCAAGGTCCTTAGATATGAAACTCATAAGCATTTGGAGGTAGAATGCAAAAATTGTAGACAGAAAATCAAACCTCAAGGGAGGTGATGAATAATATTTCTTCCAATGACAATAATATGCCTAAGAAATGTTGCTCATAGCTTTATATACACTAATCATGTATGTAATATAAATGAATACAAACCTCCAATGTGAGGGTAAAAAGGATAAGGATATGAATTACTTTGTACAAACCTCATCCCCAAATAATATGCTTTCAAAAACAAATGGAATGTTAATCTATCCTAAGGATTGGCAAAACATTCTTCCTCTACTTCAATGCGTGTAATTCTAAGTATTTTGTGGCATTGAAGGGATAATTTTTGGAATTGAGAAGGATCAATCAATCATAATTTTTTTTGCTAATATGCAACTCTAGCTAGGCAATCCTGATATTCGTGAAGTGAACTTTGTGTTGATATATCATACCACTGAAACACTCCCCCTGGCCAAAGCAACAATTCGGGGAGAATCAAGGTCATGTATATGCCTTGCCACACGAACCATCTCTAATACGTTGTCAACAATTACACCGTCAATGCCCCAATTTTGTTGCTTGAGGATTGCTTCACCCACATTACTACACAACATTCAAACACTACACATTAGTTTTGTTCCTCATAATGTCCAAAAATGCACATTAAAACTATATCTACAATCGTACAACTCAAAATAACTCTCAATTAGATTGACAAAGCTCTTGGTTGTAAGTTAATATTATTAATCTAATCGCGGGAAAAATCCAAAATGTCCTTCTATGGAAATTAGACAAATGTTTTTCTGAGTCCAAATTCCATGTCTAGTGTATCCAAGTGTATCCTATTCTATATTTAGTACACATTGATTACACAATTCTTCAAAAAAAATTTAAAACATTTTTTGATTCTACTGTGAATTAAATCAATGTTAAATAAATTGTAATTAATTTCTTTTTATGAACTTTGTCAATGAAATTGCAAGGAAGAACCAGGCAAGTGTGAACTCACTTCAACTCGCCGTACGTGAAGAAGAACAAGCCTTCCGCCTTGACAAGAGCCACAGCCGCGGGATGTTGCAACACCGCTTTCACTTCACTCACAATCCCTTGCAAGTTTCCTTTCCTGCAAACTTCAATGGCCGCTTCAATGGAGTTTCGCCTCTCATCCTTGTAGGGAGTGCTGCCTCCGTCCGTGAGGAAGAACACCGGGTACACGGGCATCTTCTGGCGAAGAATGTGCACAGCGTCCGGGTGGAAACTGGAGAAGTAGAGCATCCTCCCGTTTGCGCATTGTTTCACATCTGCCAAGACAGCGTCGGTGACACGGTGGAGCTCCTCCTCCGAGGTGGAGCCGTCGTCGTCGAATTTGAGCTCGATGTTGAAGCCCACGCTGGGTTGGACTTCGTGGAAAGCTTCAGAGAGTGTGCACATGGCGTCCTCCACGTCTGCTGTCCAGAGGTTTAGGGTTCCGTCCGCTGCTCGTCGGTACAGGGCCTTACCCACCTGACACAACACAAGAAGGTTTCTCTAATTAGCGCATCCTAACAGCAAGAAATTCAAACCGTGAATTGATGTTCAGGTCGTAATGTTAAATTAATCCGGTTGGAAAGGCCAATTTTGTTCACACTGAAATCCAAAAATGATAAGGTTATGTGTATCAACATCGATCATTATGAAAATGACGTTCCTAGCTACTTCCAAGACGCAACATGTCGTTTCAATAACAAGGCTCTACTTACCATGGATTGAGGTTATTAAGCCTGTGGTATAATTTTATGGAAGTGTTGTGCATACCTTGGCGGAATCCCGTTGAGGTCCCATGGCCCGAAACTCTTCCAGGGTGACGTCGCCGATGTGTCTGCCGGGTCCGACACCGTCCGCGATGATGACGTCGTCGTGGAAAATGATGGGCACTCCGTCTTTCGTCACCTGCACATCGAATTCCACGAATTGGGCGCCGTTTCTGGCAGCCAAGTTGAAGGATGTGATGGTGTTCTCTCGAATGGAGGACATCGACGTGTTCAAAATCCCACCCACAGGAAGCGTCTTGTTCTTGCCGCAGCCACGGTGACCGACCACCACGAGCATGGCGCTGGCTCCGTCTGCGTTACGCAAAATAAACATCAATAGCCCGGTTAATCACTATTAATATTTCACTTTATGGGATTCAGTAATTCTCTTAGTCTGATGGGCACACAGGGAGGTATATATCCTTGTTTCTCGTACGACAATATCAAAAGTTTTTCAGATGATTTTGCACTTTGAACGGGGAGATTGATCAGGGAAAAGAGGTGAACAGGGAATCAGTGGCCAGCATAAATTTTCTCTGTTGGCAATCCGGGAATCTGAGATTATCAATGGCACGATATTATCAATGGCAATGGCAGATCTGTGGTAGTTACCTTTTTAATTTATGGGGTTAAGCAAATCACTTAGACTGATGCATACCGGAGTATTCAATTTTAGGAGATTAAGGCAGTTAGACTGGTGATGGCAAATGGGTTACCGCTGGGAAAGCCGCGAAGTGGTGACTTGAAAGGGTCGAATCCTTCCATGTGTTGAGTGATCCCCAGAACTAAGTCCTGGCTATGACTCTTAAAAAAAAAAGCGTCCGCCACTGCACAAAAGAGTACATCATATGTAAATCTGTATCAGCATATTGCACAGAGCACGATTTTATGCAAATTTTCAAAAGTAAGATCGAGAAGGTCACGGGAGTGAGCAACCCACCAGCGTCGCTCGCGATCACCGCCATAGGGTGACTCGTCGTTGTCGTCGTCCTGCCGGAGCTCGTCACGGCTCGATCACCGAGACACTCACATGACTGCTGCGCCTTGGCGAGAACCTCTCCACTCACAGAAAGACTCGAAAACGAAGGCAAACCCGGGACGCGCAGATCCACCGAACTTACGGGCGCGATCATCACGGGCGCGTCGAGCACCGAAGAGTACGCAGGTAGCGCAAGACTATGCACCTCCCTTTGCATTGCTCCTGGTTGCTCCTCTGCCCAACCACTCCAATTCCTCCACTTCCAAACCTCACAAGCTCAAAATGATCTCCTCGAACTCGAACGCAAGCTAGCTCCTCG
Source organism: Antitrichia curtipendula (assembly GCA_951230915.1). NCBI lineage: Eukaryota > Viridiplantae > Streptophyta > Bryopsida > Hypnales > Leucodontaceae > Antitrichia > Antitrichia curtipendula. The sequence continues at coordinate 15,523,548 of OX579638.1, read as the reverse complement.
ATCGCAAGAGCAACCAAATCGTCGCGACTGATCCACCCAACTTCTAGATCGATCGACTCCGTGAATCAAATCCTCGAATCAAATTCTGCACTACACCAAGTTGGACCCAGTATAACAATTAGGGCCTCCTCCTCAAACCAATTTGTGTGCCCAGTAACCCAATCTGCGCAATGCAGACTCAGAAGAGGCGTGGAAGTTAAGATGTGAATTGCGGGGTGAAAGGCGTGTGATTTTATGTTGGCTGAGAACGTGTAGCGCGTCTTGACTTGCAAGCTTCAATTGCGATGTCGAGAGTCGGGTAATGACGAATCTCGGCATCGTCCATTAACTGTATTGGGGATCTGCCGAGGCATATTCCGTAGATCGGGAGGAAGCTATTGGGGAGCAGTCTTGGCAGTTGGGGAGCTCATCAGATCGCAGTGGGGGAACTGCGCGGAACTTACGTCGCAGCTAGAACGGTTACGGAGTTACTGGTGTGAAAACCAATGTGGATGGAGGGTGTGGATAATTTGAATCTGACGGAGGTTTACATTTGAGGTATCCTTATGGCTTGTCAAACATGGTGCTCACTTGAATTCCTAAACATTTGTCAGCGAGAACTTTACCGATTTGTCTTGATAGTATGTGACACTGAATTACTGAAGTCACACTATTCTCAATTAGTGCATGTTAAAAATATTATTTAGTATATTGTACCGATTTTCACAAAATAAATAAATTTTTAGGGATGTTAATAGTCCCCCTCAATAATAGGACAAACCATTGTCGTTGTTGGATAGGTATATGCTAATCAACCTATGGGTCATTCCTTATAAAGATTATTGAATACATGAAAACATATAGGATGAAAGTAAAAGTTATTTAAATTAAAGTGCATATTAGATTTGGGGTTAGATTCATGTATAGGTTATTTAAAGTAAAAATTATATAACTCCTAGTAGAAAGAAGGTAGAGTTCAAAGTAATAATTATACTCCCTCCGTCCCAAAATGATCTTCTTGTTGGCCTTCATTTTTTGTCCCAAAATGATCTTCTTGTTGGCCTTCATTTTTTGTCCCAAAATGATCTTCTTGTTGTACTTTGTGAGCTGCAAATTGGTCAAATTTAACTTTCGGTTGTTCTCTAGGACTAACAAAACAATTCCAAGCGATAGTTCTCCCTCCATCTATGCAATCACTAATCAAAAGACAAATAAAATGGTTGAAGGGGTCAATCAATACTTTTTGTTTTTATTTTTTGCATCTCTTTGAATATTATCTAATTGAAGGAGATGAAGGCTTTGGGAGGCAAAATATAGGTCCACATATGGTCTTTGACTTATACTAACTACCCACAAAACGACGACCTCACACTCAATAATTAAATAACCATTGGTGCTCCTTGAAAATACCCCAAAAAATTCACTTTTCAATAATCCAAAACTACACTTTAAAAAGGGCTTCAAAACTCAAAGTTTCAAGGGCAATAGGAGTGCACCAAACTCTATATGTAGTACAAAACAGGCTTTAAAAATGTTATTTTTAGTCTTAATCCGGAACATTTTGTCTAATAGGAAGATTATTTTGGGACGGAGGGAGTATAACTCTTTAGAAGTTAAAAATTCTAGGTCTTTGAAAAAATATTTGAGAATGTTCGTGACATATTTTAGGAAATTGGTGCTTCAAATTAGCCAATTGAATTTGCAAGTAAAGTCAATAATTTAGGCACTAAATTATAGTAATTAGATCTCTAATATCTCCAATACTATAATGCTAAATTCTACAAAAAAAAATTGAAAATTAAAATAAATGTCTTTCATTTCATTAAAAAAAAAATGCATACTATCATATTATTAGTAAATAATTAAGCAATAGTACATTTCTTCCTATAGGATGGACTACCATATATTCCTAATCTTTTGGGGATTTAGAAGAATGTCAATTATTTATTTTCAGCAAATGGAGTGCTTCAAGTTCCTATGTGGTTGGTACTACCATAAATTGGTAAATACTGTTTTTTCTAATATTTTAAATTTTAATTGATGTTTCTTTTAAGACAATCCAATGTATTTTCAACCCCCAAAAGGAGTTGGATTTGGATTGAAGAACTGATTATTTCACAATTTTTCAACCTCCATTCAACACTCAAATTTTGAGATTGTCTAAATGTGTCAGTAGATGTAGTTTGTTGTTATAATTAGGATGGAAAAAAACAAAATTGAATTTAAGATAGATCATCCTATTAGCTTTAATCACCCAATTTCAACATCTACTAAATCTAAAACCCTAAATCCATTTCTATCAAATATGTAGCTCATTTTCTTTGTCCAAGCAATTAGATGCTATCGTCATAAAATGATATCAGGTTCATATCTATTTATGGATAATTTAAGGCTAATAAAGGTGTTGTTCATTAAATGTTGGTTCATGTGGGCTTAATTGTGGACAAAGGCTTGTCAAAATAAATTGCACCTCCATACAATCGAGGAACAACAAATCATGGAATACTAACCTCTACAAATATTTTGGTCAATTTATTTTGGAAAAACAATGATATATTATAGGCGGTCAATGAAAAACTATATTGTGGATCCTAGTGGAGATTATTCTTGCCTTTTTGAATGCTAGTGTAGCTCTTTTAATTCCCTAAATTGTTCCATTGGCAATCCCAAAGTGCCTTTTGAGATTGTGATGAACCATTTGCCATGTGTAGAAGCCTCAAGGTGGTGCTCATTGCATTTGTAAAATGGTGACTTTTCAACTCAATTCCAACCTCTTAAACCTCAATTCCAATGTGATGAACCACAATTCTACATTGTGTTTTATTTTTTAATTTATCAAGATTGAAGTGAGCTAAAATTGGGTTCTAGACTACGGGTTTGAATTAGTTTGGGTTTATATTAGGTCTACCTAAGGTAGACCAACTCATTTCCTTTCACTTACCTAATTCCATCAACCTACTTCTGGTCCTATTCTATGCAAAAACTCTTCCAAATCCGTTCATTTTCTAACAAAATCACTACATTAATACCAACAAGGGGTCATACATCAATCCTTGAATGGTGAACATTTAATACTTACATGACAAGCCGATCACAGTGAAAATCATCTATTTGGGTACCGTCTAAATTGTTGGCTTAAAAAAATGAAAAAGCACTCATTGGAAGACAAACTACATTAGAAGATCTTTCCTTTCCACACAAAATTTGGAGGATGAGTAGTTGCACTTCTATCCTACATGAAAAGATTCTTTGTCATTCTTCAGCCATAAATCGTCTTTCGCGTCATTTATGGGTTAAGTACCATTGGATACATGAGCAAATGGTTAAGGATTGTTTATAAGATGTTCATGATTCCACTCTATGAGCAAATTTGTAATTTTAGGGCATACCACTTCAAAAATTCACAAAAGTTACAATTTTATTCGGAAAATTATAATTTCAATTGGGTTTGATTCGTAAAACAAGCGCACACCTATGAAAAGTATTTGCGTCTTCTGGAATTGGCCCCAAGATATTCAAGTTGCTAATTAGGGTGGTAATAGGCTTTTCTACCTTACTTTACTTTCAACAAACTCTCATTCAAGTGGTACAATTGCCTAATACCACCATCCACCCAATTCCATCACCTACAGGATCCTCCCAATTGCGTCAGTGGCCCATCTATTACCACAATCTTCACAATTCTTTAACATGATGGCAATGCACTTGGAGAACGGACATATCAGCCTACACTTAAACAAGGGTTTGTTTATGCTTCAACAAGGGTCTATTCACAATTTAACATTTTAGCTTTGAAAAATCACAGAAAATCCACTTCTTGTCGGAATGTCTTCATTCTTTTTGCAGTTGACTTCTTTCAAATTCTTCAATCTCTGAAAAATATGAAAACTAGCAAATAGCTTCTCCAAAGTACCTAGATAGCAAATCTGTGTGATAATGGATACTTCTACCTTACTCATGTCGATCCTCATCAAAGTACTCTCTGCTCTCTCCATGTGCCGGATCCCTCACAACTCACAAGTCCCATTCCGGCCATGTGAATAGGTGATGCTCCCAACCTGCCATATGGCCACACTATTCAATCATCACTCATCACGCAAGAGACAGTCTACCGTACGTTGAGGTCAGTTTCATAAATAATTAGAGAAAATTTGGAGCATGTCCAAAATTTAAAAAAAATTGTACAACTATTTCTGAAAATCTAAATTTTTTTTATTTTTGCTAATTTTGAATATCCAAAAATTATTCTTAGAAAAATTTAGAAAAAGGTACACATTTAGGCATGAATAGGAAAAGTCAATCCAAAATTAGGAGTGTCAAAAAATTAGTACAATCAAAGTGCTGAAAGTCAAGAAATCCAAATAGAGGTGCCCAATTGTCTGAATTCTAAAATTAAATTATTTTGCCAACAATGTGCTAAATCTGACTTGAACTTACGGTAGTCTCTTGGGGCCAAGGTGAATTGGCCCCCTCATTTCCTCTCTAGTTAATCACTTGGAAAAACATTGCAATTTTTTGTTGGTCACCCATGATAAAATTTGAAAATTTTGAATTCATACTTCAAATTAAAGGCTCCAAATGTGGTTGGAGATGTGAAGAAATGCAAAACTTGTAGGGCGCAAAATAGGGGGAAACTTTTACATTTATCATTGGTCGGGAAAAAATGAGGGTCAATTCAGCCTAGCCATCTTTAGAGGGGAGCATATGAAAATAAGATTTTATTGCAAAAAGAAAGTGCACCAAAGCCAACAACAAAACATTTGATAGGCCAAAAAATGATTGATTGATGGATGGTTTTTTGAGTGCTTATAGGATGAAAAAATGCATTTATATCATTTATTTTCTCTCCAAGAGAGTTTTTGATGTCAAAAGCATTTAGATGCTATTGGAAACTCATAGTGTTATAGTTGATTTTCTATTGAAAAAGATGTTTGATCCATAGCAAAGCTTGTATTGCATTTAATTTGGACCCTTCTACCTCCTTCCTCTCTATCTAAATTCCGTCTATGTAAATGATTGTTTCTGAATTTGAATCCAACCAAGGAAGATAATCCTATCAAATCTAATGTCTACCAAATTTGGAAAATTCTTAAAATTATGTATTTTGTTGCAATTTGAATTTTGGGCTTGCAACCATGATCTATTGATTTTTTAATTTTACAATGACACAATAATTTCATTTATGCCAAAATGCTTTACACTACAATACAAATTTATTAACACACTTTGAATTTGATATGAAATTTTTTCATTTTTTGTTCAAATGTTTATTATAATTTTTAAGTTTTACAGAAAAATCTGAAAACTTTAAGACTAATAGAAAACATGTGATACATACTTGAAAAATAAATATAATATTTTTTATACATATAGATTTGTATAATAGAAGTATACAAAGTCAATGAGTTTTGAAGTTTAAAAAATAATCATAGCCACATCCTTTTAGGGTTAATAATCATACTAAAAGTAATGAAATGTATAGGTCTAGAAGTACATAATCATTTTTTGTGTGAAAATAAATAAATATGTTACTAGTGCCACTTGATGTCATCATCCCAAATTATAATTTGAATAATAGTTTTTCCTTAACTAAGGCAGAGGGTGGTAAAATGTGTGAGGTTCTAAAATGGTTCACATAGGCTAATGGTGATCATTTATGCCCAAAAAGAATCCCCTTGGGGACTTATGAACCAATCTAGAGCCTTGTATATTTTACCACCTTCTACCTTAAGCCTAGTTTTTCAATTATGCATACTATGGATCCTTGTCCCTTGGACACAATTAAAAATAGATGAAAAACGATGTTTTCTTCTCTCTACAACAATCCTCATTCATCAAATGGACCTTTTTTTTGTCTTCATTGATGTTGTAGGGTTAATGATAATATTATTGTTTCTAAATTGACAAACCAAATTTGAAGGACTAGCAAATTTTATGATGAGACAAGGCACCTCCAGCCTTGGTTCAAAGGCTTTAGCTTTGACACACTTGTTAGGTGGTCATGAGTTCAAACTTGAGCATTCGCAAGGTACTTACCACCATAGTCCATCCAAATATGGTGGTGGAATGTAATAACTACCTTGTCGTCACACAGGGACCTAAAAATTTCTCAAGGGAAGGAACATATCGATTCTTTATTATAGGGTTTACCTCCTAACCAAGGCATTAGGATGGAATTTGCCATGAGGCTTAGATATAGTTGAGTCATTCCCAATAGACACTTCATTCATGCTAGTCTTTCACCACTACACTGCACCATTCAAGTGAAATAAAATGGTGATATCCAAATTTTGTAATCTACACAAACTAGAAAAAAAAAGGAAAAAAGGAAATGACAGCATGCCATTTAAACAACTGTCAATTTATTTTTTTAATTATTACTTTTTTAATTACCAAAATTTTCAGTTGACTTAATTTCCTTTCCATCATTTGAGGATATTGTTAGGATTAACGTTTTTTGACGCAGTAATTTAGTGTAATATCACCGACCCAAAATCATCCAACTCAATCTCATCTGCGTTTTTTCTTCTGTCAAAAGACAAGGAAAAAAGAATAATGAAGTCAAACAATGATACCTTAGTTGAATATTGATCCTGGTTGAAATTATGAATGCGTTCATAATTGACTGGATAAAAGAGAATTCAAATCTATCCGGACTGCTCCTATTAATCCTAATTTACATATCCCACATGGATTGTTTTACCTATTACTATCCCACTCAGCGTCCAGGAAATATTTTCAAAATTTAGGCCAGAAGCTGGCTGCTCAAGAGTATGTCCGGCCAAGTCTTTATTTTGTTCGGTTCTTGCCTTTTCCCATCTAATCAGACCGGTCATTTTCCTTTGGTACTGAATTTAAACCAGCTAATTTTCCTCTCCTCTTATACTTGATCCGGCTCATTTTCCTTTTATATGACATATGAATCAACTGAATTTCCTTTTACAATTAATTTAAACCGGCTAATGTGCAAAATTTCATTTTTACAAAAATATATACATGTGCATGCAAAATCTTTGTCAAAAAAGAAATGTCTTTGGCAGGAGTTGAACCTGAAAACTCCTCAACCAGTTGAGGACCAAAGACTTAGCCTTACTAAAATACAAAGCTCACATTCTTAAGAGAAATAGGGCTTTGTATTTTTGAAGGGCTCCTATCTACAAATGCATTATAACAATCAAAATTGAAAATCACCAACATCAATGTTACCTTGTGGTGCCTCACCTTCACTTACACCAGCAAGATACAATTTTGGTCTTGAATACAAATGTCTAAATTTTCGTGAATTTTTCCACAAAACAATGGCCTCAAGTAAAATTGGATTAGCACTATCACTATCTGGACCTTCTAAAGCAACACGCATAACACTTTCAAGATGTTTGGTTTTCAAATGATTCCTTACTTTAGTCTTGATAGAATTCTGAACAGAAAATGCCCTTTCACAAGTGGCAGTGCTAACACATTGAATTCTTGCAATTTCAGCAAGAACAAGTAGATTAGGATACTTAAGTTGAAGTGAAGGGCTCCAAGCTATGTGACTCCATAAGTCACCAAAACCCTTGTCCAACCATTCTGTGGTTGCTTGAAGTTTAAAGGCAAAGAATTCCCTCTTTGTCACTGAGGAGTTAATTAGAGCTTCAAATTTCTTCCCTTGAAGCTCTAAAACCTGTCCATAATGCCCACATAATACATCCAACTCCAAAAAACCCCAACTAGCTAATCCTACTTGTCTAGTAGGCATGTTAGAAGGGTTCAAGATTTTAAAAGCTCTTATAATTCCATTATCAGCAAAACGACTCTCTAAAGCAACACAAATATTTTGAGCATAAGATTTTTGAAAGGCAATGGCAAATTCTAAATCTGCCCAGTCCTATCCCTGCTCATTTCCACATCATGATACATGGACCCACGAATTTCAGATTGCAATCTCCTCATATAACCACCAGGTGGTCCAAAGTCTGGAAGAATATGATAACCAATATTCTCATTGAAAGTGTCAGCATTTAAATCAGTAGATTCATCCACAAATAGCATTTGAATTTGTGCAATTTCAGTCTTAATTAGAGACCCAATGCAAGAAACATCAACAAACTTGTGTTGAAAAACTCTACAAAGAAGAGACAAACTATGTAAAATATCAGCCAAAAAGTGTAAAATATAAATCATTTTGAAAGATCTTAACTTATTAAATAGGATGGGGCTAGTACCATCATCTTTTGCTGCAGGTGTATCACGAAAATAAACCAAAACACTCTCTAAACTATCACAAAGAGCTGTAAGTGCTTGCCACCTAAATAGCCATCTGATATTATGAAATCTTTTCAATGTCTTTTTGAGAGTCAAATAATTCTTTTTGCAAAGTTTGCAAAGAGGATTTTCTCTTTGCAGACTTTTTAAAATGGGCAGCCACTGAATTTATGAGGCTATGTACCTCATTAGACAACAAAGAACATCCATTTCCTTTAGCTGCCTCTGGAGAGGCCAAATTTGTTCTATGAGCTACACAATGTACAACAATCAGATGGGGATTTACCTTGTTTTTCAGTTGAGTTGCAACTCCAGCTCTAGATCCTACCATCACGGATGCCCCATCTGATCCAAAGCCTAAAAACTTGCTGAAATCCAACCCCTAATCCTTCAAAGTGGATGTTAGAGTATCATAAATGAAAGTAGCATCTTTTTTTCCACATATACATTCTATCAGCCCTAAGAACACACATACAGGCATTCCTCCTTCTATAAAAGTTGCAAAAACAACCATATGACCTGTGACTGAAATGTCTGTGGACTCATCTATCATGATGCCAAAATATTTTGAATCCTTGATTCTATCAATTATTATTTTTTGGATCACACTTGAAATTAAAAAAATTAGGTCAGAACATGATTTTTCATCATGGTATAAATCTTTAGTGATGCATGCATTTAAAGACACAAGCAATTTACACAAACTAGGGAATTTACAGAAGGGCAGTGTTTCCTTTCCAATGAAATAAGCTGCCTTGAAAAGGGCAAGAATTGCTTCATCACATGTTTTATTAGACTCCATGATGACCTTTTCCATGATTTTCTGACCAGATTGGGTAGCCCAAGTTAATCTCCTATGCTCATCAGACCTAGCATGATCTTGGAAGGCTGAAACTTTTATATTTACTGAACCTTGTTTTGCAAAAACACATTTATCACCTTTATCTTTACAAGTTTTACAAAGAACCTTACCTAATGAGGAGTTGAACTCAATCCAATCAAATTGTGTGTACCATGCATCTTTCCATAATTTTGATGTTAACTCAATAGAATTTTCAGTTCTATTGTTATTAGATGGAGTAGACTGTGAAACTTCAGTTAAAGCCAAATCATTTTCTTTTTGATTAGATTGCAACATGTTTCTGATGGTTCTTTGACGTTTAGCCATGATCAGATTATAAATTGTTTAAAAATCCTTTGAAAATGTTGAACAAAGAAAAACAAATTATAAAAACCACAAAAAAAGGAAAAAATACTTAAATTCTAAAGACAACAATTTCAATTTCAATGCAGGTGAAAATGAAGGGAAGGAGCAACTCCCTGAAGACACGTGGAAGTTGTTCAAAAGCCAATATGAAGGGAAGGAGCAAATCTGTAAGCCTCAAGTCTTCTTCAAAAAAAACTCAAGCCAACTACCACAGCAAATGAGAGGGATTTTAGCTGAAGTACAATACACCCCACAATACAAAGAATAAGTGATATTGTTTAGGATACCAACAATATGTATCTAAGTTAAAATATAAAAATTGAACACATTCACCACCGCACTTGGTTGCAACATTTGAATGCAAACAGTAGGATGTAGTTCCTTACCAACAGAGTGGAGGGAGAGATGGTGGGATGGGAGCGAAGTGTTGGCATTTCGGGTGGCGTGTAAGTGGAAAGTTTGAAGGTGGATTCGAAAACCAAGCTTGGCAAACCAACGTCCCCAAGTCGAGGACGTCTTTGAGAATGTGACTGAGAGGGAGCGATCAAAGAGAATGTCTTTGAGAATGTTACCACAAAAACTTCCAACACAATGTGACGCTTCCAACGCAATGTGACGCTTTCAAAACCACCAAGTGTATCACAACAAATAACCAAGGAGATCCTAAAGTCGATAAGCTTTTCAAAAGTAAGCACAAGCAGTTACAAACTAGTATGGCAAGAGTTAAGAAGGCGAGGAGGTGGGGAGCAGGAGGCGAGGAGCAAGCTTGGGCGGAGGTGGGGAGCAAGGAGACGAGGAGCAAGCTTGGGCGGAGGTGGGGAGCAAGGAGACAAGGAGCAAGCTTGGGCGGAGGTGGGGAATAGGAGGCAAGGAACAAGCTTGAGCAGAGGTGGGGAAGGGAGGAGCAAACTAGAGGGAGGCAGGAACATCCAAGCACCGCGGCTACCGCCGCATAGCCGTTGGTGGTGGCTTGATAGGTGGCTAACCCTAAACACAACTGATCCTACTAACCTAAACTAACTGTTTTCATTAACCTCAGCTAAGATCCGGCCATACCCTCGGGAGACCCTCTAATATCCGTTTTTTCTTACTTGTAAATAGTCAAATTCCGACCCTTTTCTCCAAAGTAAAGATAATTTTCCTACCTATTTTTTTATTGCCCAATCAATTTCCGCCTTATTACCATTGCATCCGGTTTCACTGCCTAGTGATTTAAATTTCAACCGGTCAAATTTCAATTTTGATTGGCTCATCTTGTATTGGCTGCCGGTTCTTCCCGTACATTGATCCCACTTGTATAAATATCTTCCCTTCTCAACTTTACACACTCTATATTAAGTGACTTGTGAAGTCAGGTCATAATCCTTAGTATTTTTAGTTTTTTTGTCAATTAGCTTCAAAATCCACTCTATTTTGATTAATTTTTCAATTGATTACCTTATATACTTAAGTGGGTGAATATTAAACATACATTTGCTACAGTCTCATCAACATCCTTTGCAAAATTTTGACGTCCTTCACAAAATTCACACAAATAGAGAATTCCATTAAAATGGCATATGAAATCCGCCACTTTCAGAACAATTGGTCTGAACATCTAGGACATGTATAGATGTAAAACCGCCAAAGTTCTGGAATGCCGCCATTTTAATGAAATTCGACATACAAGCTGACAATGCCTTGTAGCTAGATTTGTCAAGCTGCTTATTTTTTTTTAAATAGACTAATTTGGTCATTTTCTAGTGGCCCTTCTGATGCCTCATTTTCTCTCTAATGTCTAGATGGTATGAAAGTGAGGCAATCTTCATGTTTGCATTCAATGAATCTTTGGATAGTAGCATCTAAAATCAACAATACAAGACTTTTAGTATCTTCTTGTGGTTACATAGTAAAATTCTGGTTCAAATAGATTAGCAAATTGTAGTCAAAGATGTTGCATATAGAATTAGATTTTTTGCTATTAAGAAAATATGTTATAAATTTTGAAAAACCACATGCTATAGGTTCTTATAAAGTTATAATGGATCATAGAGTTAGTATGAAACAACACATTTAGAACCTTGAAGCAACAAAGAATGATGCATGAATAGAAGGACCTTTGAATAGTCACTTTAACCCCTAAAGGACCACCATGCGGTTTTTGGCAGTATAAAAAATTTGGGCAGGTACTTGTGACTGGAGATTTTCATATTTTTGGCTGAAATTTTAATAGAAGGTGGGCACAAGGATTACCTTTCATATGCACTAAATTTCATGACATTTGGAAATAGGATTCAAAAGTTATGGCCAAATATGTTACTTTTTTTTCCGTAACTGGGCAGTCCAGGCAGATCAGAATAAATCACTTTTTTCAAAAATAAAAATTTGAAATTGGTTTTCTAGAGTTATATATACGTGGAAAGCTTTGAATCATTCCATTTCAACCAATGAATCAAAAGTTATGAGGATTTTTAGTTTGCGGGCAATTATAGATTCTTTACTATGAAAAAAACTTTGAAGTTGTTTATTTAACTTAATTTTTAATATTTTTTGAAAAAAAATTTCGTAGGATATAGGTTGTTTATTACAACATTACAACCATTGGAATTTACATTTTTCAATTCCATAATTAAATTCTTAACAATTTAGTATTTTGGATCATTCTCTACTTCTTTCTACTTACTATTTTTTTGGTACATGTTGTACAATATCAAATGATTTGAAAATTTTTAAGCACGTAGAGAACTTGTTTAGGAAAAAGAATTCAAATATGCACCACCATTTTGGACATTTTTTTATACAAATGTGACCTTGTGAAGTGCAGCTGCCCTGTTTTTCGCAGGGACAAAAAAAAGATTTTTGCCAATTCAAATGCTAATATCTTCCAATCCGCATGGTGGAAAATTCTGAATTTTTGTTTTACATCTTCTAAAACTAGTTTACTATAAGATCCTACGGTTACATGTGTCAAAATTTAATTTTTTTTCAAAATTTTGGTACTTGTACTAAAAATGGCAATTTTGGAGTGTTTTTGGTGAAAACATAGTCATAGAACTTTAGGGGTTAAGGGTAGCTTCATTCAATGCAAAGGCCTCTTTAATTGAGAGCAAGTAGTCTTTCAACAACAATATTTGTAATTTTCTATTCAAGTTTTTGTTTAAGGGATATATTACAAAACTTGACTTTTTAATTTTAATTTCTAAGTGTCCATGCTAGATTGGAGCTTTATAAACAAATTAAATGGTGGCATGAAAAGAACCTAACAAATAGTCTCATTTTCATTTGTGCAAATCTTTCTTTTCTTTTCATCTCTACTTGAACTTGAATCATAAAGCACTAAGTGATCAAAGTAATCACATCACAAAAGAACACTTAGATAATCTCTAAAGAATTGTTTTTCCAAAATACTTAAATGTACTCCAACCATTTGGTATGGCTATGCCTCGAAATTAAGCTCTTGAAAACATTCATAAACCACTTAATGGATGTAGGGTCTCTTAGGGTAAGAATTCTTAGAGATGAACCTCAAAAGCATTGAATCTAGGTGAAGAAATCACATTGCAAATCTTTTGCAAATTTTACAAAGCAGCTATTGAGATAGACAAATATCACTTCTATCAGGATTCAATTATATAAAGTTTGCAAATTGCATAACATTATTCAACTAAGGTTTTTATTCCAAATATTCAAATAAAAAAATAAAAATTTAATTTTCCATGTGATAATGATGATTCAACAAATAAACAAACTTCAAAGGTTAGAAAATAGGACTTCTACAGATTCTAAATTTTTTAATTAGGTAAACTAATAGCTAGTTGCATGGTGATTTGATACATTTTAAATTAAATAAATTAACTACAAGATTTATTGACGCCCAAAAATACTTATGGATCATTATTTAACCTTGTCAGGGATGCCAAAAAAAAAAACCTTTCAATGATATTTAGTACTTCTAGAAGATTAAAAATGACATTTTTTCATCCAAAATTTTAGAAGACTTGGTTGTGTACTTTTGCAAGAATTTATTATTCTCGTGAATGAATTGCAATCAAGAGCCAATAATTTGATACTTTAATTTTATATTGAAACTTTAGATTGAATTTTACATAAGAAATTCATACCTACTTCAATAAATATTCAAATTCATCTTGACTAGCTATGAAGAGTTTAAGAAAAGATCTACAAGATAAATTTATTTATAAGGATATTTAGGCTCCTTTGCCTCTAAAATTGAATCCAAAGGCACAAGCAATATCCAACATCAAGCATTTAAAACTAATCTTTGAAAATTCACAACTAATTACTTATGACTCTAACTTGATTATGACAAACGGCTGTAGAAAGACAATATAATGAACTATCAAATAAAAATAGAATAAAAATGATTGAAGCTAATCTTGCTTTTGTGGTTGAGTCAAAATAATTGTTGTATGTTAAGACTCTAAGATCTGCATCCTACCTTTGGAAGTTCATAACTAATTATTTATTACTTCAAATCAATTATAATAAAGAACATTGAAAAGATAAAAACAAGATCTGTAAGAAAAAATATCAAATTTTGTCTTTATTATCATCATTATAGAATATGTTAAGGATCAGTTGCCGTATATAATTAAGAAGCACTCACTCTATCAAATGAACTTCAACTAACATCAAAAAGACCTTGTTCCTTTTTATTTTAAAAAGAAAGTAAGTAGAGATTTGAAAGCTGTACTATTATACTTTACAAGAGAAAAAAATCCTACCCATTAAGAAGTTTTCTTATGAGGAAGAGCCATATTGACAAGAAAGAAAGAGGTAGAGGAGGAAAAGAGAAAAGGTTCACAAAGCCTACTTTTCTCCATCTACCACATGCCCTCATCTTCTTTGTTCTTAGTCTTCATCTTCATTTTTATTTTTTTTAGTCATTAAGAGAAATTTCAGACCTCTGAAGGGCTGCTGCAAAGTGACAAATATAGCTATTAAAATGCGGGTTTGACTTTTGCGAAAGTGGATAAAGTGAACAATCAATTGATATGACTTTCGTGAAAATAGTCAAGCCATGACTATTTTTGAGACTATAAAATGTATCTTCATTTTTTAAAAATTAAACAAATACATGCATCCACACTTTTTAACATTACAAACAGTGTTTAATTGACAATTGTTACATGAGTCAAATTAAATCCAATTAAGTGGCTATTGTAGCTAATAATTCCTCGCAACTAGCTTCAATAGTCATTTACTTGATTTGTGAGTTACAAGATGAGGATATGAGCTCTTTATGGAAGTGGGGTAGTGGTAGGCTTAACAACCCATGTGAAATATGTATCTTAACTAATGTCAAATGAGTGAAGATACATATTTTACATAGGCTGTTAACTTTACCACTAACTCGCTTCCATATAGTCATATCCTCATCTTGTTATACATCAAATATTAATGAAGTTAGTCCTTCACAATGCCATTTGACCTCCCAATTTGTCACTTGGGACTCATAGAATTATTTTTTTGAAAATTTGTAATTTAAAGTTAAGAAAAATATACAAAAAGCCATAAAAAGAGTGTAGAACCAAAATAGGGTTGTAACATACCCATTATAGTATTTGGTCTAGATTTGTGTTTAGACCTAGAATCCTACCAAATCTGGCCCAAAAATAGGTAGAAAGAGCAAAACGGTTAGATTTGGAGGATTCAAGTTACATAGGCCCAAAAGGGCTAAATCCCACCATGAATGTGGCAATTCATGGCTAAGTCGGTCCGAGGGATCCACAACGAGGCCACTAGGTCAGGTCCTAGAGTTAGGTTTAGAAATTCCCCAAACCCCGATTGTTAGCATGCAGTAGCCATTAACGCAAGATCGGGCCCGTGGAGGAATCTACAGCCCAAGGATGGTGTTCTAGGGTAAATCCCATGGTAGGAGTCCAACGACAAAATCGATTCGCCAAGATTCTTCCATTTGCAAAAGATTCCCGCACCATCGATGATTCAAGGAGATGGCCAATTCATCTCCATTGACCAATTGTGCCAGGTACGGAAACGCACCTGCACATCTTTCATGTGACCCCCTGAGAGGTCATGTGAAAAATCCCGTCATCTTCTGACTTGCAGAAGAACCTTTTGCGGGTGGTCAACCCTGGTAACTTCCAACGGGAATTTCATGGAAATTACCCAGGTCGTCAGAAAATCTCACTAAAAATTAGACTAGTTTGTTTTATATTAATAATGCGCTCCGTGAAGTTTCGCAACATTTTGATAGCAACAAGTACCCGAACCGGCGAGATTCCTCAAGAATTAATCACGTGGCGAGGTCCCCACCGCGTTGACCGGCATCCCTGGACCATACGATGGCGAAACGAAGTCAACCAAGAGTCTTTTTCGACTCCCTCACACCTACCGGAGACCCTAGGCTATTTACATTTCTCAAAATAGGAAACCCCCAAGATCTAGGATTTTACCACGGTTTAGTTTTTAAACTAAATTAGCCTACAATGGTTTTTTGACCTCGGTACGGGGCGGAGGGGGATCTTGGACTAAACACGGCAATCTGGAGCCAATGGCTCAATCCGTTTGACAATTGGAGTTAATCTCCAAAAGTTATGAGATTGGTCCAACGTAGATAGGTAAAAGTAGTTTTTTAGGGATTAGGATGAAAATCTTTGAAGATGAGGATGAAAATCCAAGTTGATAAGGTTACTTTAGAACTCTTGAAGGAAGGTTGGGGCCTTGGAAACCTATTTAAGGTCCCCATTTTTCTCTAAAGAACACCCCCAAATCTTGTTTTGGGTCCTTGGGTCCAACTTATGTTGGAAGACTTTGGCATTTTAGCCAAGAAACCTCTACGGTGTTTTTTGAAGCACTTTTGGCTTCCGTTGTTGTTCTATTTCAAGCTTTGTGAAGGTCTTTTGAGGTTCTTCTATCTTACCTTGTATTTTGTTGTGAGTGAGCGGGTTTTACTTACACTTGTGTGTCCTCCTTGTGTCTTGTACTAATCCTAAAGCCACCCCCCACCGTACCTTGGCGATGCCGCTTTGGGGGGCCTTTAGTATGTGAGTGTTGCCAATGATTATTCTTGCTTTGTGGAACCGGTTGCCTTGTATGTGAGTCCTAACCATAGTCACCTTTCCCATGTTGCTTGTGAGTGGACCCCACCACCCTTGAGGCGGCGAAGCTTTGACCCTGTGACTTAACCCAATCTTATAGTGCGTGTCAAAAACCAAGCCCTGGACGGTGGAGCGTTGAACCTGGGAACATCACAAGTCTTAGAGGTGGTGTCAAAACCAATTTTGCGGCGAAGCTTTGCACCCCCATATGTTTTCGCTCCAAAGTTTAGTTCCCAAGACCTTCTTGGGAAAGCCCAAAGTTTAGCCCCCAAGATATGTAGGCTTATTTCCTCCTTTTGCATTCACCAAATCACGGGTTCACGTTGTAGTAAGTCTAAACCTTTCTCCCCTAGTATTTAGTTCAATTTTTTCCCCAAAATTATTTCCCCCTCAATTAGCCATCTTAGCCACACCCACAAAAATTCAGTCCATTCCGTGAGACCCCCCCTTTTTTTAGGAAGGGAACGAACAAAAGAAAACCAAAATCAGAAACCCACCCCCACCCCCAACTGCTGACCAGCCATGAGAGGGCTGGGGAGTCGGGGTCTGTCCGGGCTAGGGAATCGGGGTCTATACCGGGCTGGGAGCGGGGTCTATACCGGGCTGGGGAGTCGGGGTCGCAACTAGGTTGAGGAGTCGGGGTCGCAGCTGGGTCTGGGGAGTCGGGGTCGTAACTGGTCTTGGAGGGAGGTCGCACTGGTCCGGAAAAGCAGCCAGGGACTGGTGTCCAGGGGCCAGGGAGTCGGGACTTGGCAAAACAAAGGCCAGTTTGGTCCTTGAGAGAAAAAAATTAGTAAACAAAAGTGGGGATTAGTGGGGGTGCTCTAAAAACCCAATTAAAGACGAATAGAAGGAGGCATAGAGAAGGGTAAGACAAGGGGAAAGAAGAGAGAAGAGAAGATGGGGTCTAATCCTG
Source organism: Antitrichia curtipendula (assembly GCA_951230915.1). NCBI lineage: Eukaryota > Viridiplantae > Streptophyta > Bryopsida > Hypnales > Leucodontaceae > Antitrichia > Antitrichia curtipendula. The sequence goes on along the minus strand of OX579638.1, from coordinate 15,506,141 downwards.
GCTAAATCTCCAAGTAGGGAGAATTGTCCGTCCAAGAAACCTGCAAAACCACTCGAAGATGGAAGGAGGAGGAAAGGAGGGGATGGCCATATAGGCAAATTAGGTGAGAGAGATGATAAATAGTGACATAGGTTAGGCTAGGTGGGTTTAGAGAAGGGAATCTCGGAAATTCATAGTGACCATTAGGAGGAGGATTAGAATGACACGAAGACAAGGTCGTGTAAGAGAGTAGAAGGGACATTAAACCTCTTTGGGGTTTGAATCTATAATGTAAGACACCCATCAAAGCTTAGGTAGAATAGTGTTAGTGTAGAAAGGGAGAAAGGGAAAGAAAAGGAGAGAGAAGGAAAGAGGAAGGGAAAGAAAAGGGTTAGATTGCACGGGTCCTAATTTTTGAAACATAAGCGGTGAATTTGGGAAAAGTCCCACCCCCCAAGGGCCACCATGGAGTATGGAAATGTACGCACGAATGCAGACGAGCGTATTTCCGACACCGGAAGTGACAAGATGAGTTCTTGAATCCATACCTGGTGTTTTTTCCTCATTAGCATTGATCTCCTTAATTAGCCCTTTCCACGTGAATAGTAAACCGTGATAAAAAAAAGGTAAAATTAGGAATAGAAGTTAAGATTTAGAGTTAGTGTGGGGAGTAAAACTTAGAATTAAATTTAGAAATAAAAACTTAGAGTTAAATTTAGGAGTAAAATTTTAGAGTTAAATTTAGGAGTAAAGTTAGGAGTGAAAACTTAGAGTTAAATTTAGGAGTAAAATCCTAGAGTTAGTTTAGGAGTAAAAATTTAGAATTAGTTAAGGAGTAAAAATTTAAAGTTAAATTAGGAGTAAAACCTTAAAGTTAAACGTAGGAGTAAAATCTTAGAGTCGAATCTAAGAGTAAAAAATTAGAGTTAAATTAGAAGTAAAAACTTAGAGGTAACCGTAGAGGTAAAACCTTAGAGTTAACTCTAGGAGTAAAAATCAAGAGTACAATTAGAAGCTAGAAATCAGAATAAAGAATAAGCTTAGGGTTAGCCAATAAGTTACAGCTTCCGAAAGAAATTTTCAACTTCAAAAGGTAGTCTTAGAGATTACGGAGGGAACGTAAGGGTTCCCCTTTTCCGTAGTTAGGGACGTTAGAAATGATGCCAACCACCCAGCCAAACCTAGACGTAGGATAGGTAGGTAGGGAGTTAGGAATCGCCATCACCTTTGATCATCGCAGTCAGCTTGTTAGTTACCCATGCAATTCTAGTAGTATTCGCTGCCATCCACAACACTTAGAAAACGTTAGCACAAAAAAGATCCATTGCTTGGAAGGCACAGTGGACCGCGCTCACAACACCCCTATATATTTAAAAAGGTGGATAAAGGCATAGAACCTGGTCGATGTTCGCCCGATTACCGAGGGTAGGTAATCTTGCGCCCACATGCCACCAAAAAAATAAAATTTGATGGTTGATAATTATTGGATTAATTTTGTCTATTTACTTTTTTTTGCACAACTTGATTTGAATGCAAGGTGCATCCAAATACAAAGTGTTAAAAAATTAGGCTTAAGGTGCATTAGAGTACCTTAACTTCGATTTTTTAATACTTGGTAATTGGATTTTAAACCATTGTTGAGCATTTGACATTGTAACTTCAGGTAAGCCAGTATAGTGGATTTTTTTTTCTTAAGCAAAAAATATTAATCTACAGGATCCTTGAGGGTTGTAGAGCAACCTTCCGAAAGCATTGTTTTTTCTATGATGCTTCATCTTCATTTCTCCTAGTTTTGATCTTTATATCTTCTAGTTTTGAGCTTCATTTTCCTTCCTCTTTAATTTTTTGAGGTCTTCACCTTGTAATGTCTCATACAATTTTATCTGATTTCTATTTTTCATTAAATTTATCATAAATCTTTAAGTTTTTATCTATTTAAATTTTATTTTTTTTCCATCAATCTACAATTCTTCAATTTTTTTTTTAGTGCTAGAAATTATAAAATTCTTTCAAATTCTAAGTAGTATCACTAATGACTTACTAATTCTTGTATGTAAATGCTAAGAGCCATTAGAAAAATTTCAAGCCCCAAAGGAGACTGCAAATTTTGGATGGCAATAGTGCAATATCTACAATTAGAGAAAAAATGATTATTTTTTATTTTTTTTTATTTTTGAAACTAATGTGGCATTACTAGTGCCATGTCAGCACCATGTCAGATCAACTATTTTTTTAAATATTAAAATATTTTTAAAATATTTTTTTAAATATTTCTATATTTGCACCATGTGGCCATGTGGGTGCCAAAAATGAACAATTAGCGGCCCTTTATAGGGGTCAAATTTTTTTTAATGCTTGAATCCCAACCATGAGCAATTTATTTGGCTCACATAGACAAAAAGATAATGAAATAAAGAGTAAAGATTTTGCTAGCACAGACAATTGACTAAATCTTTAGATGGATTCTTTTCAATTTTTTTTGCAATTTCATACATAGAAATAGAATTGTTGGACTTTAGATGATACATACTTTTTGTAAAATTTGAACTACAATTTATTTGCTAGTGGTGTGACATTGACAAACAAATGACTAATTTAATCATAAATTTTTGTACTTTTGTATTTTTTGCTCAATTTCAGTTGTTCTTCAAAATGAAGACCGTTTTACAAGCCTAGACAAATCCAAATGTGGTAGAGTTGATATGAGTGGGAGTGAAAAAAGAGAGATATGCTTGGCCTGTAAGTAGCAACAGAGCAGAGGAGAAGTGATCACCAAATATGATACTTGGTGTTTCAGACGTGAATCGATTCCTGGGATGAAGTGGGTCTCAATGCAATCAATGCAAAGTAAACAATGCAAAGTAAACATTTTGCACCGCGTTGTATATCAAACGGATACTTGAAATGTGTTAGCGTGTTGCATTTCACTGTTCCAAGATGCCATACTAGTACAACTCTGGTCGATTCCTTGAAACTGTCTCTAATCTGAATTCTCCAATTCAAAACGACGAACTTGAAGAAATGTCTTTGTTTGTTTTGAAACGGATAGAAACGCATCTCATTGCACCTCTGGTTGTGATTGAACAAGTGGTGTCTATTTGTGGACGACAACTATTATAGATTTGCAGCTTGAAATTGGCGTAAACATTGTCATTATTGCAAGCACAATTGTAAACATTCACAAGGAAGATAGGAGCCTTTCCCTCTTCAGAAAGTGGGAAACCTGAAGATCTTTTCCTCATGACATGTATGTGTAAGTGGGAAAATGATGGTAAAGTAGGTCAAAGTAGGAATTTGTATATATTTTTATATGAGAGAATCAATCTATTCAAGAAACAACTTGTAACAAGTTTTACCTTCAGGAAATTGACTAATAATTTTCATTGTTTATAGGTGCCAAACTTTTTGAAAAGGTAAAATGATTTACAAGGTGGTATCTTAAATGAAATTTACTACCAAGTAAACAACTAAAATTGTTATGTAAATACACCAACTCATTTCTTTCTAAGTGACAAAATTGCCTACAAATTTACACCAAGTGCAGCTTCAAACAAATGCCAAGTGCCGGAAACAGTTGCAGAAGTCAATACCACATTGGTGGTCAAAGTGTTACTTTGCTAGCCAAGCACCTTGATCTTTTCAATAATTTGCTTGTATCTGGAACATCAACAAAAGAGGAAAAACAAACAAATAGTAGTGAGATTATATCCAACTTCACAAGTAGAAAAAGAAACATAATTTAGTACAAAGCTGTAATGTAGAGAGATTGTTATTGAATCATTATTGTAAAAGAGAAAAATAAATTCGCATAAAATTTGGAATGAGAACATACAATCAAAAAGTTTACATACATGTTTGGAGGTTGAGAGCTCATAACAATAGAGCCCATCTTTGAATCAATTTTTGCATCCAAACAAGCATTGCAAATATCATCACTATCCATCTTTGGGCATCCTCGTAGTTCATGTTCAACTTCTGAGAGAACATTTCAAAGTCCAACAGCTGAGAACCATACTTTTGTACAAACAACTTTCATAATTACTTACACCTTTAGAACTGATCATACGAAGTATTCAAAAAAATTCTCTTGTAAAAAAAAAATTTAACAAAATAAAGTAAATGTCAAGTGCATGATTGAGTTTCTTAGACTTACCTCTTTGCGTTTATGAAGTTTCATTTGAGCTTCATCAAAGTCATAATGTACATACAAGCATTCCCAAAATTTAGTGACAAGGTTGTTGAAGATACAACACTCTTGTTGGATAACCTTGATCAATCTCCTTGAACGCGTTCCTCTTCCTTTTATTCAAAATTGGAATTGTGGCCATGTACTTCAACAAATGATGAGCATTTATTTGAATAGCATTTAGATGCTTGCAACAAATGATGAAAATTTAGTTAAATAGGAAAAAAAATTTAGTAAAATAGATGAAAATAAATTGAGGTCCTTATAGAATTGATTGTACGTTGAGAATCTTATCAATGCTATCTTTCAATAGCAAAATGTATTTTTTATTGTGCCTCCAAATCATCCGTTGCATAGGCAATATTGTACTCTATCCCAATTCACCTTGGACATGGAACCTTCATAAATTTACCTAATATTGATTCCACTAGACAAATACAAGTGTAATCAAAAGAAAACATTCAATTGTTCAATATAACATTGGTATCAATAGTCACAACTCTATGTGTGTAAGGTCACAACTATTAGTATAAACTAGTGTACTATATACATAATTATCATGTGTATCCAATACTCCCACTAGTATACTAGTTTATTTTTCATCCATATAGATGAAAACTATGATACAATCATCTAAAATGGTAATCTTTCTTTCTGCATAGGGTTTGCAGCATTGTTCCCCCTTTGATCTTCTTGTGCCTGCGTCGCATTGCAACCATGATTTTGTTGACTTTGCCCCTTCTAAAGTCTGGTGGAGTTGTGGAAGGTGTGATTGAAGCAGGAGCTAAGGACGGGAATTAGGCTACTATAGGAGATGAGCTGCAATAGCTGCTACCGGGATTGTTGTTGAAGATGTTGTTGCTGCTGATGTGGAACCTTGAAGGTGGAGCGGGAGCTTGATCGGTACAAGAGAGACGGAGCACCTTCTTCTACTGTGTTGCCGTCTACTACAGTGGCGACGAGTTGGAGGTAAGGTACAAATTAAAGCTAGAAGTAAGGTATTTTCTGCTCAGGCTCCTTCTTTTATGTTGCACGTATTTGTGGAGAGATGTTTATTGCTTACTTGAAATTTTATTTGAAGGTTTAGTTGAAGTGTGTACTTTTTCGTTAAGCTTGGTCTTTGTTGAGGTAAGCTACTTTTGGCTCTCTACTTCTGCTTCTACTTGCACTATTTTGATAAGGTCGAACGATTGCAATAATTACAGTTATACTTTCTTCGGATCAACCTTGCATTGGTTGGCTTATTAGGAGCACAATCCTGACTTTGATAAGATGGATTCATATATTTTTGAAATGGAGCTTGTAAATTGTCCTTGATTTGTTGGACCTTTGTCTAATTGTATTGATTATTTGAAGAAATGGATTCATGAAGCATGGGTTCCATGGCCTTCAATTTTGCCCTTGAATTTTTGATATGACCTTGATGTTTATTATGTTGTTTCTTTGGAACTAAACCTGTTCCAACTTGCAAATATTGGTTAGAGTTTTAATTATTTATGCATTTATGTTTGAAATATAGGTCACTTTGAAAAGTCTTGAATAATGTGCAGTCTAAAGGTTGATGTTGTCCCCCACTCCAAGACTTAACAAAGTTTGGTGCAGATTGCTACATTGGTTGAAACAAGTGATAAAGTAAAGATTTGGTTGCTTTTAGGTATTCACTGGAGAGGCTTCTACATAAGAGAGATGGTTTATTTGGCTTTGGAGGTTTATGAGGCTTTATATAAGTCATTAATGCTTTTGTTGCTAGTACTGGTGTAGGAGTTGGCAATGGAGAGGTCATATCCATGCTTAATAAAGACATACAATGATAATGTTTATCACGAGATAAGGATTTTGTTAATATATCAGCTACCATATCTGAAGTTGGAATATGACATAGTTGAATTTCTTTGGTAAGAATCTTTTCTCTAGTGAAATGATATTGGATGTCCACATGTGTGCTTGGGGAATGATATTTAGAATTTTTGCTTAGAGCAATCCTAGGGAAGACACTCCCCGTGTTTTAGCAACCTACGTGCAGCGGAATATGTAATACATGTAATACATCTTAAAATTTAATTGTTTTTCCAAAAAAAAATTATGGATAGATTTTACTACTTTAAAAACTTATGTTTTGAATTATTGGTATTTTTTTATGCTAATAGTAATTAGTTATAAATTTTTTAAGAAAAAAGATATATTGTAAAGCTGAAAATAACTTTCACACCCCTATATTATATAAAAAAAAATATTTGAAAAATGAAAAAAAAAACTCTATAGAATAGCTTTCTATTTAAAGTTGATTTTGGTTGAATATTGATGCAATAGTCATCTTCATGTGAGCTCTATAACTATTTTAGTTGGAGAACATGCCATTTTAGTTCATTTTTCAACCCTTTCTAGACAATATATCTTATATTATTTGGAATTGAAAATTTGTCAATAGAAACCTTTAGTCATTGTTAAACAAAGCTCAGAATTTTAGGATGAAATTCTAGTTTATTCAAAAGTAAATTGGGGGTCAAAAAATCACTCCGCCACAGGTAGGTACTCCAAATGTAGTAAGAGTGACCTTCCCGGGAGAGCAATAACACTTTGGCTGTTAGAATAAATTTTATTGGATTGAATTGTTGAAAACCTAATTCACTCAATAAATGTCGTAACTCGTAACCAAACAACTTCAGCAATTGCTTTGGATAAAGTCATATATTTTGATTTTGTTGATGAGAGAGCCACTGATTGCTGGTATTTACTACCCAATAAATAACTCTAGCTAAAAGGAAGCAACATCCGGATGTGGAACGTCAATTACCTTTATCACTAACCCAATCCACATCGGAATATCCATGTAAGATTTATCCATTCTCTTACTTTTGATATTTTATGCCAAATGAAAGTGTTCCTTTGATATATCTCAAAGTATGTTTGAATGTTTGAATGTGACTTGTACCAGGGTTGGAAAGATATTGTGCTAAGCTACATATTACATAAGCACAATATGGTCTAGAATTGGTAATGGCATACATAAAACTACCAACCATGCTTGAGTAAGAATATGATTGGGTGAGATTTTGTTCTTGAGGGTTTGGACAATCGTCTTTGCTTAAGCATACACCAAATGACATAGGAGCACTCAATGGATTACAATTTAACATGTTATATTCTTGGAGCTTGGAAATTAAATAATTTTGTTGATATAGTATCATTGTATCAACCACCCTTCTTGTCAATTTCTTAATATGGTATTCCCAAGTTGTAATGGATTTCACCATCATCAAACATATCAAATTCTGTTTGTAAAATATTTTTAAGGTGTTGAATAAGAGAGAGTTTGTTACTTACCAAAATACAATCATCTACATTGATAGTGAATATCATAAAACCATTTGTGTTGTCTTATTGCATATAAATGTTTGCATCAGAGATCAATCTAATAAATCCATGTAGAAGTAAAAATTGATTAATGCATTGGTACCATTGTCTTGAAGATTGCTTAAGCCTACATAAGAATTTAAGTAGTAAACAAACTAATTTAGGATCCAAATTGAAAATCTGGTGTTAATAATTGCAAATAAGATTCTAATCTTTCAGGTGGTTTCATGTAAATTTCTTCATTGAAGTGGCCATATAAAAAGGTTGTTTTAACATCTAATTGGTGTATTTTTAAGTTGTATTGTGTAGCTAATGCTAATAATAATTTAACAAAATTTAACTTGATAACTGGTGATAATGTTTCTGTATAGTCTATTATTTTTATTTGAGTGTATCCCTTGGATCCCAACCTAGCCTTATATTTATCTATACTACCATCAGCATGGGTTTTTATTCTTAAAACCCATTTACAGCTGATTGGGGTTCTTTTGGAAGGAAGTGGGGTCAATTTTCAATTTTTATTCTTCAATAGTGAATTAAATTCTGCACTAATTGTAGCTTGCCACTCTCTAGCATATTTTCTTTCAAATGCTTCTTGTAAAGTATTTGGTAGTGGTTGTAGAGGAGTAAAAACAACATTAGCTTGGTGATCTCTAAGACAATGTCTTTTATATTCCTTTCTTCCTTGTATAGATTCAAGTAACCTTTTTGTTGGTTTAATATTCCTTTTAGGTCTAGAAGAACTAGGTGGAGGACTTGATTGAGTTGGCTCTTTCAAGATAGAAGACACTTCAACTTCCTCAAGAGGTAAGTTACTACTATTATCATTGTTTTTACTATGTAAGGATAGTTGAGAGAATGCCTTAGTTACATCATTATGAGAAGGGGATTGTGTCTCCAAGTTTGGAGAACTATTTGAAATTGGTTGTAAATCAGATGTATTTAAATCAATAGTTTATTGGGATTGGTCAAAATACTCACCTGATGATGATGAATATTAACTGGATTAAATTTTATAGTTGAAGGTCTTTTGAATAAATCTAAGTCCAATAGATCTTTGTCATTAGCGTCATATGGCAAGGTCTTGCCTTGTACATTTGATGTGACTTCATCAAATTTAACATCTCTTGAAATGATTATCCTTTTGTTTTTAAGATTCATAAGTTGATATGCCTTAGATTTTGAATTATAGCCTAAAAATATTGCTTCTTGTGAATGTGAATTTAATTTCTCTCTCATTTTCTTAGGGATAAAAACATGGGCTTTGCATCCAAAGACTTCAAGGTATGACAGGTTAGATTGATGTCCATACCACATTTCAAATGGTGTTTTATCTTTAGTGATTGCTTTAGTAGGGCTTCTATTTTGAAGGTAATTTGCAGTTTGGAATGCTTCACCCCCAAAAATCTTAGATAACTTAGAGTAGGATAACATTGCAAGAATTGTACTTACTAATGTTCTATTCTTTCTTTCAAAGATACCATTTTGTTGTGGCGTATAAGCTGTGGTAAGCTCTTGTTTTATTCTTTCTTTCTTACAAAATTCTTAAAATTCATTTGACATATATTCACCTCCACAATCTAATCTTAAGATTTTAATTTGATGATTACTTTGTTTTTCTACAAAGATTTTATACTCAATAAATTTATCAAGTGCTTCTGATTTGTGTTTTATTAAGTATACATGACAATATCTTGAGAAGCCATCAATGAAGGTAATAAAATAAGAGCATCCAAAATGGGTGCCAACTTGCATAGGACCCTCGGGGAGGTCACTTCACCTTATGTTTTGTAACCACGTGCGTTAACCACCTATTTGTTTGGAGGCTATTTACTTAGTAATCATGATTTTAAAGGATCCTTTTAGTAGAAAAAAAGCTACTTGGTCTTAATTTTAAACACCCTATAGGTAATTATAAATGAAAATCTAACTTAATTTTTGGCACGCTAAAGTATTTATAAACTTTAGGAATTTTATTTTGTTTGATAATGAAGGAGTTTTGGGTGAATGTTGGGCATAAAAATATGCAATGTACATAAAAAATTAGGATCAAACTTAACCCTTAACTTTCTGAACGACCAGAATGTGGTCAATTTGTTTTTTGAAGTGCTTTTTCTATTATTAAAAATATTTAAATGAAATTGCACTTGAAGTGATGCTTTGAAGAATCAAATTGGCCATCTTTATATGCGGTTAGATTTACATAATAAGCTATTGTTTTGTTTTTTTAAATCCCAAAGCATAGGTGGTTGGGTGCTTGGACAAAAAAGTCAATAGATTGGGGGGATTTGGCCAATGTAAGCGTAGCACATGAAAGGATAAGCTAGCTTGTAAATGGTGTTTTGACCTTTGAAATGCACATTTTGATTCAATTTTCACTCTTTTAATATAAAAAAATTTCACATTATGTCTTTTGGGCTATCCTTCAATTTCATCAATTGTTTCTTATCATTGGAATTCTCATCGCTTTATTTTCTAATTGACATTTCATATTACTCTCTATAAAATATTTAATTTGAAAATGTTGGTGTATCAAGGTCATAAACTTATGTTTTATAGGCCCAAAAATTATGAAATTTGTTATTATGAACTTCCAACTTGTAAACATTCCAATTTATAAAAAATTGAATAAAATTATTTTTTATTTTGGAAAAAACATAACTTTTACATTACATGTCCAACGCCACAAATAAAGCCTTTGCACTCTTTTGTGCATAGAGCTTTCTATTCATGGCAATTTTGTGGCGTTTGGACCTATGGTGCGGAAGTTATAGATTTTTTTAAATTAAATAAATTGAATTAAATCGTGTTTTAATTTGGAAAAAACATAACTTTCACATCATGTATTCAAACGCCACAAATCAAAGCCCTTGCATTCCTCTTTGCAAAGAGTTTTCTATTCAAGCCAATTTCATGGCATTTGGACCTACAATTCAAAAGTAATGAATTTTTAAAAATTAGTTTATTGAATTAAATTATCTTTTATTTTAAAAAAAACATAACTTTTACATGGCATGTCCAAATGCCACAAAACAAGCCTTTGCACTTTTTTGTGCATGAAGGTTTCTATTCATGTCACTTTTGTGGCATTTGGACCTACGGTGCAAAAATAATGGATTTAAAAAAAATTAAATTAAATTAAATTATTTTTTATTTTATATAGCATGTCCAAATGCCACAAAATAAAACCCTTGCACTCTTTTATGCATAAAACTTTCTATTTGTAATAAAATAGCAACCTCTTGCACAAAGCCCTTGAACTATTTCATGTATAAAAGATATTTAATTTCAATTTTTTGTTATTCAAATTAAAAATTGCTTTTACTTTTAGTTTATAATAGTTCATATTCATATTAAATTCAAAATGAGCTAAAAAATCTGATTTTTTGTCATAGGCATACATTATAGTATAGAACGTCATAATGTTAACCAAATTTCCGTGTCATTTTATAATTAGAAAATTAATAAACTATGGTTATATTCATGAAATTCACATTGCAATAAAACACTCAATTTTAGGAATTTCCATAATTTCAAATTGGAATAGAAACTAGACTTGGTTTGCTTCATTTTATTAGTTGGATTCAAATTCAAAAGAGACCATTTTCATGGCTAAATTTGAGATTCAAAACAAGGAGCTAGGAGGTACCAAAATACACTAAGAAAGCATCTTTGATGATTCATTTTTAACACATCTTCTTGTATAAAGCGTTAAATAGTTAAAACATAATATTTTTCATTCATCCTTTAGAAGGACTAAGGATTATACTCGTCCTAAAATTAATTAATTTTCTTCTATGATTTTATTCACACTAATTTATATCTACTTTTTTTTTAAATCAAAAGATTTTTCAATACCCTATTTTATATATAATGATGTTTCAAGAATTAAATCCAGGCTAAAATAGATCTACATCATTTATAAATTTTTGCTCCAATGAATAAAATTCATCCTGTAGTTTAACTCACGTGGTTTTCTTCTTTTCGCAGAGTGACCTCCCCGAGATAGGACCACATATATTAGAATGTATAAGATTTAATAATTCAGTAGTTATTTGCGTACTTTGTTTAGAAAAAATTTCTTTGTGTTGTTTGCCTTCTATGCAAGGTTGGCATATAGTTATTACTTTCTCATTAAAAGAATTAATCCCTTTTGCTATGATTTGTATCTCTATTAATCTATGCTGATTTATATGGCCTAGTCTCAAGTGCCACAAGTTGACTTTGTTTAAACTTGTAGTAGCTGGGATAGCAATTTGTTGGTCATTGTAGAAAGAATATTAGAAAAAAAATAGTAAATTTAGAGAAAAATAGCCTATTAGGGGCCCTTTGTAGAATCAAGTTAAAGATAAAGTTAAAAGTAAAAGTAAATTACACTTAATAGTGTAAATAGGACTATATGCATAGGATGAATGAAAATTTTTAATTTTTTTAAAATTAAAAAAAAAACTTGGATGAATGAGGTGTAACATAGGTCACACTTCTTCAAAGTTACACCCGCTCATTTTTTAGAAAAGCTATAAAAACATGATGGCATTGTGTATGTCCCAATTATATATATATATATATATATGTAATTATTGTATTATTGCATTATTGTATTTGAATTGTTAATTGTTGCCATGCTCGTTTTAGGGATTGTTTTTTTTTGGATTGTTGTATTCTCGTGGGTGTTTTCTAGATTCTTTTTTTATTTTAACCTATCGGGTTTGCGTTTGTGTATCTAGTGAGAAAATACTTGTAGTGGTGTCTGTGATTTGAGATCCTCGGGCATTGCTGAGATTGGCAAATTTCAATTGTTGAAGGTTGAAATCTGATTCTGCGTGAAGCTCTTGGAGAGCAGTGAGGCTGGGAAGTGGCAGAAGATTCTGAGGCTACTACAATCCCTAGAGGAGTGCGATCAATTGCAACTAAAAAGAAAAAAAAGAAGAAGAAAGAAACTGATCCGAAAACGAGTCGGCTGATGCAAGAAAGCGGTGAATTGCTAATCAAGGTGTGTGAATGATGGTGAGGAAGTCCTGTTGAGCCTCAGATTCCGTTGTCTAAAAATTTAAGGTTAGCAATTGTGATCACTCCTACCACAAAGTTCAAGTCGGCGTCAATAAGGCAATCTCGAATTTCAACATTCTCGACCAGGTGGTGGAGTTCGACAGAAAGATTTCGGGTTGGTTTTGTCACTGAAACATCAAGTTTGAAAAACTGCTCCAATTCTATATCTGGAAGGGTGGTGAGGTTTGAATTAATGAACTAATCACGAACTTCAAACGAATTTCAATAAACTTCTAAGCATCAATCAAGAATTGAGATTGAAATTCAATACGAGGAAGTCACTACAAGCACCGAAGAGCAAGTCGCAGCTGATCAAATTTGATTCGTTTTGGATGTGTCATTGATGATCATGGATCAATAGCGATCGTGAATTTGAGAAATACAAAAGGAAGTTTAAAATTTTGAAAAATTTCACAATTAGGAGCAGGCGCTGTAGGTGCTGCGATGAGCTGCGGAGCTTCGGCAGTCTGTAATTCGAATTAGGGATTTGACCCACAATAATAGGGTGCGATGCACGGCCATAGGGTCTGCAATCAACGGTTATAGGTCCTTTGACCCTTAATTTGTAAATTTTAGTGTTTTCAAGGCTGATTAGCATGATCATGAGCTAGTAGTCTATGGTTGTGGGGTTCAATCCATGGTCTTAGGCTCTACAGTCCACGAGTATAGGATCAGTCCATGCTTAAAAGTCCTTGGTTCATTGGGTGATTAGTCTTAGGGTTTGTATATTAAAAATTATGATTAGTTTTAAATTTTGGTCATAGGTTTTAAATGATTGGTCAATTTGCAAATTGTTTCAGTGTTATGGTTGCCATTGTTTTAGGTTTTTCTTTTGGGCAAACATAAGAATTAGATCAATATTTTTGTTGCATGTAGGTACTAGCTTGTAGTCATTTGGATCATTTGATCTGGAATAATTTGACCAAAAGAGAAAGAAAAAGAAAAAAGAATAAGAAAAATTTGATCATTGGTAAATTCAAAATTCAGCATATTTTGCATAACTGGGAACAATTTGACGTAGAATACATAATTGCTAGACATTCTTGCATGAACGAGATAGCTGTAGATTGACTAGACAATTTGACCTAAACATAAAAAAGAATAATTAATGAATTATGTGTATTATTTTACAAATATTATCTTGTTATGATTAAATCCTAGAGCATGCATCATAAAAAAATGATTTGACCAAATTTGATTTATTTGAAAAAGAATGATTTGACCTCCTTTTAGAACACTATATAGGACTGGGACTTTATGCATTGTGTCACACACATTAGTAACGGACTGATCAAACAAATTTCACACACTTGGAAATAAGAGTGTTACAATATTATTCTAAATTTTTAAATACAAATCTCTTTGAAAGTGACTCTAGTCACAAAACATTAGATTGATTAAACCTTTCTCTAAAACAAAGAACCTCTATGCTATTGTTTCTTGAGTTTTGTGAAAGAGCAAAACCTAGTTTACAGTCATTATATATAATAATTTTATCTAATTCATATAGGTCAGGGATTAACTTACATGTTGCAATTGTTCACCAAATTTGTTTATAAGTGTTGATATTCCAACTTTAGTTCATACTTCACTTTCAACTTGATCTAATTATTTTGTAGAGAATAAGTTCTTTGCAAGATCTAGAATGTACAAGACATCAAATATGACTCTCATCTCAATTTAATAGTTTAATATTTACATCACTACATCTTTTGATTATAGATGACGTTGAATCATCTCCTAAACAAACAACTTGGTTATTTTCATATCTTTTATAATTTATAAATCCCTCTAGTTTATAACACATATGTTGAGTGGCTCGTGAATTTATATACCATGTAGAATCTGATTTGTTATTAACCAATAGTGCCACCACATATAGTTTGTGGATTTGATAACAACATTTGTTTGCCTTGAACAATTACTTCTTTCAGCACCAATTCTTATTTTGCAATCTTTAATCAAATATCTTGGTTTTTTACAGTGAAAACATTTCTTATCTGCAATAATGTTCTTCTTTTCATAAGGTTTGGAGTTACTACTTTTTCCTTTGTAACCTTGTTTGAAATATTTATTAAAATACGGTTTCTTACCAAAGTTTGAAGATTTCTTTCTTACATAGAGTACTGATGTACTATCAAATGTCAAACTCATATTTTTCATGAGTGTTTCTTCTTGGATCAAATTCGTTATTAATGACTATAATGTCATTCTAGATTGTCTTCTGAAAGAGTTTATGAAAGACATGTTCAACTCAAAGTTCAAGATTGATAATTTGTTAGCAATTATTATACAATTATTATTGTTTCATGGGTGCGTACATTAATTTGTAAGTTATCGCATTGTTGCAATGCCAATGCACACGATTACTACAAAGAATTGGCACTACTATGTAATCGGTATTAACTATGTGACTTTTATACGTTAATCACAAGTATATAAAAGACACAGTTTATGCATGTAAATTAATTCTTATTGTCGAACATTTTATTTACGTTTAGGGACACGGAAAATCCATGACAATGATGTCATTGCTATTTGTATTGCAATAAAACTTATTAAATGGTATCTATGTTTCAAAAAATATTGTCAATGTTAAATTGTTGATTACCATTCCAAACAACAATAACTTTTTTCTTAACAAAATTATTGCATTTTGTTGGTCATCACTTAATCACTTCATATTCTAGCTTTTCAACATCTATAGGCCATCAAATTGTAGCTTGAAGTAATTAAATCAGTAGACCACCACAAAACTTGATGACGTAGTGAAGGATTCTCTTCATTGATAGTTGGTGTGAATAGAGGTTGGGAAGGTCCGTTCTATATGAAATCCGTAGTCCGTTATGGCAATGGATATGGGATAACTTGAAGATGAGAGGTTCAAATTCATTGTCAACTCACATGTAGAAATTGTGTTCAAAGTAGTAATTTAGACCTCATTTAGGTATAGTAAAATAATTTGTTTTGAAAAACTTTGATTTAAAAAAAGTTTTCAAATCAAGCTAAATTTACCTACAAAAATCCGTTTGTGATTTTGAGCCTCCAATCAAAAGTTATGAACAGAAATCAGAGCAGATGTTTGAAAATGTCAAAGAAAATGTTCCTTGCCACCTTTCTTTGATTTTTGTTCATAACTTTTGATTGGAAGTTCAAAATTACAAACGGGTTTTTGGAGGTGAACGTTAGCTTGATTTGATAACCTTTTTCAGTTCAAAATTTTTCAAAAATATTTATTTTACTATGCCTAAGTGAGGTTTGAATTGCTGCTTTAAACACAAATGTTACTTTTCAATTGACTTAGTATTGAAATTGTGAAAGATAAAAAAATACAATGTTAGTGAAATAGCTATGCACGGACATGATGTTGTGTGATTATTGCACTAATTTCATATATCTCAAAGAAGCACTAATGCTATACGAAGTTAATCTCTCATCACAAAAGCACCGAAGTCATACATTTTTAGTCATGCATAGTTATTGTGCAACTTCAACATTTCAAACTCAAATATCAATGGTATGCCTAAATTGCACAATATTAATGAATGTCAATATCATGTTGTAACAATATTTTCAAATGAATGTAACATGAAAACGATGCCTCACGATAATCGCACGATTATTATTAACAATTCTTGACAGAGGAACTTTGTGATGTTGCTTGGAGGCAAACTTTGCATTAAGATAAGAATTGCCTCATCATTTGGAACTGTTGATCATGCTGCCAACAATTATTCGAGATGAGCTCTAAATGTATGGATGTGTTTAGTAACACTATCATTTTTTCTCATCTTCAAGGTATATAATCTATCTTTAAGATACATTTTTGACACTACATCTTGTGATTCAAATAATTTCTCTAATTCTTGCCATGCTAAATGAGCTGATTTGCAAGATTGTATATGTGAAACAACATAATTTTCAAAAAATGTATTGATGATCGTAAGAGATAATGAATCTCTTTCTTCCTAGTGACTAATACTACTTATACTTGTGGTAGGTTAAGTTTGGGATCCTGCAGCAACTTTTGCTAAAGTAGGTGCTACCGGCAAAGGTTTAGCACCACTCACTACAGACCACAATTTATTTGTTTTGAAAATCAATGTTAACCTATGTTCTCATATATTAAAGTATGTTCCATCAAATTTAGGAACATGATTGATGTCAATTTTATGTCTTAGAATTGGTTGCATCTCACATTCATTTAAAAAATCTAATGTTGCAAGGGCATTATTAATACCGCAACTGTTTTATGTTGATTCCAGATGCTATTCATCTTCTTCAATTGGGAGATTTTGAACCAAGTTTACTAGAGCTTGCAAGAATGCATTTGTGAAGTTTGCAACAAACTGTGATTCTTCCTTACTTGAACATTCAAATTCAGGTTGAAGAAAGTATATTATTGCTTTGATACCATGTAGAGAAAAAATATATATAATACTGAAAGTAAAGACAATACTTTATGTCCTTATGGTTTAAATCAAAAGGTATTTATCAATAGACAAAATTCTATGTGTAAGGTCACAACTATTAGTATAAACTAGTGTATTATATACGCAATTATCATGTGTATCCAATACACCTACATCTGTAAAGCTTTCTACAAAGCAAAACCAACTTCACTTCCTTCATCAAAGGATTCCACTGATGATTTTTTTCTCACTCAAATACCAACGTATGTATTTCTTGTACTTATAAGGCATAGTCTCCAATTTAGTATCTTTTCGACTCACAACAATACCTTTTGAAATAGATGTCAAAATGGCATGCATTTGAAGAAATTTGTCTAAGGTAATTCCATTCTTCATTTGCCTTTTCAATATTAGGCACTTTGATTAGGCACCTCAAATGCTAGTCTAAACAAGTAACTTGATCTTCTACATCAAGTTGAATCCCCTTGGGAATAATAATAAAAACTTGTGAACAAGAAATAACTTCCTCTTCTGTATGGTAAGGCCATCTCCTTCAATTTGAATTTGACGCATAACATTGTTAATATTCTATCTTCCATAAAATTGTATGTAAGATATTTCCATTTCTTTATTATTTGTCGAAATTTTATGGAACTTTGACACAAGTTGCTCGTAAGAGTAATACCAATACAATTTGTGTGGACCATTATGAAGAACATCATCCATGATGTGTGCAACACCTATAAAATTCAAATTCAAGAATTTAGGTTAGAAATGCAAAAGATATAGTAACAAATTAAACAACACAATAGTTCTAAAAATAAAAAATTATAAAAATCATTTAAAAAAAGTAAAAAACTCACCTGTAACATGCTCTAATGGAGATCCATTGGGCCCATCCAACTCTTTAGATAAAACATGCCAATAGTGAAGCAAACTTGTAACAGTTGAACTGTCCTTTGAAGACCAACCGTTAGTCCTTGTTCGATTGAACAAATAATGGGAAATATCAATTAGGATTAGACCTAGCTTCAATCTACCTTCTGACACTTGCCTATATACTAAGTTCAATAAATTCGGCAAAATCCACTAAACAGAGAGTTGATTTTCTTCAGCCATGAAACTTGAATGAAAATCAACTAAATTCTTAGGCCAACAACCGTGTTGTAATTCATGAGGTCTTTCAATTCATAGTACATTATACAAAGGCTTTACTTCTTCCATCTGTACTCCAACATCTTCTAACTCAAAAAACACTTAGTAGTATAGTTTTTGAACAAATTTAGGCTAGTGATATGCATCATGTCGAACACTAAGTCCAAGCTGATGTCAAAATTGTACAAATGGAACAACTTCCAAAGCATAGATTCCCTTGTAAGGCTGTAATACCACCTTCTTGCAATATAGAATCTTTTTTTCTTGATAAAACGTGCTTCCATCTTTTTATAGTTGAATACAATGCATTACTGGAATGCTTCAATGGAGGTTCCAACAATAGTTGACGGTTATTCCCGTATACATAATGACCACCTACAAGTGATGGATGACACACACCTTTGGCATGGAGATTTCCTAGATGCCTTCAACATCCCTATTTTTGTTTGTGCTAGATGGTATCTAATGAACAACATCAATATGACTCTTAATACAGTGCCTCTATCAACTAAAAGGTGTCTACTAATCAGTTGAGGTGGGACATGCAAACTCAACATTGAAACCATCTACAAATAACAACTCTAACTCATTAATTAGAAGTTGAAGAAACAAAATCTTGCACTCTTTTATTCTCTCTAGAAATACTTCATTTACTGAATGCAAAGGGATGAATAAAACGGGGGGGATGCCTATGGAGCTTGTTTTTCTACAAATAAGTATTTTTTTTTTCTGTGGAAGGTGGTTCATTGATTAAAATCCCAACTTACGAACAAATTTTTTGGCCACCAAGCCAACGTTTCAAGGAACCTAAAAAACTATATAGCAAAGCTTTTTTGAGAAGTTTTTTCTACTCTCAATATTTGACTATGATGACTAACAAGAGGATCATGAAAGGATGGTTGGTTGATGGGGGTTTATTTAATAATCTTCCTAACCTTCAAGAGCAAGTTGGAGCTGCTCGTTTGAGAGAACTCATTGACGCCAAAGAGTCAAATCTAGCGGCTCTCAATTTTGGCTCCATTACCAATCACATGTTACCGTGAGACATATACGGGACTTTGAATGAAATGTTGCATTATGCTAAAAGAAAATTGTACAAGGATGCTCAAAGAGATGTTGTCTAGGAGATATTTTTTTCTAATGCCTTCTTTGTATTTGTATTTGTATTTTATTTTGTGACCTCTTCTTAGTGATTTTGATTTTGATTGTTTTATTTTTAATTATTTTAGTATATGTTTCATTAAGGTGATGTGATTTTGATTCTAATTTTTAAAATTTCAATTATTTTAATGTATGTTTAATGAATTTGAACATAAAGATGGGTTAGAAGAAGAAGTTGATGTTGCATGTAGAAACTCTTCACCAATTCTCCCTGGCAAGTGAGTTCTTTCATCTTCTAGTCTTTTTTTGTTTTATTAATTATTGTTTTTGTTTTTGTTTTTTACCTCTTTTTATGTTAGTTAAGTTAATTCTTTGTTATCTTTTAATTTAATAAAATATAGATTAGTTTTTTTTGCAACACGGAAATTTGAGATGACTTTGAACAATTTCCTGGGAGAGAGTTTGATATTGGAGATACTCAAATATTGTTTTTTCTTTTTTCTTTTAGGAACTTCTATTTGTTTTAGTTCAAGCAACTTTTATTTGTTTTAGTTCAAGCAAATTTTTATATACCAGAAGGCATGCTCAGGTATTTCTCCCTCCAATAGGTTTTTATTGAGATTTATTTGAAAATTTTCATTTACACCTCATTTGTCACATTGTACTAATGCATTTTAGTTTATTACAATTTCTTTTGTAATTTTTTTCTTGTTTTTTAATTTCAGGGTGTTGAAGTAGTCTTTGAGACTCAATTTTTGATACTCCAACGGTTGAAGAGAATGTTGCTTGTTCCATAAAGCCTTATTATAAGTTTTTCTTACAATTCTTAATTTTTGATATATGTTTTAATTGTTGTTAGGTTTGAATTGTGTTTATAGTTTTTTGGTTAGTATTAAGTTTATTGTTTTATGGCTTATGTTTGTTTTATGTTATTGGTTGTGAGAAGAAATGGCAAGCTACAACGCACCTATTTAGATGCAGTTGTAACTCAAGTTCCTCTAGCCTTATCATTGGAGCTAGTTGAAAAAATGGTTATTGATTATTTTGGATACACGGACGTTGATGACATGTATGCCAAATATATTTGACTACATGAAGAAAAATAATTAAATGTCAAAGAATAAGGTGTTTATGAATTTGAAGAATGTTTCAGATGTAGAGGTTGTAAAATTGGTTGCAAAGTATCTCATGCAAGGTTGAGGGAGATTGGATAGCAAAGAATCTTGGTGAGTTTGTCTTATTAGCATTGGTAGTTTCTTGTGTGTTAGTAACAAATATTTAGTGTCATATTGAGTTGCTTGCTTTTGCTCCAAGTTTGAGTTTGTGTCAAAGTAATAGGTTCTGAATTTCACTATGTTTATTGTGCAGGTAAGTAGAGGAGCAACAAGGATTTCATAGTGATAGAATAGAGTAGACAGTTTCCTTTATATAGCTTTTGATTTACATTGCCAAATTTTCACATGTACTTTGACATTTCAAATTGAAAGAATTTAAGAAAAATAAAATTCTATTGATTGGATTTACAATTGCTTACCACATAGTTTATTGTGATAATCTTCCTTCATTGTATTTTTTAATGTGCTTCCCGCATTGTATTTTTCACTATATTTCCCACATAATTTTTGACATTAAGTTTCCCATGGCTTTTATCACATGATCTCTTTTATGTTTACCACATGGTACTTTCTTATGTTATTCTCATCTCTTTCTAATATGATATTTTGTTCATTTTTGCCATTAGATATTGGTCCAATTTTTACTTGCATCTAGTTGTGTTGTTTATCAGGGAAAGAGAAGGAAATGCTATATCAATTTCCTTAAAAGATTAGGCTCTACCTTCCTTGTGATTGTACATAGAGTGCAGACATGACTCACTAGAGCCGGTAGTTGTGACTGACATGCGCAACCACCACCCCGATAGCATGGATGTGCTTGTCGTTAATAGGCCTGTGCATATGGGAAATTCATAGTTCCAGGTGCACAGGCAAATGCAATGAGGCGGACCTCCACCCAACGAGGTCCAACTTGACTTTTGTAGGTGCTGGGGGCCTTTCAATTGGAATTAATGCTCGGGCCCATGCAACTATTACCGCGTAGAAAGTGTCAGTGGAGGGAGTGTCAAAGGATGAGGTGGCCCACGGAGATGAGAAATAATGTCATTTATCTCTCTACTAAGCGGCAACAATTATTTTCAATCACTGGGACGTTTTTTGGGTGGAGCTTGGGAAGAGCTTTGAAGTGCTTCAACTTTGTGTCTAAATATCTTAGTATGTTTATTTTTTTTGCAAATGGTAGTACATGTTATGGGGAATATTTATTTGTTGTTTTTCACCTTCATTTTGTGTTAGTGTAAGGTTTTCAAGGTTATTTTGTTTTTAGGTTTGCAATACCAAATTTCTGTATAAAATTGATTTGGGAGAGTTTTATGAGTCAATATGAAGCCCTTTTTTTGAGATAAAGTGGTGCTCATGTGGCTTATGTTCTCAATGACAATGAGCAATTCCTTAAGCTCCAAAAGTCAGGCTTGAAAGGTTTTAAATTCCGGTGGTGGGATTTCCATGGGATTTCATTATCTTTGGTTGTTGTTGTTGCTTAGCATGAGGAAGAAACCAAATACTCTTTGCTTCTTTTGAGTAGAGCCTTGACAAACAACACATTGGAATTACGTTGAGAGGGTAGTTTGAAGATCAAGTAATGAAATGGACCACAATAAATTCAAAAGGTTTTATAGAATGAATTTTGGTGCATTTGAGAACTTGTCGAACATGTTGATTATGTTGATACCATTCTTAAGAAGTGGATGTATCAATCAAGTGAGGCCACAAATGGAAATAAAAAAAATTGTAGCATGCGTGATTTATAGATTTGCACATAATTATAGTCGGGAACACATGGCAGATCATTTTAAGATTGGAGCTTCAATCATTAGGAAGTATGTGGACATAGTTTGTGAGATTCTTATAGACAAAGACAAATTGTTTGGTCATTACATTAATATTCATAGTGGAGACCGTCTTAAAACCATCATATCCGACTTTGAAGAAATAACGGGATTGCCTAATATTTGTGGAGCTATTGATGGTACTCATATACCATTAGTAGAGATTTCTAGTAGACAAGTAATATTAGCTGCTAGTGACTTTTTTAATAGAAAAAAATTTCATTCTATTGTTCTATAAGCGATATGTAAATATGTGATTTATAGAATTTTTTTTGGAATGCTTGTGCCGACAGGGGTGCACGATGATGGTCAACTTAAAGTCTCAAGTTTGTACAAGAGTTTGAGAAGGTAGGAAATTCTTCAAGAACTGCTGTGTTTTGGTGGACGATGTCCATTACACTCCTTATTTGATTGGATATATTGCATACCCATTTGCACATACTTGATGAAGAATTAGAAGGCTCTAAACAATTTGGAGAAGAAACGATTTGATAATTCAATGAACTTTGGTAGAGTGGTTATTGAACAAGCGTTTGGGTGTTTGAAGAATAGATGGAGAATCTTGAGGCATTTCAATTCAAAAGTGGATAGGGTCACTAGGATGACTGTGGGTCTGTGGCATGTTGTTGGCTTCACAACTATTGTGAGCTCTTGAATGAACCAGAGCCTCATGTGGCTAATGCTTGTTTAAGAGGAGATCCACTAGTTGGATTTGGTAACGTTAGGTTATCCGTGGCTAGGGATGGAGAAGCATCAAATTGTATACACAAGGGATTTTGAAAAATCCTAATGATGAATAAATGCTAGTACATTGCACATGCAGTTTTTCAAATCTTTCAATGCAAATGCTTGTATACATGTACATAGAATCATGTTCAAAAGAAGTCTTTTATTGAATGTAGTGGAATTTGAAAAAAATCCAAAAAATTCCAAAAAAATTCCACACAAGATTGATAAAACATATCAAAGCTCTAATGTCTTGCAAGAACATAAGACATCAAAGGCACTTCTACTTAGTGGAAGTAGAGGGTTCTTTGTGGCCTTGAGCACTTCAACAAACAGAGCAACCATTTGCAATTGGCCCTTCATTGTTAAGTCTCTACTCTCTCTATCACTCTCTATCATCTTCTTTGCAATCGCCATTTTCATTTTCACCACTTCTAATTTTTTATATAGAGAAACTAGTAATGGCGGAGGCAATGGACTCCTCTGCAGTAGCTAACTTTCTCTTTCTTTTTCCTACACTCCTATTCACTTGTTCCTCACATCTCGATTGGTTAACCACTCGGGTGCTTGGGGACTGTGTAGAAGTAGCACATGTAGGGGGAGGAATAAGAAGAATGTTAGGCAAAGTATTGTCTTCATCATCGCTTACAACATGAACCTTAGAATGCTGCAAACGTATGCCCTAATCAACACTATGAAGGACCCCATTGATTTTAGCCATATTTCCAAAGATATTTCCAAAGATTTTGTACCATAGAATCCAAGAAGAAGGTGGTGCTCCTGTTTCATCTTGCTTTGCTTTCTCTTCTTGATAAATACTCCTCATCTTGTTCCACTTGTCACAAGTTTGAATCCACGTTCTTTGAAGGTCATTAGATAATTGGGCATTCAACTTCTTCGCAAAAGCCTCCCAATTCGCTTGCTTGAACGGCTCCCGGTTGTACTCCCAATACTTCTCCTCGCACATGTCCACAAAAAACTTCAAGCCTCCTTCCGTCCACTCCCTCTTTAAATTTGAAGACCCCTCCTTTCCCTCTCTCTTGAATTCCTTGAAAATCGACTCCTTCCTCATTACCAAGTATAAGTGCTAGTAACCCACCCCCCTCGCTTGGACCTTTCATAATGTCCTTCAAATTAAAACCCTAACGGCCTAACTCACTTTAATTAACACTCAAACTTGAAGTTCATTCCTAGGAGACGTTGTGAAGAACGGCACAATCTGTGGGGAAAGAAGAAAAGCCTTGAAGTTACGAGGAGGCCTTGCAAGCTCTGACACAAGCTACAAGGTTTCCAAGGTTTCATCGCTTGGATAAGAACCACATAGTAAATCCACCGTGAGGGTGCATGACACAAATTTCTTTACCTTCGATTGTGAGGACTCGGTGAGGGCAAATCCACGTTTCCACTGTTGAGTAGAGAGGCCTTGCTTTGGAAAAGTGCTGGGCTTCTGGCTGCTGAAATTAGACTTGGCTGAAAAATAAAGGGCCCCATAATTTAATAAAATATATGTGCATGCTCATAAAACCTCCGTAATTCACCATAAAGTCCCAATAAAATATCACATGTTTGTATAAAGTAGTTGGTGTTACTCATAAACCTCATAAGTTCCCTTCTAGGAAGGTCCCGCCACTAATATGAGTGCCACAACCGCTCCAAGACTCCAAATTAAAAATAAAACATCTTTCTGAAAAGATAACAACAATATCTACAAACTCTCAAAAATTCAACTCAAAATATCATATTGTCCGACTTTTATAGTCGATCAAAGTTCACTCTCTCCAATTCGAAGGCAACTCATCAATACTTTTCTTCTAAGCCCATAACTCTCACATACAAATTCCAAATTGATCTTGTGATATTTTTATAGAAAGCTAATACAATAGTCTACACATTTTTTAAATTTCAACACAAAATAAGATATTGTCCGACTTTTACAGCCGGCCAAAGTTCTCTTTCTTCAAATCAAAGGCAGCCTCTCACTACTTCACCTCTAAGCCTATAACTTTTGCATCCTAACTCCAAACTAAGAGAATGCTATCTTTTTTAAAAGCTAACATCTAAACACGTACTCTCATAAAATCTCGAAGACAAAAAACTCCTCACCCAAAAATTGTAAGCCTTTGAAAATTCTGCCTTCTCACTCCATGATAATTATTCCTCTCTCACTTCATCAAATATAATTTCCTCACAAAAACTCCAAATTGAGCGAGTGATAAGTTTATGGAGACCTCAAAATAAAATTTCATTACAAAAACTCTCGTGTACAATTTGTTATGTTTCTTTAAAGTCTCGATTTTTTTAAGCAGACTATGAAGAGGAAGAAGAAGACCCTCCACCTTATCCTCCATCCCCTCCATCCCCTCCATCCCCTTCATCTAAACAAATGAATTTTGGCCTCTAAAATGCCACATGGACCACAATTCATCCATTGGCCACCCTTTTCTCCCCATAACTCTATCCTTATTCCCTATATGGCAACTACGTAGCCTTCAAATCATTTTTAAAATTCAAAAGAAAAGATATAACAAACTTCTCCTTCCCATTTAACAACTTCAAATCTACAAATAAAGTTTAAAATGCTTTCAAATAAAGAAATAAAAGAGCTAATACCTAATGGTTGTCTAATAGAGGTAAAAAAAGTAGAATCTTATCTATATGGATCTTTAGACTCTCCAAAAAAACCCTCTAGTTTGACAACAGTTAATTGTTTTTATATAGTGTTTGTAAATACAATGCAACACTATGCCCTCACTTGCGACATTGCCAGCCTGCAGTTTGCTTCATGTGCGTAGGCCTAATGCAATAGCTTAGGTTGAATACTAGTGAACAAAAACTTCTTTTGACACTAAAACCAATCATTTCTTTGGATGCCAACAGCCAACCCGCTACACAATTTTACACGGTGTCGATTATGGTTGACGCGAATGGGATGGACGATACACCATCTGCAAATATGGTTGGCGTTTATGCAGAGACACCAGTGGATTGTACATGGGGCTCATATTCAGTTTCCGGTGTTGAAATTTCCGGTGAGTCCCACTTTTCCAGTTTCCCTGGTGTGTCGTATACTAAGAATACCCGGAAAACACCTGGAAAAGTATGACTCACTGGAAATTTAACACCTAGAAGGCAGGAACTACATATATGGGCAATTTGGTTAAAATGGCCGTATTCCGTGTACCATTTTAGAGTGCCCACTCTGAATCATAAAAGTGACATCTAAGATAGGTATAGATTTCAGAAACCTAAAGCTGATAGATTTCTGATTGCACAATTTGAAAAATCTAAAACTTTTATAGATTTCAAATATCTAAGATAAATATAGATGTCAGAAATCTAAGATAGTTACAGATTTCAGACCATTTTAGAGTGCACGATCTGAATTGTTAAAAGTGCCAAACTAACAGAATATTGCCATTCTAATGAAATTGCCCATATATGAGACCCTTGTGCAGGAAGCATGTGACGAAGGGCGTGCACACGTACTGCATGACAAGATTGCCAGGTGCACAACATTGAGATTGAAGAATATGTGTCGAGATATCCACTAATGCGTCGCCTTCTTGTGCGTTGTTCCCATCACTATAGGAAAATATGGTAAAAAAAAAAACCACTCGTTTTTTGAGTGTAGTTCTCTTGGTCATGTTTTCTTGATAGAGAAATCCATTGCAAAAAAAAATTGAAATCATCGGTAGTGGAAGTTTTTTTTGGTTGTCAATCGCAACCATTTTTTCAGTCATTTTTGTGCATTCAATATTGCAAGTATGTTCTTCTATTTAAAAGTGGTAAAATAAAGATGTGCATACAGTACGTGGACGCGATCGACAACTTCTATGTGTGCATGCAATTGCTTCTTTTTCTTCTTCTCAAACCTATATTGCAATGAATACCGAACCAACAAACGTACGTACGCATGTATGTGTCTTCATTCATTTAAGCTCCTCAACATTTGAATTGCCATATCTTACATCAAATATTAAGTACAGACCACTTGCGCACATGCAATATGTGACAATGAGTTTGTAATTCATTTTTCCAGATCATGGAATCATTAATTTGTACTACTGAAATCTTAGTTATAATTAATTAATAATCTTCAGGTCATATTCATTCACAATTATTTGAGACACATACTGCATTCCTTATTCAATAGGAAATTAGACTTGTTGCTTGATTGTAAATGATGAAAGTGTACGTCATATACTACTACATACCTAATTCGCACGCATACAATATTGATTTCATGCTTCAATACTCCCAGAACTATTATGTCATTGCTCTACCTATTGATTTGTGCATGCATGCGCTGCCATCATTATAACAAAACATGGTAAAAAAAAACCACACTCAAAATCGAGTGCGGTTCTGTTTGCCACGTTTTTGTGCAGGCGCGCGTAGTGGGCAGTCAACTTCTTTTGCAATTTCCCACTGCAATTTTTGAAATTTGAAAGCGTGTAATATACCGTTGAAAAGGTATTTTTAAGACCTTTCCAATGGTATATTACACATTCTCAAATTCTAAAAATTGCAGTGGAAAACTGCAAAAGAAGCTGACTGCACGTATAGTGGGTCTGCACAAAAACGTGGCGAAAAGAACCACACTCGATTTTGAGTGCGGATTTTTTTTACCATGTTTTGTTATAATGCATCCTCTGCATGCGCACATTGTGGGCCATTAGCGTGCACGTGCAGTGGGCCAACAATGTGCATGCGCAATGGGCCATCAATGTACGTGCAATGGGCAATCATCATACGCGCAATGGGCCATCAACATGTGCATGTATTGGCAAACACGCACACCCACTGGTCTTTCAAGATGTGTGTGTGCGAATTACCATGAATGTGTGTAATGTTTAAGAAGCCCACGCGTTCAATGGGCCCCAAATGTGTGTGCGTGCTATGTGCTTTCAATATCACTTCACATGTGAACCATACAACTAGTTTGGGATGTAACTGTATACTACTCTATGAACCAAATGATTGCAAAGTCCTCCATGTATGTGTTCTGCTCTTATGAACTCAAACGAATGGTGCACGTGTGATTTATGTATATGATCGCTTACGCATGCAGAGGCCGACCATATATGCCAACTTATATTCAATGTACATCTTCCTTTCTGCTAATTCAAAACCCCTCAATCATACTTCCTTCATGCTCAACATCCACTACTGTCAATCCATTACATGCGTACCACATCAAACACAGACTACCACCGGAATACCTTAAACTATATAAGTAGCACTTGCGTATACAAAGAACTTAGCATACATTCACCGTTTTCCTACAGAAGCATACACGCATTATCATGGTATACCCATTCTATAAATGCCTGAGCATGAAGTAACATACATGTCATTGCCAAATAAAAACTCAACCTACGATTCAAACTGCACCGCACAATTGAATGGAATACACAACTTCAATGCCTTCATTTGGGTGCTTCAAATTAAATTTACATAAAACAGGAAACAACGTCATTGCTCTTATATTTCCACTACAATCCTGGATGTCCTCATTATGCATAAACTAGCAACGGGGTACTCAATAACAGACTATGGACACCATTCCACTCAGAAGATCCTTGAGTTCATTCCATAACACTCCCTTCCTGCAAGAATGCTCTACTGAAACGCTTAGCCAAGTAACAACTACAATAAGTTGGAAATTGTGAATTCAGTGCATTTGGAGCCTCACCAATAATGGCTTCACTTCCTCGTCATGATTGCAGTAACATCCGCTGCGATGAGCCCACTCATTCCCAGTTTTCAAATGACCTCCTCTTCCTTCGTGTCTCCTACGACATCAAAAAAAAACTGGCCCTCACAATACTCTTACCGTGCATTCATATAATTACATTGCACCGTCGTCAGTATTACATTGCATTATTCTAAGAGAAAACGAATAAAACAGCCTTTAGTATTACCTCAGTTCACACATGCAATTAATATTTATACCAAACCTCCAAACTACCGAAATTAAAGACCACCAAGTGCTCAACATCTCTGAAACCCTACTATGCGGTCATTTCATGGGTTTGGAAATGACCAATTCTTTCCTCTACAACGAAAATCTAATACACAAGAACATTAAACGTACATATATTAACATGGACCGCAAAATCAATGCCATAGGTCTGCAAATAATATTCAAAGCTCAACAAAAACACATGACTCGGCTGAGTCAATCATAAGTATTAATAAGAACAATACATGCTCATTCTGGGCATTCAAAATGGTATAAGACGCTTACAAAAAAACGGTTCTACCTCCTTCCATTACAACTCCACGAATCAAGAAGTTACTTCCTCGAGAACATTTACATTTCCTTTATTCACTTTTCCTGCACTTTTGTTGACAGAATTCACAAAATTATTCACTGACCACCTACACTATAACATTTCGGGTCAGAGGCTAGTACATTTCCAATGACAAACACGTCTAAATGAAAACAACAAATTCATTTGGTTACAGAAAAGGTGTCACAAACCACATTAGAAGAAGCGTTGCACCTACCAACCACATGCCCATGCAGTTTCCAGAGAGTGTTCCACGATATTTTGCAGGTACATCAACATGTGATATAAAGCAGGGCAATCGACCAGCTCATTTGAACTAAAACACCCCTATCATATCCTCAGTTTCCTGTACATGCCACATTTACGTCGACTACAGTCAAGTGTAAGCCCGTCGATACGTGAACGACATGAAAATCTCCAAACCCATCAAATCCTGCAAGCACTTCTTACACAATGCTTCAGCTGATCCACGTAACTGGAGAACAAGACACTTGTGAAATGTAAACATTCTTGTCAAACGTCCACGAAACAACAAGTACTTATGTGCCATCGTTAAATCCTCAGTCTAACTTCAAGAAATCCATACCACATGGAAGATACTACATAAAGCAACGTCTCTTGCATTGCAACTGCATGAAATTGCCTACTCGTTCCTGAACAGTACTGCTCTCACCTAGGTCACAAAACAGTCTCTCTGCTATGAAAGGATGCTTATTTACACGACTGCTACATCGACAGAGAACCTCACTATCGATACATTAAATAGTAAATAAAATTGTTCAAGAACAAGACGGCAGAAACGAATGAATATTCAGCAAGAAAATGAAGTGAACAGGAGCGCATACCAGGAATTACTTCATATTAATCATATTGTTCCCCTTCTTTGGGAACATCTGTCCTATCTGGTTCTCTTCCACATAATTTTATTCAGCACTCTAGATGTTCAAGTTCTTTATCAAAAATCATTAACACTTGTTTTACTAAAGCAACTCCTACACCCGGTCCTTGTCCCACATGTAACTTGCACCTCCAAAGTATATTGTACAATGTCACATAGAAGAAACAAAAGTAAGAAATGCCTAGAGTTGCGAACATTTCCTATCTACAATTTTTGGAAAATAAACCTCTTCCTTCTTTATACTAAAAAATCTATGAGAAAAAACTCTGTCATGGAAGCAATCTGCGACATTGCACATTTTCAAACATTAAAAATAAAATAAAATTGCAATTCCCATGTTCTCGATAAACGAATCAACATCATCACTTTAGTTTCCTTGGTAATGTTACCCTTCCCCTGAATTCTGTGCGTGCACTCAAATCTGCTAGATTAAGAGAACTCATTTTGTACTCCTAAAACCGAAAACTTCAAAACAAATAATCCAGTGAGTATTCTTTCCTCAAACAGAAGTGCCGCTATTGTGGCAAACCTGCACTCCTGAGGCCTCTGTTCATGCCGTGGCATTTCATTCATAATGCTTGCATTTTCAAAAGACTAGAACAGGAGCGTTTCACTTCATCAAAACCTGGCATAGATCAAAAGAGACGAACATGGAAATGAGGTCTTAGTACATTAACAAACGAGCAAATTCAAATGACTAGCAACCTCAAGTGTTCGAAAACCATCCTTCACGGGCTCCCGTTCCTCAACTACGAAAGGCGCTACACAAACATGCACTCTCCAAAACATGTTACGTGCAGTTCGTGTGTTACACATCTATTTCTCTCAATCCCCAGTTTTGCATAGGCAAAGTTCTGTTCCCTACTATGATATTCTTATTCACATAAAAGCATTACAAAAAAAATACATTCATCAACATTGGATCAAACTAGTTTAACTCATTCATACTTCCTCTCCCACCTTCAGATTTTGAAAACGTCCACACCAACGCAAATAATTAAGCACATTCAACCTA
Source organism: Antitrichia curtipendula (assembly GCA_951230915.1). Taxonomy (NCBI): domain Eukaryota; kingdom Viridiplantae; phylum Streptophyta; class Bryopsida; order Hypnales; family Leucodontaceae; genus Antitrichia; species Antitrichia curtipendula. Next base: position 15,475,029 of record OX579638.1, on the reverse strand, counting down.
CTTGAATTACAAGACACTCTCTTGCATTAGCAATAAAAAAAAATGATGCAAGTCATTCAAACATGCAGCCATGGTTCTTTTACAAAATCACTGAATTGCTGCATTTCCACATAAAATTCATTGAAGTCTTTATTCATGTACGACTTGCCACTTGTTATTTCCGCACAATTAATATTCATTAAAACAAAGACAATAACAGAACAATACTCCACGTTCATAGTTTCATGCGCATGATTCATCATGACGCTTAACAGTTTAAAAGGAACTAATCTTTCTTCCAATGCTGCCTTTTACGTCTCACGTTTTGGCGGACCTCAATACAGTCCTCGACGTCTTTGAACCCTGCCCACTGTTTGATCCAATTCTGACGAGTCTTTTCTTCATCTCTTTCTCCATTACTAGTGCAGACTTTAGGTCACGTCTCTTGCAATTGCCCTCAAAATCAGAGTCACTTTCCACAGTTTCTTCGGACAAAGGTTGTCTTAAATTCCCCAGCAACTTCGTTATTTGGTCCAAGGGTGGAATCTCAATTATATGACAAATGCACTAGAGCACAAGCATATTCGGCAAACCCTCCGCTTGGTCCAAGTAGCTAATGTACTTTGGGAATCAAGAAGTTGCATTGTACATAACTGGTGTATTCTTGTAGACAAATCGCAACACAGAAATCATTTGTTGGCCTTCCTTACATATCTCATTAGCAGAGTCCATGCACTTAGACTTCCGGTTCACCCCAGCACTTGCCTCTGCCATCACCTTCCCAACATACTTTGGATGCAAAACCCACACCCGGGTTCTTGTCTTTATTGGGTTTTGCAAAAATAAAAGGATTCCGCATTGGTCACAATTTTTGTGAAAAAAGGACACTAACATAACATCCGATGAGCCTACTCAATACACAATATTCATAGTCTTTTTCAGTTATTACCACATGACGTTACTTGACAAATCTGCATTTGCAATCACTTTCTCAACCAAAATTAAATTACTGCCCTCCAGCTTCGCTCCATAACCAGAAGACAGAACTCACCGAATTCTTCGGTCTCTTGTAGAATTCCAATTTCTTCAAAATGGACGCATCTACTTGTGTCACCCTACTCTTTTTCTGTGCTCTTATGCTTTTCTTGTTCACTTTCTCTTTCATATCTTTGAGGACAATACTGCCGCCAATGTCACCGTCAAGTTTGCGCTTCGAATGCTCCCTCGGCAGAACTGGTGGCTCTTCCTCTTCGCTTGAAGTTTGCAAGTCTTCATGGAATCCGTCTTCCTCATCATTCTCTTCCTCTAACCTGCTCTCGCCGTCGCTACTCAACTCCATCTGAGCTTTTCTAGATGAAAGTTCAGTATTTTTGAATGAAAACCCTTTCATACTATCCTTTTGCCCATAACAATCGACAACTTTCTCCTCTTCCTTGAATAATTTTTTCTTCGGCTGGTCCAAGTACTGTGACTTTGACTATGGCATTTTTAGGACCTCCTGACTTTCTATTATATGTTGTTTGCCTTTGACAACGTCCTCCATCCTATTCGTCTTGCCTTTTCGGAGCAAGGGGATGTCCTCTCCATCGGATGACAATAGCTACACTGCTTCTGGTTTTGCTACACCGACAATATTTTAATCAGTGCACTTCATCTGCCTAGTACCGGTCCCCTCTCCACTCCTACTGTCCTATAAGTAAGGGCGTTGCAAGCTCCCCAATACCTCAGCCGCTGTTCGCTTCCCGTCTTTACCCTTCTTCAAACTCTGACTCCCACGTGCATGGAGAGATGCGATGGGATCATCCATTCCAATATTTGACGGGAGCGACCGGCTACTCGTTGAAAAAGAAGCCAGAATATTGTCCACTGCATTGTGCAGTAGATTACTAATATCAGCTATTGGATTTCTCCTTGTTGTTGTAGATGGTGTTTTCGTCTTCATGAAGTCGAATCCCAACGAGTCCTGCATGCACACAAAGTAGGACAATCTTAAATATTTGACACTTCCTCCAATTTAGCATTTTGGTTTCGTACCCTAATCTCATGACAGCAAGTAACACTGCAATTAGTGATGAATGGATGATGCACTTATCAAATCGCTAGATTGGTCAACCGGTGAAGCACTAGCTTCTACGTCGGCCTCCTTTGCAACACCCTAAAATGTATCCACATCCGATTTCTACTTCCTCTTCTGGTACAAGTAATCCATCACCAAGCAGTATTCACTTCAAATTCAAAACTAATTAGTCCACCTGCTTCTACATTGAACCTACTGAAATTCACATTTACAAAATTTGCCCAATTTTTAAGGAAAGCCACTTATTAAACTGAAATATAAGGTAAAATCTGTACCGAGTTCGACTTCTCCGCTGACGCATTTAACCTGTTCTCGCTGTTTTGCTGGCACTCCTTCCTTCCTTTCGGAGACTTCCAAAATTCTAACAATTGCAACCAAGCGGCTTGCTTACAATCATCGGGTTTGTTTAGATCTCCGTGTTCTATCCAATGCTGGTGATATTTTGATCTACACCTTTTGTAATACCTCTTCAGGTAACCCTCAACCATTCCAAAAGCCAATGGTTCAAGCAAAACAAATTGTCTCTTCACCTCCCGCATTATTTGATTCATAGACTCCTCTTCGTTCACATTTATGTATGCATCCTGTACTACACCATGAGCGGCCAGCTTGAGGGCCTGTAAAAATTGTGATTTATAGCGAATTATGTTACCACTCTCGTCTTGAACTACCGTCACCTGTGGTACCCTTCCATCCGAAATGGCCTTTTTCACTTCCTTCATATACAACTTCTCCTCTTCCCTAAGAGCTCTTTGTTGGTTAGAAAATGGAGGAGTTTTTGACTTACTTGAGTTTTGTAAGCCTCCTTGCAAACCAGAAGCAGAATTTGGAGGCGTCCTCAAATGGTTTTTGTCTTTGTCATCCTTGTAAGTGGCAGCAGTCTTGCTCCGAAGTGGTATGTGCTCAATTTCAGCAGAGTTGGTCTTGTTCTTCTGGTAAACACTTGTCGACGGGCAATCAATTGAAACATGAACCTCTTGTTCAGTCCTCCGTTTACGTTCTTCTTCCTCCTGTCGGTTAGACCGGGGATTAATCCATGATCCCATATCGTTCATAGGCTGCCTCGTTGATACAGGGTGAGGCTCCAAATTTTGGGCGCATTCAGTCCTCATAGACGGTCTCTCTTGAATATTTTGCATCGTTGAAGGATGAAGAATATTTTCAACTGCAACCCCGTGAGGAGCTCCCACATACGCCGTCGGCATGCCAGCAAAGTCACCGGTTGTGAAGGACGGATACATTCTGCTTCCTAGTAATTGTTGCATGGAATGGACTCCCGCTCCATGCCCTGGGCCATAATACGGCCAAGCCTGTTGTTGTCCGTAAGAAATTTGGGGCATTGAACACCACCTGCTATCCTGCATGCTCCATAATGCAAATGGTTTTCAGTGACATATTCATATCATTATCAGGGAACAGCCCGAGAAATATCGAAAACAACCTACTGACATTTACAAACAATTTAACGGTTTTGAGAACCCCACTACACAATGTATTCTACTACTATATCCAACATAAGATGATAGAAGCTCATGCACTGCACGAATTCAAGAAATGAACAGTTTAATGAAGTGAGAAATTCACAACATGTTCACTAGTCAACGTCAACGCCGATAAAGCATTTGTACCTGAATGACATTGACCACGACACACACGTTCCACAATGGCCACATTGTTCTTCAAAGTGATTTTCAAGTATTCCGATACTAATTACAAGAAAAAAATTTACTGAGGTTCATTAAAATGAATAGGACACAATAAAAACGAAACGCCTATGGAGTCCATCAGCTCTCCGGAGAGACCAGTAAGTTGATTAGTGCTCGCAAGAATCAATTGAAAAAATTCGATGACTACTTGACTTAGAAATAACAACTTCCAAACTTTTCATTTCTCACTTGGGAAACATGTGCAGGAGGTGGATGCATGCTCGTATACGGACCGTACTGGGAAAGAACCGAAGTCATAGAGTCAGAGCACTTTACAATCTTTCTTCCAAGTTCCAAATTTTGTTTTCAATTTCCTAGTACGTATTTCGCATTTTCATATCAATGCAATGCCATTTCCAGGAGATATATGTTGAATATCTTACCGAAGATTGGTTGTAAACAGCAGGTTGAGACGATCCATACAAGAAGCGCGGCTGGCACATTAAAACAAATCTACGTGTTTAGTGAGGAGTACTGCAATCTCCTGTGAACGTATGACAAAAGCAATGTTATTATAATAAATAAAAAAAGAGAGTAACTAGTGCAGCTCTCTCACCTCAGCGTTATGTTGACCCTGGGAGGCATTGCAGTCTTCCGAAAAAAATTGTTTGTTCTTCATGATATCTTCGTCTCTAAGGTCCACTGTGTCTCCATGGGTGTCCATTGTTCTTTCTCCAGGAACCAGTACCACAAATCAGTGACGAGGGGTTAAGGTTTATCAACAACGTCGGTTTCCTCCAACACTCAAGAAAACTTCTGCAAAACAAGAATTCCGCAAAGAAATGAAGACGGTTACTGCGCCGCTGCATGTCCTCAACAAAGTTGAACATCTTCAACCTCTGCTTATTTTTGGTGCGACCAATATTTCAGGACTTCACGGTAATTTCCATGAAATTTTCAGACTACAAATAGCGTTCATGCAACTGCCCACCTTCTGTACTATATTCACAAATTTAGAGATAATTGAATGCAGTGGACACTCCATCACCTAAAACCAAGCTCGGAGCGAATTCTATGCGGAATCACTTTAAGAAGAGAAGTTCATAGTCCACCTGCAATCCCTATTGCCAGATACATAAATCGTAGGCTGTCTTTTCCAATTCTAGGTGTAAGAAAAAAACAGTTCAATCATTTCTACCTTTGCAGTAGTAGGCAAAATTTGCCGTATAATGCGTACAAAAATCCTCTCTCCTATGGATGACTGTAGCGAGACACGTTATCTCTTTTTGAGAACCTCAGAATATCTTGTGCTACAATACTATGGCAACAGGCAGTAGCTCGAAGTTCTCTTCCTTTTTTTCCGCAATCCGTCCAACATTGTGGATTCACTAAATGCTTTTTTATTTTCTCCCTCTTCTTACATTTGCCTGTGTTTCATAGACTTCCAAAAAAACTGTCACACACTTGAATTATACATTCACAGTAGATTCTAAGCTGAATTTTCACTTTCCACGTTCAGTTCTAAAACCATTTCACCTTCATCCAAATTCATTACAAAGACAGAGTCACAGTATATTTATGTAAGAAGTAGTGTCAACATTAAAATCCTATGATCTATATTTATCTACAATCACAGCTACATAATGTAGTCAAAGACAACTCATTAGGCATTGTGTTTCTCTTTGAAATAAATAATTGCCCATGTGTTTTGAGTAAAAAATTAAAGGAAAAAAATAAAAATAAAAGTAAAAAAACTTCTTGTTCAAAAGGATTCATATACCGCAACCATTTAAGCACAGATAAATATATGACAACAGACCTTGATTGTCCTACGTACTCGAAGAAGTAAGATTTGAAGTTCAACTGTTCAAACATGAAGCTTTCCCCAAACTGAAATTACATTAGAAATTAAATATGAAAAAGTACAGCTGTTACCCTAATTTCCTATTCTAAAACCAAGAGAGACGGTCAAAATTAACAAAAGGAATACAAAATTCGCAATATACACAGATTTTGTGAACTACGCATGTAGTCATATTACTGACAGTTCTAAGGAATGTGATAACCGATGTACTGTAGCTGTCTAAAAAAATGGAAACCCTAAAGATTTCAATCCACGACGCAAACTTACAACCAACAAGAACGGGAAAGTTTATTGCGAATAGCCCCCAATTGGAACAAAGGAACGATGATTGCACCCCAACTATGACAACACTTAATTCTTGTGAATTATTTAGAAGCCTATACTGGGTTGATTAGAGACTGAGTAACGAAAATGAAAAGTCGATTTCGACACTCACCTGGAACGACGACGACCATAAAACAGGGAGTGCGCCAATAGAACTATAGGAGTTCTCTTCAAGATACCTATGCTTGTCATCGTCAATTTTCCAAACCAAACTACTTGAATCAAGATCACATACAAACAAAGCAAGCAAACCGTCATTCGAATCCTAAGAGTGCGGCTGTTCCAGGCCAGTACATATCAATCTTCAACTTCAAAAAAGGCAACCTCTTCCTGTACGTTTTCCACGAAAACTGTAGTACAGAGAATGCTTTGGCAAGCGCCGTTCGGGTGAACCACTCAAAATTATGCCAAAAACAGGGATGCTGCTTGTTTATCTTTAACGTTGCACCTTCAGGCAGGGAACTATTGAATTCAATTTAGTGGAATCAGGGAATGACATTTAAACATTGATTATTTGATAAACCTGTGTTGTTCCATTTAGGGGTGCTATTAATCCCTAAAGGACTTCATCATTGTGAAATGGTGAAACAAAATGCGTAAGTTGAAATTTGCCTGTATTTTGTGTTTGAACAACAACTTCCTTTTTTTATTATTATTAATTTAAACTATGAGTGGTATGTCATTGAGAAAATATTCAATACGTTTGATGAAAATTGTAATTATTATCAGCTGTTCTATAAAAAAAATTTAATGGATCATTTAAACTAGCAAAATGAAGCCAACTTACTTGTAATTAGCTCTACATGTACAAGTAGCATTCCAAATTAGCGTGAAAGATTTTAAATTGGTTATTTCATTTTTTAAACCCAGAATAGCCACAACAAAGACTTGAAGTCAAATTTGACTATAAATTCAACTTAACCCTTTTATTTAATTGATGTATAAAGTTCTGATATTTTTTATTGGTAGACACATTCATTTTTTGTAAATCATGTTTTTTTCCATAAATTTCATGGAAAACTCCAATTTGGTAATTTTCTTGAGTTAAAGGTGGAAATCAAATTAGATAAATTAGAAAATGTATTACAATAATCTATAGTTTTTACATTAATGAAAAGTACAAAGAAAAATATAATTCTATAATCTAAAGCTTCATTACATTTTAAGAATATGCATTATAAATGCAAAACCCCTACTTTTTATTTATTTGGATTCTAACATTCAGAGCTTTCACTTGTAATAAGGCTTTTAATTTTTTACATTGTTCACAATTTTCAAATGGACTAGAAACAAAACTTGTCAACCTTCATTTCCTAGTTTTTAAGACATACCAAAAATAGATGTTCATAAACACAATGAAATTTGACTAAGGCACATGCACTTCTCACTACAAGAGAAAGGGGTGTTTTAAGTAGTGTCCTAGACATCACGTCTTTTAAGTAACGTCTTTTAAGTAAGGTTTTAAGTAAAATTTTACTAAAAAGACAGTCTTTTTAGTAAAATTTTACTTAAAACCTTACTTAAAAGACGTTACTTAAAAGACGTGATGTCTAGGACACTACTTAAAACACCCCTTTCTCTTGTAGTGTCTGTGATACACGGATTTCAAACGGTTCAATGATGTGCATCACTATTTGTAAGAAGCATAGTAAAATTTAGGCATTCACATTACTAGGGCAAAATGTTCTTCAAACTGCTGACACTATTACATGTACTACAGATCGCATTTCTCATGAATTTTATTATTTTCTTAGATCTTCATTTGTTGTAACCATACATATTTCTACACTGAATAGAGGTATTAAGGGGACACATACTAATTAATCGACATTTCACACTATATAAATATCTATTTTTTTTGTACATTTATAGTTATTGAAGTGTTCGGAGGATGTACATCATGTTTCAAACATCTACTATTTTCCAAGATAAGTCCCTTCAATTTTTTGGTCTCGTTAATACTCCTATTCAGTGTACCAAAATGTGGATGAAAACATCAATTTTGCTAAATTCAAATTTATGGCTTACAACTACATTCTCATTCTTTCCTTTGGAACAATAGGGATTAGGGTTCCATCCTATGTCCTCCAAAATTTTGGAATTATTTTCTAAAGTTGGAAAAAAAAATTAGCTTTGCTTTAATCCCTAAAGTCCCAAGGCCATTTTTCTATACAAAACATTGAAAAATACTATTTCTACTACAATCATCTAAGAAAGTATATAAAAGGTTATTTTTAAAATTTAACCATAAGATCTTATATTTCACTGGTTTGAGATCATTTTGTAAAAGTTTCATCACATTTGACCGTATGGACTAGAAGATATTTACATTCAAAGTTGGACAAAAATTCTTTGTTCAAGACCATGCTAACATTGCCCAAAAAACAAGATTGTTCATAACTTTTTCATCACTAGTCCAAATAGAATGAATCAAAGTTTCACACGTAGACAAAAACATAAAATTTTAGAAAAAATTCAATAAAATAAATTAATTTTATTTTCCTGTGGGTTTTTTTGCGGTGCCCGCTAACCTCTGTTTTTAGTTTCCTTTGCCGTCACTTCTGCTTCTGCACACCAATTGAAAAAATATATATATTCCCAAGAAAATTCTGTATTTAACTAGTTCTACAAAAAGTGTTAGAAGATTATGATGAATACTCAAACCGGAAGAACCTACTCAAAGTTGCATTTTGGCCGTCGTAAGGCCAACTAGCTTTAGAGGTTTAAATATAAATGTTATTTCAATTCAAATGATGTACCTTGATTTATGTCTCCAATTGCCCTTCTTTCCATTGAATGCATTGAAAAATATAAACCAAAAAAATTGGTCATACAATTTGTATCACCAACTAACCTTGTCTTTCTATTTTGACAGCAAATAAAAAATAAAAACATGAAGAGAAAACATTCTATATTGATTTCCATATGTTTTAGATTTGTATATCTTTAGATAGTTTTTTGTTTTTTTTGTTTTTTTTTGTTTAGTTTGGATTAAGTTATTATAGCAATTGTTGTTTTCATATAGGAGGCAGGAATGAAATATAAAATATTTATATGAGCCAAGACATTTACCAAAAATTTAAGGGGGGTTGCAATTTCAATCTCAGTGAGAAGGTTAGGTTAGGTTTAAGTGGCTTCATCATGTGAAAGTTATTGACTATCTTTTTTTCCAAGGAACTACAAATTGTTGTGTTCAAATATATGTGAAAATATTGATTTAATACCTCCTTATTGTAGTTACCCACCTAAATAAGTACTACATGTTAACAGTTATTGTAAAATGATTTGAATATTTGACCATTCAAATCATTGTGTTCAAATTTCCTATAATAGGTACTACCTACTAATTTTTTTAATTGAAATTTCCAACCAATTCGTACTTAAAACTTTATTCCTATATTAAATCACTTGTGCTATTTATGAGTCTCATTTTTTTTCTTGTACTTCAATACTTTATACCTTTAATTAACCGCAATGTATGTACAATAGGGCTATTATTTTGAGTTATGAAGGATTGAAGCCAAAAATGAAGTTCAACATGATTTACAAAATCATTCTTGACATTGTTGTAGTACTCCTAATAGAATCCAATGGTTTTATGTACCAAATAAATAAATAAAAATTTACTAAATAGAAATTTTTAAATCTTATAATACGAAGAAACATTATGCATGTTTAGGAATTCTAAGAATAAAGATAATTTTATTTCTTTTTAAATTGCTATTCTTGAACAATGCTCAAAAGTATAAATTCTTCATCTATTTTATAAAATCATACATTACATAAATCATATCTTTGGGTTTCTGATAATCATGTAATGAATAATGAATACGTTGTCATCATTTTCAATCGTACAGTGTTTCCTTGTTTAATTTCTGGACAATAAATACATAGATATTTTTCTTTCCCTCATACTGCTTGCATGACATTCATCAAAATCATGGAGTTACTTAATTAAGTTCTTATCCTCTCTAAATATAAGATTCTGTATTTTTGGAGTAAATTTTTTGGGGTGTTTCAAAATGAAGAAATATGTAAAAAAATTCACCTGCCCAAAATTGCATGGCCTCAAATTCAAAAACATATTTTTAAAATTGAAGTTATATATTCTAAGCAATTAGAAATTCCAAAATTCAAACATCAAAAGAGAGATTCATTTCAAACTATTTCAAGGAATTCTAATAAAAACATTATAATTTTTTCCAAGTTATTGGTTTTCAAATGAATTCCAAATGAATCCTTTTACAATAAAAAAAATTTATAACAACATTGGAGAATATAACCTTCTAGACGGACTCTACAATTCATCTTCTATAACTTTCATATCTATATGCACTCTAAAAAAATTTCAAAATACACATCATAATTTTGGTTCCCCAACAATTTCAAATTTGGGGAAACTCCAATTGTTCAATTATTAATGTAGTCTTTAACTTATTCGTATTCTTTTGCAATCTATACTCTGCTTCTTTCTGAACTTCACCTTAAATTATAAATCCTATTACTCTTTAACACATTCATACGTAGGTACACATATTTGTGTTATTCTAATGGCACTCTAAAATCCCATCACTTACAGTGCCATCACTATTAATTGCAAATGACAACATGGAATTGTTTAAGGTAGAACAACCCTTATGGTCATATGACCCATAGTGAAGAGCTTGGAAATTACTCCATTATATTTCTTTACAATATGTATTGGTGATTTTGGCAACAATGCATGTCTCGCATGATAGTTTGTGAAGAACTAGTAACCTCATTAGAAATTACTATTTCTTTTATGGGAAATCCTTGTCATAATTTACTTTTCCAACTTGTCGGTTTTAAATATTCAGTGACTATTTTAGATAAGCAATATGAGCATCATTCCTTTGATATCTTGGTTTTTAAGTACTCTACATAGTCTCACGAAACGTAATGCATTGAACACTTTCAAAAATTCTCAGCTAATTCATATATGTCAAAAGGCTACAGGTAGTAACAATTGCTATCATTCTAGCTCACACTTGAATCTCATTTTGGAATAAAATTTTAAATGTTCAATAATTGCATCAATTTAGACTCTTTTTCTTGGTAAACCAATGGGACGTTTTTCTCAAAAAGTCTTGAGGCCTTCCACCTTCAAAGTGTCATTCTTGGACGTATAACACGGAGAAAGCCAATGACATTGAACTGGATTTCAGAGCAAAAGTGGGACAATAACGGTGAACGGAATTTTAGAACGGCATTGATAGTGTTTAGGAAGTTACTGACTTACATTAGTACGATTAAATTCAAATATTCAAGCAACGCGGCATTGTTTTCAGTAGTCTATTAAATACTGATTCTAGGGTCTTTTTGGAAACTAACGTTAATTCCAGATTCTACTAGAATGTTTTTTGCAAGAGACCGTCTATATCAACTAAACATTTCAAAGTTCTTAATACAGTAGTCTCCACGTCAAACAAAAAACTACCAAAACTATTGGGATCATGTTCAAAGTAAGAAAATACAATTCATGGTTATAGACAGGCGTGGATCAGTTGTACACTTCAAAAATCAGTGGTATTAAGCAAACGGTAACACAATGTTTCTGTAGGTATGTTCACGCATCTTAACAAGAACTCTAACTTATACTCTACGGTAACCCATTTACCTATGAACGAAAAAAAAAAAAATTTTGAATAATCATAGCAGTAGTGCTTCAGAGCATCTTCATGCAGGAGAGGCGCATAAAAAAGTGTCAACACTTCAATTCCATTATAATTACAGAAGTCGCTTCTAATGAATGGTTCGACAATGTAGTGACAGTAAAAGGAAATGTTCGAACATTTCTAAGCTACTTCTTCTAAACATTTTAAACTAATGCCTGTACTACAGTGCACCGCTTCCCCGTTTGTTTCTTGTAAGCTTTTGATGATGCTCCTGCAGATTCCATGAGGTTGTCCAAGTTGGAACCCATTCGCTTCAACCTCCCATGCAGCTCAGCAAAAATATTTGAGTACGGAACGTGAATTGCTTGAGAGTGCATGTGCAGGCGTTCAGTCCCGTAGTCGTCATCATGATAGAAAACATCCATTACTGTACTTCACTTTTAAGCGCTAACATAAAAACAGAAATTCATACTCTATCGTTCAATGTGTAAGCACTTTACATTACAAATCACTGAAAATTAATTTAGTTGACCAACTACATTGAAACTCTATCGTCCTCTTTCATGAAATAGAAACATGGTAGGCTACAAAATTTTATTTTATTTTTGCGTTCTTCAAATGAGTTATACGACTAGTTTAGCAATTACAAATCATACATGTGCATGCTCAAATGTTACATTTATTAAAATAAATTTGCACTAACCTCAACTAGTTGAAGCAACAAGGAACCATTCTTTGACGCAGATAGCTTCTTCACGTCATCAAATTCTTCCATCAGAGCCCTGAACAAATACATCACTTGAGCATTTTGAACATAACATGTGACTGCAGCGGAATTTTATGCTCAAGAAAAAAACCCGTCTGCCAACATTTAATCTCATATAAAAATTGCTCGGACACGGTCTGAAAACAATATCACACACAAGGACATGCAACTGGCTCTAAAGTAGAATCAAAGACTCAAAAACAAAATGAAATGAATTACTTCAAAATGTGAGTGGACGCTACGTAGAATTTTGGTAATACGGATATGGAGAGAACTACTTTGACGGCAATCTAGAAATTGCAACCTTTCACTTACTAGTCTGTTGTTAAAGACTTAGGCCATTTAAGTGCTTCGTAGTATTAATTAGGGCATTTTCTGCACGAGACGACCAACAGGTCATTCAAGGGTCACGGTCGAGCAAGTAAAAATAACAAAGTCCATGTTCTCATGCTCGTCAACAAAACACGGAAGTAAAATGTCACACATGCCATTTCGTGTAATTAAATTTCATTACCCGAGGGTTTGAAAACAGAAAGTACACTACAATATCTTCTCTGACTTTACCTTAGATTCCTCCAGTCCTGGCCATGGCAAACCTCTGCGTACTCCACCATCATGGCCAATACTTGCCTAACTTTGTCATCAAATGTAGAATCCCATCGAACATGACTCTCTTTTTGAATGAGACAGACAACTCGTCCTACAAAGATAGAAAAGAAGAATTAAAAAAAAAAAATTGTGCACAGCCATTGGTCCAACAAAAAGTCTTGACATTCCAAACTCTTCTGAAACCGCTAACTGCAGTCACCGTTGTTCATTATAACAAACACTTCCAACACCTTGAGTAACATGGGAACGTGTGTACTGAGTCACAAAAGATGAATTGAAATCATTGTAGTGTAATGAAGAATAAACGAAAAAGGGAAGAAGACTTGTGCTCACCCATTTTGCTCGCTAGAAAATGACGTCTAGATCTTCTGCAGTGAGAATATCGGCCAAAGCAATATAACTTGTATCCTTCCCAGAAATCAGGAGAACTGTGTGACAACAGTCAAAAACCGTCAAAATTCTTCATCTTTGTTCATGAGGACATTTGGATTCTCTCATCATCAAAAATAAAACCACAATGTTGTTTATTAGTTTTTTCAAAGCCAGAGCTTTAACTCCTGAAATAAACAAGAGCCCATACACACCTAAAATTCTCTTTTTCTAGGACATTTTTCCCTTCATTTGTCAATAGTTTGCATTTGTCGTGCAGGCCTTCATTTACAGCGTCAAACGCCAAAATGTCAGTATCCTCCAATGTAAATGCATCTGCGCAAAGCAATATACGGTGAGAACCAATTTTAAAACATTGAACAGACACATTAACACCTAAAAATAAAGGTTTCAACAAAAGAAGAGAAACAACGAAAACGTGAACATGTGAATTTTAAAAACTATTACCAAAGAAATACAAAGAGACGAACAAAGGCAGCCAACCAATGCAAGTGGAGGTCCGATTCACGGAAACAGATGGAAGATTAATCCGCCTCGGGAGTGATAGACTTCGCGACTTAGTGCGCCGCATTTTTGTTCAAGCTGGGATTCCCTGAATAATTTGATATCGTACTTCTGAAAGAAATCCTTACAATGAACAACCTAACGTATTTTGCTAAAAAGACATATGAAGCACAACGATTCACCCTTCACTTTGGCGATTCAACAAGAAAACATCCATTTAGGTTTTAGGATTGTCTGACATAGAAATTTGGCGCTGCAACTGCGTCAATGAACTCCCTTCACTAACAAGACCTACGCTTTCTATATTTCTATGGCGTGCACAAGGTCATTCAGCATGTTTTCAAGTCGTTTGACAGGAAGAAGCCTCTGTCCATTTTCAAGACGACTTTGACCTTGAATCTACTATGCTCCCTCGTCAATCGCATCCATGTTGCAAACGACAAATTAGAACGCAATATGACCGCCTCGTTTATTACGAACACAGATGGAAGATGGATGGCTTGCGAAGGCTGTCTATCCTCTTCACTTTACTATTACTAAAAAAGGTGAATGATAAGGCGCCCCACCCCCCGTCTCATAAGTATCTGCATACTATTCCGGACGGGTTCTTCTTAGAAAATGTGCCTCTTCTGCGAACAAAATACGGTGCTAATTTCGGTGAATATTACAACTTCTCATGTGGACTCATTTGCAGTGGGAGTGAAACGCAACTTCCACCTATTCAATACCAGACGATTCTATTCAAGAAAGCTCTTACGAAGAAACTGCTTCATTTCCAAGTCAGATTTTGGTTTGACCCTAAATATGGAATACTATTTGTCCGGTTGATAATTCTGGTTTTGTAGCGTGGGCATCAATGATAAAAAAAAATCAGCAGCTTGTGGCAAAGTTAGCCGGAGGAATTTGGGAAAAAACCGGTTGTAATTTGAAAACATCGACAAAAACCGGTGAAAAAACTATAAAATTTCTATTTTCCCAAAAAAATAGAAGAAATAATTGGACTCAGTTCTTCAAAAACCGGTATAGTGTGAGAATTGAAGGAAATTAGCTAGTAAAACTCCAAAAATTTCCCGAACACTGGTGGGCATATGCGTTTTAGGTTCGTGGATTTTCTGAATTAGGCTTGTAGGGTTTGGATTCGGAGGGGGTTGTTTTGTGTGCCCAACAGGCAAGGTGACCCGTCTGCACGCCTGTGATGGGTAGGCATTTCCATTTCGGGCAGCGGAACACAATCACGCGTGGATGTCATCACGTGGCGTTAGGCCCAATGTTGTGTGGCTTTAGGTGACGGGCTGGGCAACAACAAGGCGACGGGGCTAGGCATTGATGAAAGACCAACGTCAACGGATGGACGACTTCGATGGCCACGCGACGTACATGGACGAACTGGTGACGAAAATAAAATAAAACAAAATTACTAATGATTGAAAGATTATGATGTTTGATCCTAATTATAATGTTTGATCATGAGGGTATTAAAACTACAAAAGTGATTTGAAGTCTTCTAATCTTCTTTTCTTGTGTCAAATCTTAAAATTGGTCACTAGAAAATTTAAGGTTAAAGGGCCTAACATGCATAACCCCAATCAATTTATGGCTTCTCAAAATCTACTCTACATTTTTTTAAATAATCTCTATTGTCATTTTTTCTCTAAGATCTAGTGTATTTAAGACTCATTTTCAAGAGCCCTCAATACTACGGAAAGTCAAGATTGCAATGGACACACTTGTACAAAATCCTAATTGAAAAATCATAATCAATAATTTTCAAAATTGGATTTTTGATGGTAAAGCTAGACTTCAGAAAGAATTTTCCAAAAATATAAATGATTGAAAATAGCAACTTACTTAGGTTTAGTTAACTTTGGAGTATAGTTGACACCAAAATTTGGTGCCTTTGGCATTTAGGTGTTAACCCTTTAGCGTTACCTAGCATCCAAAAATTGAATGACAACCAAATTCCAACTTGTATTTCCTCTCATTATTGCATGGATGAAGGTCATCCAAATTTGTGGAGACTCTTTATCAAGTTTTCATCCTATGTAATGATTGATTTTTTTATCAATTTTGTTTACTAGAGTACACATCCTTCAAAAATTACAAACATAGAAGTATACATAGTGGTTGCTCAAGCCTTTTTCTTTCGAACCTTTTGATATTCATTATAATTTCTTAAAACATTTTGTGAAGATAGGAAAAAACATTTGATTTTGGGAATTTTAATTTTAATTTCAATTGGTGCCTTAGAACCAAAATTAGAGCACAAAATGTCTTTTTATTTGGTGCGGTAAACAAAAACCTCCCTAAACAATTTTTTTTTAAATCTAAAGGACGAAGTCACAAAGCTAAGTTTTTTGGCAACATAGCGATTTTGGGCAAATCATTGCAAATGAGGTTTTTATTTATTGTTGCTAGAATTTTCATAGAAAACGGTGGTGAATTTTTTCTTTAAGGTCCAACACTTTTCATAACTTTTGACTACACGGTTAAAAAGTGATATGATATGTAGTTTTTTTCACTAGGCGGGCAATCTAGGTAGATTAAAAAAATCACTTTTTTTAAAATACAAAATTGAAATTAGTTTTCTAAAATTATATGTATATATATATATGAAAGCTATGAATCATTTTATTTTGATCAATGAGTCAAAAGTTATGAGGAGTTTTAGTTGGCAGGCAGTTATGGATTTTTTACTCTAAAAAAAACTTTGAAGTTCTTTATTTTATTCATTTTTCAATATTTTTGAGAAAAAATAAAAACATATTATGTAGATTTTTTATTAAAAACTTGCTACCATTGGAATTGGCATTTTTCAATTCCATAACTAAATTTTTAACAATTTAGTATTTTGATTCATTTTTCCTTCTTTCTATTTACTATTTTTTTCCTATATGTTATACAATTCCAAATAATCTGAAATTTTTCAAGCATGTATCCAACTTGTGCTGGAGAAAGAAGTTTTCCTTTTGATCTTGAACCTACTTCTACTTAACAATTTTTTAAAGAATGCAAATTAAGAGGGTTTTTTTATTTTTTTATTTTTTAATTCCTAGACTTTCAACTCAATTCTTCAATCCAATAAAATTTAAATTTAAAGTCTGTAGTGTAAATTTTTCCACAAATGGCTATCAAAGTCATTTGCCAAATTGCAAGCCAATGTTCCAAAAAACAATTTTTTCCAACTTTGAATGCTAATATCTTCCAATCTTGTGGTCAAACTTCATGAAACTTTTAGCACATGATTTGAGACAAGTAAAGTACAAGATCCTATGATTAGATTCTAAAATGGAAATATTTTTTTGTTATCTTGTATCAATGTAGTGGAACTGGCAATTTTGAGTTGTTTTTGACCAAAAGAAGGCCTTGGGATTTTAAGGGTTAAGATCCATTCCAACAAGTTTTACTCAAAAAATCATAGTATTTTATTTGTAATTGGATTTAAAAGGAATTTTGAAGTTTTATAAAAAATGGTGGTCACATTCCCTTTGTTTCGTTAAAATAGGTCATTGTAGCTGTGGATTTTTAGTATAATGCCAATAGAGGCCAGGGGAGTAAAAAAACATTTCTCAAAAAATTTAAAATAATAAAGCTAATTTTTTTTCATACAGATTGTCTTTTTATCTACATGTGAAGCTTTGATTTATTCCATTTGTATTTGTTATGTAAAAGTTATGGACAATCTTGTTTTTTGGGCAATCAGAGGATCTTCTAGAAAATATAATTTGTACAATTCATATTTTAGCTCAATTTTTAAAATTGAAAAAAAAAGGGTTTTCAAGTTTAAAATCTCTTGTTTGAACAATCTTATGGTTGGGATTAAGGTATTTCAATTCCATCTTAGAGCTATTAATCCCTAAAGGGCCATTGTCCCCTCGGGGAACAAAATGGATTTTGGGCAAGTTTCTATGACCTCAATTTTTGATGAAATTTTTTGAAACTTTATTGTAAAATAGAAAAACATCTAAGCTTCATCGGGATATAATTTTTACTTCAATCGGTGCTTGGGAGCAAAAGTTATGCCATCCTACACATAGTTTTCACGTCACCAGGTAGAAAAAAAAATCCACAAAAACTTGAAATTAAAATTTTATGTTTTTTCCTCTTCTAGATCATATTTTTGTCTAGACATGAAGCTTTGATTCATTTCATTTGGATTAGTAATTTGAGAGTTATGAAAAAATTTGTTTTTCAAGCAATTTAGGCATCTTCTTGAAAAAATAACTTATAAGATTTATTTCTGAATGCAATTTTTATAATTTTTCAAAAGAATTGTTTAACAAGGACAATACTGCTTGCTAGAACAATCACACCATTGGGATTGTTGTGTTTCAATCCCATCTTAGAGCTATTAATGATTTATTTTTGCTTTCAATCTTGTACCTACTTCTAGTTAACAATTTTTTAATGAATGAAAAACAAGCAATTTTTTTTTGAAATTTTGTTCTTAGACATTCAACTCACTTTGTCAACACAAAAAAGTTTAAATTTAAAGTCCTTAGTGCAAAAAAATTTCACAAATGGCGGTCAAAGTCATCTGAAATTGCAAGCCAGTGTTCAAAAAACTTTTTTTTCCAACTTTGAATGCTAATATCTTTTGATCTGTACGGTCAAATTTCATGAAATTTTTACCGCATGATCTTAGATAAGTAAGGTACAAGATACTACGGTTAGATTCTTAAGAAATATTTTATTATTATTTTCTTGAATGAACGGAGCAGAAATGACAATTTTGAATGTTTTTTTGACAGAAAAATGGTCTCGGTCCTTTAGGGGTTAACTATTTAAATTTGCCTTCAAGGTTGAACCTAAAAGCATTTTATCCAAGTGAACATGTAATTTTTGCCTAGTGTGTACCACCAAGACTAACCATAACATTCAAGAGCCTTCAGAGAGGCTGCCTTTGCCTCTCTGAAGTCTTCATCCACGAAATGCATCCACAAAATGCATCCACATATTATTAATGTAAGCTTCAGGACCGAGACAATAGCAGTACATTTATGGTGCGATCTATTTATTTGGCTAATTCTAGGACAAAATATACAAACAAATAATTATAATGATAGATGGTCTGTTAAAAGTCAAAGAATTCATTGAGTATTATACCAATGAAATCTAACCACTTGCCATCCATAAATTAATTTGATTAATATGTCGACAATAGAAGCTCTTTATGTACACTTGGGGTGGTAGGAGATAGAACAACCCATGTGGGATATGTAATTTAGAGTTTGTAATTTCTCAACCGCTCATAGTTAAGTCTAAAGTAGGAATTGTGTTAAAATTATAATTTCAGACCTCATTTAGGCATAGTGGAATATCTTTTTTTTTTTAAATTTGAACTAAAAAAAGTTGGGTAATCAAGCTAAGTTTCATATCCAATAATCCGTTTTAGATTTAGATCTTCCAATCAAAAGTTATGGACAAATTTCAGAGAGGATGTATGAAAATGTCAAAAAAAAATCCTTTCAAACCCCTCTCTGAAATTTGTCCATAACTTTTGAGTGGAAGATCTAAATCTCAAACGGATTTTTGGAGATGAAACTTAGCTTGATTCCCCCAACTTATTTTAGTTCACAGTATTTTGAAACAAGGTATTCCACTATGCCTAAATGAGGTCTGAAATTATAGTTTTAACACAATTCCTACTTTAGACTTAACTATGAGCGGTTGAGAAATTACAAACTCTAAATGACATATCCCACATGGGTTGTTCTACCTCCTACCACCCCATATGTTCATAAATACCTGTCTTCTCATTCCAAATCACAGAACATGAATAGCTTACAAAGCAATGTTATGTAATTCAAAAAGTGAAATTTTTGACCTGAATGAATTGATTATAATATAATTAGAGCTAATTTTTGGGTTCAATGTCCCAGTAACCTGATTGTGCAGTCATGACCTTGGCACTGAGCAGAAGTCTGACATTATTGACGCGTGGCTTATTAGCTAATGTTGGGTGTGGAATATTCCACATCATTCCGTCAGAGGGAAGGCAGCTGCTCTCACAGCTCTTGAATGTTATGACTTATGTATGATGGTTTGGATGTGTCTGGATTCAGCCTTACTACACCTCAGCAATCAAACTTACTTAATCCAAATTACAGTACTGTACAGTATAAGTTAGTACTTCAGCTAAAACATTACCATCATCAAACATGATGAGGTTTGGGCATCCTTGAAGTTCAAAAATCCTTGTCTTCCTTCTAAGGCAGGTACACCCAAATGTGCCATGAACTTAAATTACCATCTACAGTACGTGTACATCTCATGTGGAAAAAACACTTTTAGAATCAAACTAGTCTCCTTTATAACTGTTGCATACAATATCTAAATGCCACATTCTCTGGTGCGTTATAACCCCTTTCACTTGCCAACAAGAACATATGAAAATTTTACCAATCTAATAATAGAAAATAGGCTCAGTAGCACAAAGTGGTGATTCTGAGTGTACCTACCTTAGTATCCTTTCATTTGGTAATTGTCCACTATTTCTAACTTAACTATTGTAATTTTTTATTCTTTTATAGTAAAATTTATTATTTCATCACTTTGTTTCTTCATTTATTTATTTTAAATCAACATGTGGCACCTACTTAAAGTAAATGATTTTATATCTTTGTTACCCTCTATATCTTGACTGTTAGTTTTTGCATTGTGGTCAAGCTTAAATTTATTTTTTAATTTTTTTAAAGTGGATTTGACCATATGATGTGACCATGTGATGTGTATTACAGTGTATAAAATCAATGGACTGTAATTCTTCAAATGATATAGGTTCACACATTTATTAACAAGTTGTTAAAACATTATAGATTTAAAAGTCATTGACTATCTAATATATTTTACTAAAATCTATCATATTTTTACCTATCATTCTTTACTTTTTGCTTTTTTTGTTTTAAAATTTTCTTTAGTTTCCACTTCTTTTGTTTTACAATTTCCTTTAATTTACATTTCTTTTGTTTTACAATTTCTTTAATTCCACGTATTTTTGTATTGACATTTATTCCATTTTTTTTACTTTTATTTAATAATTGTACTCTATGTACTAAATTTTTTGTTATTTGCGTTGATGTTCCAATATGAGTAAATCCTTTTGCCGTATTTGATTGTGAAGTAGAATGGAAGTTTGATTTTCCACGCCAAATAATTTTGACAATTCCATCACATCGTCCAAAGTCAACATAGACTTTGTAACTTGGAACAATAAAGTGTCCTCCATTACAACAAAATCCATCAATTACTTTTGCTAATTTTCCATTATGTTCAAATGTAGGTGCCCAAATTCCATATACATATGAACTATGATCTCGATCCCGATGGAAGGTATTGTAAAAATCATCAACCGTATAAGTAAGATTACTTGAGAATCCCACAATATTTTGTTGTAGATTTGTAAATTCTGTTTGACCTAGTAATGGAACACCCGCTTGTAGGGCCTCATCAACTATTTTCATATGAAGGCATGGTGCCAATTCCATAAATCTTGATTCATATAAATTTGCAATCCATTTTACTAATTCTTCTTGGTCTTTCTCCCATTCATTTATAGCAGTTTTAGAGCTTTGAATGTTACGTCCCATGACATATTGACCCACACTCTATCCTTTATCCATTCCGCCTCTCCAACCCAATGCAAACATTTTTCCATTAATATGAGCCTTATTTCTTTGTATACAACCGGAACCTCCCTTCTTCAACTTCGATAATGACATTGTTAGCTTTTCTAAATCTTCATATTCTTTTGAAGATTCAATGACTGTCTTCAAATCTTATAAATGAAAGTACCAACACTATTTCTTTAGTATTTTTATCTTCAATTGCTACTTTATTTTTATATAGTACTTTATAGTTTATAGTCTTTTGGAATTTCTTCCATCATTATGCCATCTAAAATACTATCTTCCAAATTGCGAGGTAGTGAAATCAAATAACATTCTTTTTCTTTGTTTGGACCTATTTTCTCTTTCATTTTTCTCAAAGTTCTTCTATATCGTACTTTTGCATGAGCTTTTTGTTGTAAGTTTGTATTACTTTTCCTTCTCCTTTTTGTCTTCATGGATTTCTTAAAGTTTTATCAAACTAATGAGTGAAATTAAAAATCACAAGCAACAAATAATTATAATTAAGTGTAAAGTAATAAAGTCAAACAATATGTTCTACATTTCAATCCTTTTAGCTATTCATACAAGTATGTTTAAAGAGAAGCAACCTTTTACATTGTAAAAACAACCTTTCACATCACCATACCTGTAGAATAGGGTTGACACATTACCATACCTAGAATTGTGTTTGAAGTAGAATTTCAAACCTTATTTAGGATAATAGAATAAATTTTTTCAAAAAACTTAAAATTATGTTAATGTGGAAAAGTAAGCTAAATTGGCATTTCTATAATAAAGAATTGAAAAAAATTGAAAATTGTTTTTTTTGCACATTTAACCATAGGATCTTGAACCTAACTAGTATTAAGTGTGTGGAAAAAATTTCAGAATTTTTAACCACACAGATTGCAAGATATTTGCATTTACAGTCAAGTCCAGCTCAATGACGAATTTTTTGCATTCCCAATGAAAGAAGTCCCACTGCTGCCAACTTTGACACCCTCCCGAGGGTTGAAAATTTGTTCTTTTGCCTTGATTTTTTTTTTACAAGTTCATCTCTATGTTAATAACATATGCAAAAGACAAAAGATGGCCAAAAGATTTACAAAAGAAAAGATATTCAAAGTCTACCAACATGTGTAGTTGCAAGAAAAATTTCACTACTACCAACTTTGCCACCCTCCCAAGGATTGAGAATTTTTTTTTTGCCACGAATTTTTTTACATGATATCTTGTCTATTTTGATAATATGTTTGCCAAATTTCAAAACCAAAAGATTTACACAAAAAGAAGAATTCGAAATCTACCAACATGTAGTTGTAAGGGACAATTTCACTACTGCCAACTTTGCCACCCTCCCAAGGATTGAAAAAAACTTTTTTTGGCATGAAATTTATTGTCATAGAAGCATCTTCATGTTGATAATATGTGTGCCAAATCTCAAGTTCAAAAGACTCACACAAAAAAAGATATTTGAAACCTACCAACATGGGGAGTTGGAAGAGTGACTTTGAACCTTCTTAACTTTAATTTTTTGCACTACAAAATTTTGAGCTTTTAATATTTGTGATGGAGAATTGAGTTGAGAGTCTAGAAAATTAAAAAAACAAACACTCATTTTCATACTTTAAAAAATTGTTAAGTAAAAAGTAGGTACAAGATATAAAGAAAATCTAAATTATTGACATCTCTAAAATGGAAATAAAATGCACTAATCCCAATTGTGAGATTGTTCTAGTAAGCAAACTAAACCATGATAGACTTTTTTTTTTTTTAAATTATAAAAGTTGCATTAAAAAATTAATTCCACAAGTTATTTTTTCAAGAAGATGCTCTAATTGCCCAAAAAACAAGTTTATTCATAACTTTCTCATAACAAATCCAAATGGAATTAATTAAAATTTTCCAAGTAGAAAAAATATAATTTGTGAGAAAAAAAACTAAAAAAAAAATTCATTGTTCAATTTAATGATGAAGGAAAAAAAGAATAAAAAATAAACAATTTGAAATCATTTGAAATCATTTGAATGCTTATATCTTGCCATCCACAAGGTGAAATTTTTTGAAATTTTTACCATGTATTCTCAAGTCAACATACTACAATATCCTAAGAATACATATGTCAAGAAAAATGTTTCTTTTTCAAAAGTTTGATACTTGTACTATAAATGGTAGTTTTCTACCTTTTATATGGAAAACATAGTCAATGAATGTAAGGGGTTAATTTTTTTCAATTTAAGTTATAAAATTATATTTTTCATTCTATCCTTTACATATGGTAAAAATTATATATTATAATTGATATAATTTGATTTTCACCTTTAGCTTTAAAAAATCACAACAATTTGATTTTCCCTACCAAATTATTGATTTTCACCTTTAGATTTAAAAAATGAAATTTTATACTAGTAAATAATATTGAAATTTTACACATCTATAGATTAGTTTATTTAATAGCTATCAAATAAAAGGGAAATTTTGGTTTCATAGTCAAATTTGACTTTAAGGATTTTATTGTGACTATTTTGGGTATATGAAATTAAACTTTAAACCAATTGAAATTTTTTCACAATAATTGTGCAAATTTTTCACACCGTTGCTATTTGTACCTCTTAAAAATTTCAATTCATTAAGAATGTTTTTGGTATTTTTATTTATTTATGTTCAATTTTTACAACAAAAATGATAATAGTTTATCCTAACTTTTCATGAAATAAACTGAAATTTCTCATAGTTATATACAATTCCGTGTTGAAAGAATAAAAATATAAGATTTGACAATTTTTCTTGTTCATTTTTGAATTTTTGAAACTATTTTTTCGCCAACTTTAATGTATGATACGGTATAAAGGCAACTTTTCACATTATGAAAGAAGCTTTTCACATTATAAAAGCAACCTTTCACATGTAGAAATTTTTTACATATTAAATCATTGAATGCTCTAATTTATGTTGAAATCAAATGTGCAAGAAAAGCAAGAAGAATGTGCGGAGAAAAGCAAGAAGAAACAAGTGGAGAAAAGCAAGAAGAAATTTTTTATGGAAGTAAATTTTTCTGAAGTTTTTTCAGTAAGTAGACTGAGAATTCAATTTAGAATTTTCAAGTAAGGATTCTACAAAATTTTAAAATTTAATGAATAAAATATTATTAATTGAAGTTTGACTCTAAATTTTTATATTTTATATGATTCAGTTGAAAATTTTCTAAATGTAATTAAAAATAATATATAAACAATGTATACAATTTTTAAAATTTTCACTTTTGGGGGAGATTTTTGGAGTGAAGTACAAGAATATTAAAACTTTAGAGTTCTAATTTAATTAGTAATTTGTTACTCAATAAAATTTAAACTTTTCTGGAATTCTAACAGAAAAATTCTAAAACAAATTTTCATTCCATTCACTAAAGAATCTTGAAAAAAACTTACATGTGTTAATAGTTTTTTTTCAATCATAATTAAACTGCAAAAGAATAAAAAAATCATTTAAAAATTTAGAAATTTATTTCATGTAAGTGTATTGTTTACAACATAACATATTCAAACTTTTATTAAAATTTATTATTCCTCAATTAGGTATGGTGAGTTTTATAAGTATACAAAATATTTTGAGAACCACTCTAATTACAATTTTTATTTATTTTATCTATTATATTCTCTATCTATATAATATATATTCATATATATTTACTTAAATTTATTTATTTAAATTTCTATTTTCTATTTTTTATAAATATTTCTATATAGACTTATGTATATTAACCACAACCAAATATTTTCTTGCAATGTACAAATATCAATTCAGTTTTTAAGTTTTTAGGTTTTTTATAAATGTTTTTATTTATACTTGTGTATAATAACTATGGAAATTTATTTTTTATTTAAAAAAAAATATATTCTTAAATATACTTATGCATACTAATTATAACCAAATGATTTCTTGCAATGTACAGATATCAATTCAATTTTTATGTTTTTTTTATAAATTTTTGTATTTATATTTATGTATACTAAGCAAAACTAAATGCTTTTATTTATTTATTAATTATACCATATTCTTATAAATACTTATATATTCTTAGTATAATTAAATGTTTTCTTGCAATATACAAATATCAATTCAATTTTAAATTTTTTTATAAATGTTTGTATTTATATTCATGTATACTATAACTATAACTAAATATCTTTTATTTTATACAAATATTTTTAAATACACTTATGAGTACTAACTATAACTTAATATATTTTTGTAATATAAAAATATCAATTCAATTATTAAGTTCTAAATTTTAAATTTTAACTGTGTTATTTTTAATTTTTGTGGACTTTTGTTTGGGCTTCTTCCACCCTCCAAGACTATGAGGGTGTGCATTGTGAAAAATTGCTTCCAAAGCACCTCCATAGAGTTGAAGGGTATTAATTGGAGTAAGGCTTATAATTCAAATTTTATATATTTTAATATGTTTGGGCTTTCTCCACCCTCCAAGACTATGAGGGTGTGCATTGTGAAGAATTGCTTCCAAAGCACCTCCATAGGGTTGAAGGGTATTAATTGGAGTAAGGCTTATAATTCAAGTTTTATATATTTTAATATGTTTGGGCTTTCTCTACCCTCCAAGACTATGAGGGTGTGCATTGTGAAGAGTTGCTTCCAAAGCACCTCCATAGAGTTGAAGGGTATTAATTGGAGTAAGGCTTATAATTCAAATTTTATATATTTTAATATGTTTGGGCTTTCTCCACCCTCCAAGACTATGAGGGTGTGCATTGTGAAGAATTGCTTCCAAAGCACCTCCATAGAGTTGAAGGGTATTAATTGGAGTAAGGCTTATAATTCAAGTTTTATATATTTTAATATGTTTGGGCTTTCTCCACCCTCCAAGACTATGAGGGTGTGCATTGTGAAATGTCTATTAATTAGTATGGGTCCCCTTGATACCCCTATTTAGTGTACATATCATTGAAAATGAAACAAAAATATAAAATTTACTAAAAATAAATGCAAGGTTATTATATGTTTTTGAAATCGTTTTACTGAAAGGTTTTACTAAGAATAAAAGAGAACCAAAAAGGCAACACAGGGAAATTGGAAGGAAGGGTTCTCAAGAAGTTTGTTGCTGCATTTTTCCTGAAATTGCTCTCCTCGAGTTTAGGAAACACTCATTATTTTTGTCCTCCGCTTCCTCAATTTACGATTCACTGTATTATTCCCCCAAAAAACAATTTCAATTATATTTTTAAGTATGCAAACGTCTGGTGAATGCCAAAATAGGTCTGGTGAATGCCGAAAATGCAACCAAGATGTATGTTCATTCCAAGATTGCAGTGAAGTCAGCATCTATTTCGTTGATGAGTGGTTCTGTAGTTTCATGATATTTGGTGTTTTTGTTGATGTATGGTTTACATATTTTGTTGATGTAGGGTTCACGGATTCACAAGTACATTTCAATGAAGTGTCTCTTTCTTCCAAGCAAGTGACTCTTCACTTCTGATCTTGTTGGAAGTACTGCTTGTGTTTAGATTCAGTTGATGTCACAGTCTCAAAACGAAATAGATGCTGACTTCACTGCAATCTGAGAAGCAAGTGTTGAATGCACGTATGCAACATGCAAATGTTGCAGCTGACCTTCAGAATCAGAAAGAGTGAATTACTTGCCTAGAAGAACAAGTATGCTATCTTTGCAGTAGATGATGATCGAGTCCACAGATTGGAATGATGTTGTGCTATAATTTGATCAGAAACATTTTATGTAGTTCTATTCATTGGTATTGTGATGGAAGTAACTAAATGTTGCTTGTACTCTAGTGTAGAGTGTCTGGAAATGTTGCATGCATTCCACTTTATGTATGTGAACACGTGTTCCAAAATTTTGCAAAGAACTTCTTGCGTGCGCACTAAACTGCACATGCTGGCATTCTTTTTTAACTTTATGCACTTGCACTCACACTTGATTGTGCGTGCGCGCAAGCGCACATGATTGCGTGCACTCCTTTATACGCACTTCGCGCACTATACACATTTGCATTCGCAGTACATGCACTCATACTCTACTATGTGCACTGGAACTCAATTGCGTACATTTGCATTCATATGTATGTGCAATCCATTTTAAATGTGGTTTTTTTTTACCATGTTTTGCGGATTAGATATGTACGTATGTGTTGAGATGAATGTTTATGAACTTAAAGTAGTTGACATGCAACGTTGAAGGATGACCAAATTCATTTACTAGTCAATGTATTCACAAAGATGGTGATCAATGTCTTTCATTTTATGTATTGGCCAACTACTGTGCGTGCAATGGAATGCGCACGCGCAATGAAATGCAATGCCCAATGGAATGCACACACGCACATTCCGATTCTTGTTCAAATCCCAAACATTCAATGTGTGCGACTTGGAACCTCAAAATCAAGTGACTACCAATGATTTCGATTTTTTTTGCAATGGATTCCATTGTCACAAAACTAAATTAAAAAAACCCGTAGTGGAAAATCCACTACGTTTTTTTGTACCATGATTTGTTATAGTGGATGGAACACGTGTTTCAATCTCCCATTACGTGTTGTTTTCTTCAAACGTGGAAAATCATCATGAAAAATTCAATTGCGAAAAAAATGTCTGACTGACGCTCATTTTTTTTAAAATCGTCTGCGATTTGCAGAGGAAAAATGCACATTCAAACATGACCAAAAGAACCACACTCAAAAAACAAGTGGGGTTTTTTTTTACCATGTTTTCTTATAGTGCATGGTCCGAGACCAAACACGCCGGCGTTGTTCAATCACCGAGCTGTAAACAAAGATGGTATAGTTAAATGCTGTGGATTACCCAATATCGAATACTGGTAATAATATTAGCAAAAGGGCGTTCTCCTGCATTTCCAGACATGCTTGGCAAGATTGGAGTACTACGACGGCATTGTGGTTCCTGGGTTGACTTTCGACATCCTTCTCGAGCATACCACACAGTGTCGATTCGTATACCGTCACCGCTGAATCCAAGGCGACGTCATCGTCTGGACAACCGGCGCGTCCTACACAGTTGCCTCCAGGAATACCCCGGGTCATGCATCGGACTGAACCACAATACCCCAGAACAGAGTCTCCCTACTCAGTCACATCGACTTAAATAGTGCGTTTCCGTCCCCACCTGCACATTGTCTACTTGTTGGGATAAGTCCACTTAATATGTTGGCGTGCAATTCAAGCTGCACATCTGGCCCCTTGAAGTAGAAATCTCGAAATATTTTGTCCTCCGAACATGCATCGTACCCTGTCGAAATAGTTGCATCCTCGGACACCTCAACAGTTTTCTTAAAAATGGGCAACAACTAGCAGATTATCAGACTAAAGAAACTGATATTTTAGCAGCATTTCGAACGAGATTTCGAATGACTCCTCGACCGAAGGCACCCGCTTTCAGAATCAAAAGTAAACCAGATGATCTTCATTCGCAAAGATGGCGATTGAAAGAAGCAAAAGATTGCTCATACATGTGCTGTTTGGACTCATGTTTCTGTCCCTGATTCAGCACAACCTGGCAGGCGTGCGTTGCGACTACCACTGTCCCAGATACCCGCGCGGCAAACATTAACAGAAGCACTCGGAACAAAGGATCCACGTTCAGGGGTACCAATTAATGAAGGCCCTGAAATAAACTGACTGGGTGTACGAGATTCGACTCAATGAGTAGTTGGTCCATTAGTACATTGTGCAGACAGCTCGATCCGATGCTATTATCCTGAACTCCACAATCACACCAACTTGTGAGATCATTTGAATTTCTCCCTGCATTCGGGGTCTGTACAGAAAAGAACAGCAATTCAGAATGGATAATCATAGCCATGAATGCCCTTTGGCATGCACCCTCAAATCTAGCTAATGTCCAATTCATTCAACTGGCAGAAATTCAAGAAGTTGAGACGACTTCAAACGCCCATCTCGTCCCGCACACTTCGATCTATACGGTCAGCGAGACCTTGTATTGAAGGCTTCATGCAATGGAATGTCGAAATTTCGGCGCTCTGAATCGCATCAATTGAATGGATTTTTCAGCAGTGGCTTCAGCCACTCCAAGTGCTAAACAACGCTGAGGATCTAGATGTCCAGGCTCGGAATATGTAAATTGTGCAAATCACCCTTTCAGTTGCACTTCTTTACAGGCCGTCCAATGGCAGAGGTGCGAAAATGTACATATCATTCACGTCGCAGTCGGGGTATCCCTTGCGGGTGTTAATCATGTATGTGCTCATGTCCTTGCCCAACAAGAAACTCGTGACAGCCGCCTTAATCTACGACTGAGTGGTCGAGTAGAATTACACTCCAACTGGACGAACGCCATGAACAGATAACCAGTTACGCAATTGCGAATTGAAGAGAACCCAGCTTCAGGATCCACGAAATTATTAATGAAGTTTTTTCGATTCCGACGAGCGTCATCAAGATTCAAGACTAACAATTGCTGCGCTGAGATCAATTATCTCAACAACAATGTTGAATCTACAAGTCGCTCGATCATTCTGAGTAATGGGATCGCAGCGACCATACTGCAAAAAGGCCCCCTCTTGACGGAATAAACTAATGGGGGTCGTCGAAGTGCGTGAAGTCGGGGGAGCAGTTGAGCCCGCCCTTAGGGGTGATGTGCTTGCCCAGCAGGAAAGCCGTCACGGCGGCCTTGTTGAACGTGTTGGACGTGTGGATGCCGTCCCAGCTCAGATGCGCCGCGGGATCCGCGCAGTACGTGGAAGTCAAATTCACGAACTGGTTCCCGACCAGGCCCGCGTGTCCGCAAATCACCTCCTTGTTGAAATTGTACGCGCCGCCCGCGCCGCAGCAAGCCTTCAGTGGCGCCGTCACGTTGTACTTCTTCGGCTCCTTCAGGATGTCCGTGTACACGCCGGAAGCGTCGCCATACAGCAGCTGCACCTGCGGGTACTTGGCCCGCAGCTCCTCCATCTTCTCGCCCAACAACTGGTTGTGGTGGTGCGTGATTTTGTTGAGGTCGCTCAGGCAGCCATGGCTGTCGTACTTGGCGTGCGGGCCGCCGTACATGGACAGCATGGCGGGCATACAACCCAAGGGAGGCAGGTTCACCACCAGAATGGTGCGGGCCGTGGGCATTGGGAACGTGGACCTCCCCGGGGGCGTGTACAGCACGGGTGTGAGCAGCGCCTTGATGTGCGTTTCAATGGCTTCCACCACCTGGGGCACAATGTAGCGCGTTTGGCGCGGCGTGAGCGTCTTGTCGTAGAGGCTGGAGAAGTAGTCTTGGTAGCCGGACCACACCAGGAACATCGACTCGTTCACGGTGGCCAGCTTGGGCAGGCTCTGGTTTAACCCACGCGGGTGGAATTGGGGGTCCTCGTAGAACCACAACCGCACTTTGTAGCGCTCGTACCACTGCTGCTGCACGTCCAGCGAGAACGGGCTGTTGAATCCCGAGTCCCTGCGCCACACCTTCACTCTCCGCGCTGGCGCGCCATAGGCCGCGAAGTTGGTGCCGTTGGTGAAGTCGGCTCCCGTGCCTCGCAGCATGGGGTAGATGGGCCGTCGACCCACTCCGAAAGCTGCCATTCAACAGAGGCCACAGCGAATCCAATCAGTACACTGTCGACAACAAACCATTTGACGATTCATCCCGGTGCAAACTTCTCAATGCATTTTGACATCACGAACTGAAGACACACACTGCGCGCAAATCGTCCCCTAGAGCTCTACAACAGTGATGACTGTGAAACTCTGCAAAGTTCTGAGTTGGTGGTGCCGACCAGCTAGCTAGCTTGCAGAGTCTCTTTTAGTGCATGGTACTCGAGGGTCCCAGGGTTGAATTTCAATGACAGAGCCGCGTTCAGTTCGTACCAAGGAAGTCGAGCAACAGTTTGCCGTCGGTGTATCGATCCGCGGCATGCTGCGGAAACAGAACGCCATGGGGGTCGAGCTCGGCGTGGGCGAACTGGTCGGGAAAGGCCGCGATGGAGTTTCCGGTGTCGGTCAGCGAGTCGCCGAACGCATACACGGCCGGGAACTTGCACTCGGGGAAGGCCTCTTGGGCCGAAGCCACGTGCGCGGATTGCAGGAAGCAAGCAGCAACGAGGACACCCCAGCAGAGCATCCCCAGGCGGCTCGACGTGGACGCCATCCTTGACGTCGTCTCCAGCGCCGCAGCAGAATTACTAATTATCCACCTGCTCGCGGAGGAAATAAATGTTCGATTCGACCGATTCGACCAGGAAGTGAAGCTTTCAAGTGGTGTTTGGACAGTTGAAGTCGATCGTCCAGTACGTTCTATAGAGTGGTACGGTGGAGACCCCCGCCGGTCGAGTTGGTGGAGCCACAGTCAGTCGGTGCAGAATTGAAAGCCGTGAGAACTTCGCGAGTCTGTGCGTGTGTCGATGGAGGCAGTTGCGAGTTGGAATGAGGATGGAGTGCGAGTGCAGCCCATTTTATACCAGTCGAAGGAGGCGTTCGTGAGGCGCTCGTGAGGTACGTTTGAGAAGTATGATAACACGGTAAGCTGGAATTATCCCAGCCTCTGATCGAGTTGACATAAGAGTGGATTTAATTATAAAATAGTGTGTGATGAATGTCTTTCCCGTGTTACTGAGCGACGGAGGTGAGGAGGGGAACGTGTGGAGAGACTGCACTTGGAGTCCTGCCTTCTTTTTCTTTTTCTTTTTTCTCTGATCACGCATTGACCGCCCTTTAATTTCGACGGTGAGTAGACTCACGGCTTTGATGACTTCAATCCTGCTTCTGTGATCTTACATGGTTTGTTCGAACGGATGTACTTTTTACATAACATTCGGTAAGGTAGCCTTCATGCGCACTGCATTTGCTTTAAGCACCTGGTTCATCATATTGAGCCTCCACTTAGGTACGGGTCCATAAATTGACCACCTATGGGCTGGAATTGAATTTTGGGCGAGGTGAATCTTCATGGAGTATTTTTCAATAAATTTTCCTTGGAAGAGGAATGGAATTCGCATCTAGCCCAAGTCGTTTCATATTTTTCGGAGTTTTTTGGAATTAGGTACGAAAATTTGAAGTTGAACTGGCATAGGGCTCCAAGACCGCCCACTGGCCCACACCCTACATGTACACAATTTGTACATTAGTGAATGCTATGAAAAAACAGCATGTACAAATTGTGTACATTTTTAATGTGGACGGTTTAAAATGCCTAGTTAGAGTTCGAGCCTCTTACTTTATTCCTCACCATCTATTGTAGAGTGATGGCAATGATACTGTGATATGATAGAACCACACATTGCTAAGCAAGCATCCATATCCAACTTGTAGAATGCATCTGTTTCCAACCAAGGCTAAAATAGATTTCCAACCAAAGTTTGGGTTGTCATTTTTTCTCCTTTGCAAACTTGGGACCATAAATCATGACACATGTTCTGATGTAGTGAGCAAGAAAGTAGGAAGTTGTGAGCGGGAAAGTAGTATGCCACATTTAACTATTTTTGGACTTTCAAAGGGTCCAAAATTAATAATAGAAAAAAAAATGGTCATTTGGAAATAATGCAAAACATCAAGAGATCTGTGTAAAACATTGGAAGATCATTACAAAACATCTGAAGATCTATACAAACATCTGGAGATCTCCAGATGTTATTATCTGGAGATTTTTTAATGTTTTGTCCAGAATTCATGTAAAAGTCCAAAACTAGTTAAATGTGGCATTAGTTATGGAATGATCGGAAAATTTAGAAGACTATATAGTGCCATAGTGGGTATGGGTTGAAGCCAACTTTGGGCTTCCAAAATTCATAGTAATTTGAATTTAAAGAAAAAACCCACAGAAAATTGACAATGTTTGTCATTTCTATCTTTCTATAGGGCATTAAATTTTCATTGCCTTCTACTTCTCGAGAACATGTGCGGAATTGCTTAAGTGATCGACTATGGGTGGTTCTACCATGATACATGCTACTTAATGTTATGTATTTGACTTTCATTTTCCTACAAGTTATCACTAATCTCATAATTATCATTATGTTAACCCCTACTTATCCTCTTAAATCATTGCCTTTGGATAAGGAAAGGCACTTCAAACCTATACAAATGATGAACTTCAACCAGGGTTGTCCGTGTCACGTCACGTCTGGACGGACGTGACGTCAGGATGTGACGTGACGTTTTGCTCGAATAACGTCACGACGGAATATTTTAAAAATTTGAAGGAATTTTACAAAATTCTTTACATAGAAAGTTGTACATTAGACTAATATGTTCAATAGTAGTAGTACAATTGATATTCCATTTATATATATTTTTTTAAATGAAACTAAAGTTCAATTTTTTTTGAAATTTTAGGGTTAGCCGGTTAGGGTTAGGGATGTCACTTTAGGGTTAGGGATGCCAGGATTCATGACGCGTCACGACAGACGTAACGTGACATTACGACGCAAAATGCCCACGTCACGTTTGGATAGACAACCCTGACTTCAACATATTAAATTCTTCTTGACATAATTATCATTATGTTAACTCCTACTTATCCTTTTGAATCATTGCCTTTGGATAAGGAAAGGCACTTCAAACCTATACAAATGATGAACTTCAACATATTAAATTCTTCTTGATATAATTATCATTATGTTAACCCCTACTTATCCTCTTGAATCATTGCTTTTGGATAAGGAAAGGCACTTCAAACCTATAGAAATGATGAACTTCAATATATTAAATTCTTCTTGACATAATTATCATTATGTTAACCCCTACTTATCCTCTTGAATCATTGCTTTTGGATAAGGAAAGGCACTTCAAACCTATACAAATGATGAGCTTCAACATATTAAATTCTTCTTGATACTCACTCAATAAAGTAATTGTAGGGTTTGAACTCTAAGGTTGAACTATCACTAAGAGAGGAAGCAACATTTGGGGGGCCTATTGCACAAAATTGACTTGACCATGGTCTTTGTAACAAAAATATAGGAGTTAAAATTATAAAATTAAATGCATTTTGCCAAATCCATCCAAGCAAGGGTTGGGGATTTATCAAGTCTATCCTATTATGGAACATAATGAATCACAAATAGAAAAATATAGTTAAAAATAATATAGATTGATGCCTCTATCTTACAAACAAGCAGCACATGAATGACATGGTTGGAGGGCAAAAACTTTACCTTGGTACGAAGCCCAATGTGACTATTTGGATTACTTATTGGAAAGAATGTTCTACAAATATACTAGTCAACTCATTTTTTAAGAGGAAAGGATACATTATAATTACAATTTAATAATTTTGAAATTAAAAAAAATATAATTAAAAAAATACTATATTGGAGCTATATTTTTTTAGTTAAGTTTATAAACCTTTAAAATCAACTATGTGAAAGTTCTAAGTATGACTTTCAAAATGCCTGTGAGGCTTGCAATGTCCTTTAACCCCTAAAGTCCCATTGTCCCCTCGGGGGACAATATGGATTTCGGGCAGGCTCCTACGGTTTCAATATTTTTTGTGATTTTTTGAACTTTTTTTGTGAAGGTAGAGAATCACATTAGCTTTTCAAAAATGTAATTTTTATTTCAATCGGTGTCCAGAAGCAAAAGTAATGGCACAAAAACCCCAAAGTTTAGTTTGGCGGGCAGAAAAAAATCCTCAAAAAAACTTTAAATTAAAAATTAATTTTTTTTCTTCATACAGATTTTATTTTTATGGGCAATTTCGTTAAAATGGTGGTATTCCGTTAGTTTGGCACTTTTATCTGTTCAGACCGTGCACTCTGAAATGGTCTGAAATCTACACCTATTTTAGATTTCTGACATCTATATCATTCCTAGATATCTGAAATCTATAAAAGTCCTAGATTTTTCAAAATTTTCAGTCTAAAATCTATAACATTCATAGACTTCTGAAATCTACAACAGTCCTAGATCTTTGAAATCTATCTTTGTCCTAGATGTCACTTCTATGGTTTAGAGTGCACACTCTGAAAATGGCACATGGAATACCACCATTTTAACGAAATTGCCCATTTTTATTTACATGCGAAGCTTTGATTCATTCCATTTGGATTTGTTATGCAAAAGTTATGGTCAATCTTATTTTTCGGGCAATTAGAGCATTTTTTTGAAAAAATAACTTTTAGGATTCATTTGTGAATTCAATTTTAACAATTTAAAAAAAAAATGTTTCAAAAGGTCAAGATTTCTTGCTAGAACAATCTCACCGTTGAGATTAGTATATTTCAATTCTATCTTAGAGCTATTAACCCCTAAAGGACCAAACACCGTTTTTTGACAACATAGCGATTTTGGGCAGCTCACTATGACCGGAATTTTTCTTTTTTTTCTTTGAAATTTTCACATAAGATGTGCCCAAGGAGTAGCTTTAAGGTCCAACAATTTTCGTAACTTTTGACTGCATGGTTAAAAAGTTATTGCATGATATGTCATTTTCATTGTTCGGCGGGAAGCCAGGGCAGCAAAAAAAACTTCTTTAAAAATCACTTTTAAAAAAAACTAAAATTTGAAATTGGTTCTTTAGATTTATATATACATGTTAGGCTTTGAATCATTCCATTCCGATCAATGAGTCAAAAGTTATGAGGATTCTTAGTTTGAGGGTAGTTATGGAATCTCTACTCTAAAATAAACTTTGAAGTCCTTTATTTAACTCGATTTTCAATATTTTTGAAAAAAAATAAAAAAATTGGGTGTAGATTGTTTATTACAACATTACAATCGTTGGGATTGGCATTTTTCAATTTCATAAATACATTCTTGACAATTTAGTGCTTTGAATCATTCTCTACCTCTTCCTACTTACTATTTTTTTCCTATATGTTGTACAATTCCAAATGATCTGAAAATTTTCAAGCATGTAGCCAACTTGCCTTGAAGAATAAATCCAAAGAGTAACCATCATTTTGGACATTTTTTCATACAAATGTGACCTTGTGGAGGGCAGCTGCCCGTTTTTTCGCAGGGACAAAAAAAGGATTTTTGTCAATTCAAACACTATTATCTTGCAATCCACTTGGTGGAAAATTCTGAAATTTTTTCCACATCTTCTTAAACAAGTTTACTACAAGATCCTACGGCTACAAGTGTCCAAAAATGTTTTTTTTCAAAACTTTGGCACTAGTATTAGAAATGACAGTTCTGGAGCGGTTTTGGTGAAAACATAGTCAAAAACCTTTAGGGGTTAATGATTTAATTTTTCCTTCAATCTTGAACCTATTTCTACTTGACAATTTTTTAATGAGTGAAAACTAAGTGTTTCATTTTCATTTTTTTTTTTTTAGATTCTCAACTCAATTCTTCATCATATAAAATTAGAAATTCAAAATCATTAGAGCAAAAATTTGAAGTTAAAAAGGTTCAAAGCCCCAAATGTAGTTGAACAAGATCCAAAAAAGCTAGATTCCTTCACTTTAATTGCAAATATCTTGCAATCTACATGGTCAATATTTCTGAAATTTCTTCTACACATTCTTATACTAGCGTAGTACAAGATCCTACGGTTAAATATGCAAAAAAAAAACATTATTTTTTTTTTGCTCTTTGCTCTAGAAATGGCAATTTTGAGTGGTTTTGATGAAAAAATGGCCTTGGGACTTTAGGGGTTAAGAGTAAAGAAGATGGGGAATTTCATTAAAATGGCGCCATTCTACAACTTTCACAATTTTTCCAAATCAAAGCGGGCAAGCAAACATGTACACTAGTTCTAGATGCTTGAAATCTACATTAGTCCTAGATGTCACATTTATGGTTCAAACCGCACAATCTGAAATCTATACCTATCCTAAATGGCACTTTTTTTGGTTTAAACCGGACGGTCTAAAAATGCCACATGACATAATTCCTTTTTAATAAAATTCCCCCATAGAGGTAAAATTTTGCATACCTTGTCAGTTGTGCTTATTGTTGATCATAATCACTTCTTAGTTTGGTATTGGTTTCAGTATGAAGGGGAAGAATATTTGCACTCACAAAAGCAACTTGGGAGGACATTTCAGCAGAATCTTATTTAAAAAGTGAGTCAGTCAATGCCATAGGAATAAAACCCTACTCAGTATGGAGCCCCGCTCGTTCGCTCTCCTCATAGACAAAGTCTCAAGATACCATAAAAGGAGGATTAGAGAATCCACAGCAAAACACGCTTCGGTCTTCCTCCATGTGCCGCTGGTAGCACTTTTCTACTCACCGTCGAAATTAAAGGGCGGTCAATGCGTGATCAGAGAATAAAGAAAAAGATAAAGAAGGCAGGACTCCAAGTGCAGTCTCTCCACACGTTCCCCTCCTCACCTCCGTCGCTCAGTAACACGGGAAAGACATTCATCACACTCTATTTTATAATTAAATCCATTCTTATGTCAACTCGATCAGAGGCTGGGATAATTCCAGCTTACCGTGTTATCATACTTCTCAAACGTACCTCACGAGCGCCTCACGAACGCCTCACGAACGCCTCCTTCGGCTGGTATAAAATGGGCTGCACTCGCACTCCATCCTCATTCCAACTCGCAACTGCCTCCATCGACACACGCACAGACTCGCGAAGTTCTCACGGCTTTCAATTCTGCACCGACTGACTGTGGCTCCACCAACTCGACCGGCGGGGGTCTCCACCGTACCACTCTATAGAACGTACTGGACGATCGACTTCAACTGTCCAAACACCACTTGAAAGCTTCACTTCCTGGTCGAATCGGTCGAATCGAACATTTATTTCCTCCGCGAGCTGGTGGATAATTAGTAATTCTGCTGCGGCGCTGGAGACGACGTCAAGGATGGCGTCCACGTCGAGCCGCCTGGGGATGCTCTGCTGGGGTGTCCTCGTTGCTGCTTGCTTCCTGCAATCCGCGCACGTGGCTTCGGCCCAAGAGGCCTTCCCCGAGTGCAAGTTCCCGGCCGTGTATGCGTTCGGCGACTCGCTGACCGACACCGGAAACTCCATCGCGGCCTTTCCCGACCAGTTCGCCCACGCCGAGCTCGACCCCCATGGCGTTCTGTTTCCGCAGCATGCCGCGGATCGATACACCGACGGCAAACTGTTGCTCGACTTCCTTGGTACGAACTGAACGCGGCTCTGTCATTGAAATTCAACCCTGGGACCCTCGAGTACCATGCACTAAAAGAGACTCTGCAAGCTAGCTAGCTGGTCGGCACCACCAACTCAGAACTTTGCAGAGTTTCACAGTCATCACTGTTGTAGAGCTCTAGGGGACGATTTGCGCGCAGTGTGTGTCTTCAGTTCGTGATGTCAAAATGCATTGAGAAGTTTGCACCGGGATGAATCGTCAAATGGTTTGTTGTCGACAGTGTACTGATTGGATTCGCTGTGGCCTCTGTTGAATGGCAGCTTTCGGAGTGGGTCGACGGCCCATCTACCCCATGCTGCGAGGCACGGGAGCCGACTTCACCAACGGCACCAACTTCGCGGCCTATGGCGCGCCAGCGCGGAGAGTGAAGGTGTGGCGCAGGGACTCGGGATTCAACAGCCCGTTCTCGCTGGACGTGCAGCAGCAGTGGTACGAGCGCTACAAAGTGCGGTTGTGGTTCTACGAGGACCCCCAATTCCACCCGCGTGGGTTAAACCAGAGCCTGCCCAAGCTGGCCACCGTGAACGAGTCGATGTTCCTGGTGTGGTCCGGCTACCAAGACTACTTCTCCAGCCTCTACGACAAGACGCTCACGCCGCGCCAAACGCGCTACATTGTGCCCCAGGTGGTGGAAGCCATTGAAACGCACATCAAGGCGCTGCTCACACCCGTGCTGTACACGCCCCCGGGGAGGTCCACGTTCCCAATGCCCACGGCCCGCACCATTCTGGTGGTGAACCTGCCTCCCTTGGGTTGTATGCCCGCCATGCTGTCCATGTACGGCGGCCCGCACGCCAAGTACGACAGCCATGGCTGCCTGAGCGACCTCAACAAAATCACGCACCACCACAACCAGTTGTTGGGCGAGAAGATGGAGGAGCTGCGGGCCAAGTACCCGCAGGTGCAGCTGCTGTATGGCGACGCTTCCGGCGTGTACACGGACATCCTGAAGGAGCCGAAGAAGTACAACGTGACGGCGCCACTGAAGGCTTGCTGCGGCGCGGGCGGCGCGTACAATTTCAACAAGGAGGTGATTTGCGGACACGCGGGCCTGGTCGGGAACCAGTTCGTGAATTTGACTTCCACGTACTGCGCGGATCCCGCGGCGCATCTGAGCTGGGACGGCATCCACACGTCCAACACGTTCAACAAGGCCGCCGTGACGGCTTTCCTGCTGGGCAAGCACATCACCCCCAAGGGCGGGCTCAACTGCTCCCCCGACTTCACGCACTTCGACGACCCCCATTAGTTTATTCCGTCAAGAGGGGGCCTTTTTGCAGTATGGTCGCTGCGATCCCATTACTCAGAATGATCGAGCGACTTGTAGAGTAACGCTTTAATCGTTAGCACTGATTCAACATTGTTGTTGAGATAATTGATCTCAGCGCAGCAATTGTTAGTCTTGAATCTTGATGGCACTCGTCGGAATCGAAAAGAGATCATTAATAATTTCGTGGATCCTGAAGCTGGGTTCACTTCAATTCGCAATTGCGTAACTAGTCATCTGTTCATGGCGTTCGTCCAGTTGGAGTGTAATTTTACTCGACCACTCAATCGTAGATTAAGGCGGCTGTTACGAGTTTCTTGTTGGGCAAGGACATGAGCACATACATGATTAACACCCGCAAGGGATACACCGACTGCGACGTGAATGATATGTACATTTTCGCACCTCATCCACTGGACGGCCTGTAAAGAAGTCCAACTGAAAGGGTGATTTGCACAATTTATATATTCCGAGCCTGGACATGCAGATTCTCAGCGTTGTTTACCACTTGGAGTGGCTGAAGCCACTGCTGAAAAATCCATTCAATTGATGCGATTCAGAGCGCCGAAATTTCCACATTCCATTGCATGAAGCTTTCAATACAAGGACTCGCTGACCGTATAGATCGAAGTGTGCGGGACGGGATGGGCATCTCAACTTCTTGAATCTCTGCCAGTTGAACGAATTGGACATTAGCTAGATTTGAGGGTGCATGCCAAATGGCATTCATGGCTATGATTATCCATTCTCAATTGCTGTTTTCTTTTCTGTACAGACCCCGAATGCAGGGTGAAATTTAAATGATGTCACAAGTTGGTGTGATTGTGGAGTTCAGGATAAGAGCAGCGGATCGAGCTGTCTGCACAATGGATCAATGGATCAATTACTCCTTGAGTCGAATCTCGTACACCCAGTCAGTTTATTTCCGGGCCTTGATTGATGATTCCCCTGAACGTGGATCCTTTGTTCCGAGTGCTTCTGTTAATGTTTGCCGCTCGGGCATCTGGGACAGCGGTAGTCAGAACGCACGCCTGCCAGGTTGTGCTGATTCAGAGACAGAAACATGAGTCGAAACAGCACATGTATGAGCAATCTTTGGCTTCTTTTAATCGCCATCTTTGCGAATGAAGATCATCTGGTTTTACTTTTGATTCTGAAAGTGTGTGCTCCTGGTTGAGGCAGGTTCGCAGGAGTCATTCGAAATCCGTTCAAAATGCTGCTAAAATATCAGCTTCTTTAGTCTGATAATCTGCTAGTTGTTGCCCATTTTTAACACACCAAACATTCTCAATGTTCCCTGTAGGCACTATAACAAAAATCCCCTCCGAGAATTTAGTTTTTCGGCCTTTTTTCAAGTACACAGGGAATGTAACTCTCACAGGGAAATGTGAGACAGGGAATTTTGTGCATTTTTTAGGGGGTAATTTGTGCATTTTTCAGTGATGTCCCCACCTCCAAGTCTATTGAATTTGTGAAATTTAATATTTCAGAATGTAGATTTATGCCTCCAAAATCTAAGCTTAATGTAGATTTTAGCTTGCATACTCAATATAATTTATAGATTTTGAAAGCTGAAATCTGACGGAAATGTAGATACTGAATTTCCAATCTTATTGATCTGTACATTTCAAAATTTCTTAGATTGTACAAACTCTAGAGAAAAGTTAGATTATTGTGAAATCAATGGAGTTCATTGCTTTGTAGATTACATTACAGTTTACAAGTCTTATGTGTCCAACCTCACCGTACCCTTGACAATTGATATGAGACAATTGCATCTTCTAAAATCTACCAAATATCAGGTGGAAAAAACATTGAAATGTAAAATGTATACAAAGTCTACCAATTTGAATTTTGCATAGGGAATTTGGAGAAAATTTATGAAATACTTGCAAAGAAAATCCATGGTTTTTTCTTGTATAGGAATTATTTGAAGATCCCTCCATGGTGACATTAGAACACAGGGAAACATGAAAACTAGGAGAAACTTGCAGGGAAAAACTGCAGAATTTCCAAATTAGTCGGAGGGAATTCCAAGAAAGTCCGGTGTGTAAGAAAACTGTTGAGGTGTCCGGGGATGCAATTATTTCGACAGGGTGCGATGCATGTTCGGAGGACAAAATATTTCGAGATTCCTACTTCAAGAGGCCAGATGTGCATCTTGCATTGCACGCCAACATTTAGTGGACTTATTCCCAACAAGTGGACAATGTGCTGGTGGGGACGGAAACGCAGTATTTAAGTCGATGTGACTGAGTGGGCAGACTCTGTTCTGGGGTATTGTGGTTCAGTCCGATGCATGACCCGGGGTATTCCTGGAGGCAACTGTGTAGGACGCGCCGGTTGTCCCAGACGATGACGTCGCCTTGGATTCAGCGGTGACGGTATACGAATCGACACTGTGTGGTATGCTCGAGAAGGATGTCGAAAGTCAACCGAGGAACCACAGTGCTGTCGTAGTACTCCAATCTTGCCAAGCATGTCTGGAAATGCAGGAGAACGCCCTTTTGCTGATATTATTACCAGTATTCGATATTGGGTAATCCACAGCCTAACTATACCATCTTTGTTTACAGCTCGGTGATGAACAACGCCGGCGTGTTTGGTCACGGACCATGGGAACAACGCACAAGAGGGCGACGCACTGGTGGATATCTCGACACATAATCCTCAATCTCAGTGTTGTGCACCTGGCAGTCTTGTCATGCAGTACGTGTGCACGCCCTTCGTCACATGCTTCCTGCACAGGGGTCTCATATCTGGGCAATTTCGTTAGAATGGCGGTATTCCGTTAGTTTGGCACTTTTAAACAATTCAGATCGTGCACTCTGGAATGGTCTGGAATCTGTAACTATCTTAGATTTCTGAAATCTATATGTGTCTAAGATATTTGAAATCTATAAAATTCTTAGATTTTTCAAATTCTGCAATCAAAAATCTATCAGTTCTATGTTTCTGAAATCTATACCTATCTTAGATGTCACGTTTATGATTCAGAGTGGGTACTATAAAAATGGCACACGGAATATGGCCATTTTAACGAAATTGTCCATATATGCAATTTCCAGTGTTGAAATTCCCAGTGAGTCTCCACCTGTGAGCTGATTGCACCACATGTGAATACCTGATGTTCAGAAGACAGAACTTGAACCAGTGCTAAGTAACCTGGAAATTGTTTCTAACAGACTCATTCAAATCAAGGCTGGATTCAATTCCTTGGTTCTCTGAAGCTAATTAATGGTATGGAGCTATAATTTCTATTGTCCTAGAAAATGCGGTGACTAAAATCGCCTCCACTAAGTTAGGTGTTCGAGTAGGTTTTACGGATATTTTTTGTTGACCTGCCCATTCAATTTTTCTTCTGAACTCTGATTCAGAACCATGAACAGTAAATCCAGATTGACAGGTAGTCATAGTTTCGTGAAGCATGAATCTATGGCGATCTTAGAAAGGAGGTGCACAATGAGGCATTTTTTCGTGGTGCACAAGGCTGCTGGGAAAGTTTTCTTTCTTAGGAGTCCTTCTCAAAGCTGGAACTAAGGAATGCATCGAATTTAGATTCCAGAGGGCCGTCTTTGACAAGAGCCAGTAATTGTTGAGCTTGACCACATTTTTGAACTGGCCGACGCTGATTCAGAGGAAGAAGCTAAGGATAAGCGAGTGCGGGTATGTTTTATCATTTGTTCCTTGTTGATCGCTCTTGAACCCCTAAAACTCCACTTGTCCCCTCTGGGGACAATTTGGGTCCGGGTAGGTTCCTATTGTCTCAATTTGAAGTGAATTTTTTTGAGATTTTTTGAGGTTGTGTAGCTTTGCAAGAGCTTTGTGGATATATAATTTTTGTTTCAATCCGATGTTGGATGAAAAAGTTATGGCACAATGAGCAAGAAATGGAGATTGGCGGGCAGCCCAAAAAAAATTACAAAAGTTCAAAATTATTTTTTCTGAATTTTTTTCCTAAAAGATTATATTTTTACCTATAAGTGGAGCTTTGATTCATTCTATTTGGACTAGGGATGAGAAAGTTATGGACAATCTTAGTTATTCGGGCAATTTAAGCATCTTCTTGAAAAAAAACTTTTTGTTCAACTTTGAATGCTAATATCATCCAATCTGGACGGTCAAATTTGATGAAATTTTTACTACATGAT
The DNA here is from genome assembly GCA_951230915.1 of Antitrichia curtipendula. Lineage (NCBI taxonomy): Eukaryota > Viridiplantae > Streptophyta > Bryopsida > Hypnales > Leucodontaceae > Antitrichia > Antitrichia curtipendula. The sequence continues at coordinate 15,431,138 of OX579638.1, read as the reverse complement.
CTCAGACAAGTTAAGTACAAGATCCTACGGTTAAATTACAAAACAAAACAAAAAAATTGGTTTCTTTAAGTGAATACAACAGAAGTGGTAGTTTTGAGTGGTTTTTGGCAGAAAACACCCTCGGGGTTTTAGGGGTTAAGATATAGTGGGTGTTTTATATTGGCCATTTGCCCATTATAATACAAGAGCCAGGATTGAATGTGAAATACTCAAGCGGTCTTCTATGGTGTACATGTATGCCCAGCTTTTAAAATAAATTTTATGACTGCTGAATATCCTGCCTTGTCTTTTATCCGATTACTTTAGAACCCGATTACTTATGACTGAGATTGCTGCAAGGAAGTAGACAAGCTGATCTGCAGTTGACTGCATTACATGATTCCAGCTTTCGATTTTTCCATGTCTAGCTGATGTGATTCTATCAGAGTTATAATTTGACGAGATAGGATTCTTGTTTCAAAGATTGAGTTAGTTGTAGACTATGAATGCATATGAAAGCAATTGACTCATTTGTAACCCTGGATTTTTTGCTTTAAAGTGGGCAACAATGGGTACTAAGAGGAGTAAGAGCTAGGTAGCCCGAATGTGTAAAAGATGGGATCTGCAGGAAGAGGAAGAGAAGCTTCTGAGCAGCAACGCAGATGATGGCAAGAAAGCTGAAGAAGCGGTACATCATCTGCCCTTTGGTCTATCTTCTATTTTGAGTATAGTTACAATCCATGCCCGAATCTGATGTTAATTCTTGACCCTGAAAGCTAAGACGTTATTTTTCACATATCTCAAGTCTGTTGCCTGTGGGAATATCAATAATCAAGTTTTTTTTGAATTCCACCTCTTCGTAGAGTTTGTTTTTTGTTTTGCGGCTCAGTGATTCTGTTTTGGGGTTGAGCCCATGATGTAATAGATTGGGAATTACAATATGGGCTGGTTGGCTTGCGGAGCAACTCTTCTTGGCTGGGACCATTCATTGGCACTGTCGTTGGTAACCAGAAGCTGCCAGTCACTTAGGTTGCAAAGATGAAGAGAGGAAAGAAATCATTTATTCATCTAAAATTTCTAATTCTCCAACACACTGTGACGTTGAAAGAAACAACACAGTACAGCATGTTGGAACAGTTCAAAACCATAAGTAAGATTTGTGAACTACATGGAATCTTCACTTTATTCTTTATATCTGGCATCTAGGTAAAGGATTTCTAGTAATGTTCTCATTATTTTAATTACCAATTAGGAATTGCGTCGAAACAGCTTTTGTAAAGATGTGTTGCATTAAAATTCGTTTTCTTTTAACAGAATCGCAGCAATGCCGGGCACTCTTTTGATGCCGTGTTGATACTAGCTAAGCTAGCTGCTCTTACTGTGGATGAAGATGGCAAAGTCTAGACAGTTGTTACTGGTCGCGCACTTGTTATTTCGTGTAAAGAAGGCGAGTAGCTCGTCATGTACAATATTATTTATGACTGTTAAGATTATTCCAATGCTAGGGATCTCCTAGCATTTATATTTTTATATATTTGTATCCTCTATCTTCTGTCATTTGGTCCGCAAATTCAATAGATTAGACCTTGCAATAATATGTCTTTGGCTGTTTTATAAAATACGACTCTTTTCACTTGGAGTCCGTGCTTTGTGGCTGAGCATATTGAAAGAACTTTGCTTATGATACTAAGATCTATTCATTCGAATCACGTGTTGTGAATCGTGGTATCAACCAACTCCGCTATTTTTTTGCAGTCTGGTGAGCCGAATCGATTATCGTTCTATTTCGACAGACACCAAACCTTGGCCTACGGAAGACAATGGGTGGAGCTTGTGTCGCAGCATTGGAGCAAGGTGTTTTTTCAGCCTACGCGCTTGCTAGCAGTAATCTTGTTGGAGTTTCACCATGAATCTGCTCCATGCGCTTCGACAAAGATATTGCGAAAATTACGTCATCGTCATTATGAGGTTCATAGTTGTTTCTGAACAGCAGGATCATTGTGTTCTCTATTGAATTGCAGCATGTGTTGAATTCGCTATTCTATAATTGATTCATTCGATCGATCCGTTGACTTGTTTATTTCTGTGGGAGACACTTTGTCATCGAATCATGTTGAAACCGAATACTATGAGAGGAGATCGATTGGGTGTTTCAAAACAGGAATTTTCAATTCACTCGCATTAATCTCCAATCCGTGAACAGATAACTAGTTACGCAATTGCGAACTGAAGTGAACCCAACTTCAGGATCCACGAAATTATTAATGATCTCTTTTCGATTCCGACGAGTGCCATCAAGATTCAAGACTAACATTTGCTGGGCTGAGATCAATTATCTCAACAACAATGTTGAATCAGTGCTAACGATTAAAGCGTTACTCTACAAGTCGCTCGATCATTCTGAGTAATGGGATCGCAGCGACCATACTGCAAAAAGGCCCCCTCTTGACGGAATAAACTAATGGGGGTCGTCGAAGTGCGTGAAGTCGGGGGAGCAGTTGAGCCCGCCCTTGGGGGTGATGTGCTTGCCCAGCAGGAAAGCCGTCACGGCGGCCTTGTTGAACGTGTTGGACGTGTGGATGCCGTCCCAGCTCAGATGCGCCGCGGGATCCGCGCAGTACGTGGAAGTCAAATTCACGAACTGGTTCCCGACCAGGCCCGCGTGTCCGCAAATCACCTCCTTGTTGAAATTGTACGCGCCGCCCGCGCCGCAGCAAGCCTTCAGTGGCGCCGTCACGTTGTACTTCTTCGGCTCCTTCAGGATGTCCGTGTACACGCCGGAAGCGTCGCCATACAGCAGCTGCACCTGCGGGTACTTGGCCCGCAGCTCCTCCATCTTCTCGCCCAACAACTGGTTGTGGTGGTGCGTGATTTTGTTGAGGTCGCTCAGGCAGCCATGGCTGTCGTACTTGGCGTGCGGGCCGCCGTACATGGACAGCATGGCGGGCATACAACCCAAGGGAGGCAGGTTCACCACCAGAATGGTGCGGGCCGTGGGCATTGGGAACGTGGACCTCCCCGGGGGCGTGTACAGCACGGGTGTGAGCAGCGCCTTGATGTGCGTTTCAATGGCTTCCACCACCTGGGGCACAATGTAGCGCGTTTGGCGCGGCGTGAGCGTCTTGTCGTAGAGGCTGGAGAAGTAGTCTTGGTAGCCGGACCACACCAGGAACATCGACTCGTTCACGGTGGCCAGCTTGGGCAGGCTCTGGTTTAACCCACGCGGGTGGAATTGGGGGTCCTCGTAGAACCACAACCGCACTTTGTAGCGCTCGTACCACTGCTGCTGCACGTCCAGCGAGAACGGGCTGTTGAATCCCGAGTCCCTGCGCCACACCTTCACTCTCCGCGCTGGCGCGCCATAGGCCGCGAAGTTGGTGCCGTTGGTGAAGTCGGCTCCCGTGCCTCGCAGCATGGGGTAGATGGGCCGTCGACCCACTCCGAAAGCTGCCATTCAACAGAGGCCACAGCGAATCCAATCAGTACACTGTCGACAACAAACCATTTGACGATTCATCCCGGTGCAAACTTCTCAATGCATTTTGACATCACGAACTGAAGACACACACTGCGCGCAAATCGTCCCCTAGAGCTCTACAACAGTGATGACTGTGAAACTCTGCAAAGTTCTGAGTTGGTGGTGCCGACCAGCTAGCTAGCTTGCAGAGTCTCTTTTAGTGCATGGTACTCGAGGGTCCCAGGGTTGAATTTCAATGACAGAGCCGCGTTCAGTTCGTACCAAGGAAGTCGAGCAACAGTTTGCCGTCGGTGTATCGATCCGCGGCATGCTGCGGAAACAGAACGCCATGGGGGTCGAGCTCGGCGTGGGCGAACTGGTCGGGAAAGGCCGCGATGGAGTTTCCGGTGTCGGTCAGCGAGTCGCCGAACGCATACACGGCCGGGAACTTGCACTCGGGGAAGGCCTCTTGGGCCGAAGCCACGTGCGCGGATTGCAGGAAGCAAGCAGCAACGAGGACACCCCAGCAGAGCATCCCCAGGCGGCTCGACGTGGACGCCATCCTTGACGTCGTCTCCAGCGCCGCAGCAGAATTACTAATTATCCACCTGCTCGCGGAGGAAATAAATGTTCGATTCGACCGATTCGACCAGGAAGTGAAGCTTTCAAGTGGTGTTTGGACAGTTGAAGTCGATCGTCCAGTACGTTCTATAGAGTGGTACGGTGGAGACCCCCGCCGGTCGAGTTGGTGGAGCCACAGTCAGTCGGTGCAGAATTGAAAGCCGTGAGAACTTCGCGAGTCTGTGCGTGTGTCGATGGAGGCAGTTGCGAGTTGGAATGAGGATGGAGTGCGAGTGCAGCCCATTTTATACCAGTCGAAGGAGGCGTTCGTGAGGCGCTCGTGAGGTACGTTTGAGAAGTATGATAACACGGTAAGCTGGAATTATCCCAGCCTCTGATCGAGTTGACAAAGAGTGGATTTAATTATAAAATAGAGTGTGATGAATGTCTTTCCCGTGTTACTGAGCGACGGAGGTGAGGAGGGGAACGTGTGGAGAGACTGCACTTGGAGTCCTGCCTTCTTTATCTTTTTCTTTATTCTCTGATCACGCATTGACCGCCCTTTAATTTCGACGGTGAGTAGAAAAGTGCTACCAGCGGCACATGGAGGAAGACCGAAGCGTGTTTTGCTGTGGATTCTCTAATCCTCCTTTTATGGTATCTTGAGACTTTGTCTATGAGGAGAGCGAACGAGCGGGGCTCCATACTGAGTAGGGTTTTATTCCTATGGCATTGACTGACTCACTTTTTAAATAAGATTCTGCTGAAATGTCCTCCCAAGTTGCTTTTGTGAGTGCAAATATTCTTCCCCTTCATACTGAAACCAATACCAAACTAAGAAGTGATTATGATCAACAATAAGCACAACTGACAAGGTATGCAAAATTTTACCTCTATGGGGGAATTTTATTAAAAAGGAATTATGTCATGTGGCATTTTTAGACCGTCCGGTTTAAACCAAAAAAAGTGCCATTTAGGATAGGTATAGATTTCAGATTGTGCGGTTTGAACCATAAATGTGACATCTAGGACTAATGTAGATTTCAAGCATCTAGAACTAGTGTACATGTTTGCTTGCCCGCTTTGATTTGGAAAAATTGTGAAAGTTGTAGAATGGCGCCATTTTAATGAAATTCCCCATCTTCTTTACTCTTAACCCCTAAAGTCCCAAGGCCATTTTTTCATCAAAACCACTCAAAATTGCCATTTCTAGAGCAAAGAGCAAAAAAAAAATAATGTTTTTTTTTTGCATATTTAACCGTAGGATCTTGTACTACGCTAGTATAAGAATGTGTAGAAGAAATTTCAGAAATATTGACCATGTAGATTGCAAGATATTTGCAATTAAAGTGAAGGAATCTAGCTTTTTTGGATCTTGTTCAACTACATTTGGGGCTTTGAACCTTTTTAACTTCAAATTTTTGCTCTAATGATTTTGAATTTCTAATTTTATATGATGAAGAATTGAGTTGAGAATCTAAAAAAAAAAAAATGAAAATGAAACACTTAGTTTTCACTCATTAAAAAATTGTCAAGTAGAAATAGGTTCAAGATTGAAGGAAAAATTAAATCATTAACCCCTAAAGGTTTTTGACTATGTTTTCACCAAAACCGCTCCAGAACTGTCATTTCTAATACTAGTGCCAAAGTTTTGAAAAAAAACATTTTTGGACACTTGTAGCCGTAGGATCTTGTAGTAAACTTGTTTAAGAAGATGTGGAAAAAATTTCAGAATTTTCCACCAAGTGGATTGCAAGATAATAGTGTTTGAATTGACAAAAATCCTTTTTTTGTCCCTGCGAAAAAACGGGCAGCTGCCCTCCACAAGGTCACATTTGTATGAAAAAATGTCCAAAATGATGGTTACTCTTTGGATTTATTCTTCAAGGCAAGTTGGCTACATGCTTGAAAATTTTCAGATCATTTGGAATTGTACAACATATAGGAAAAAAATAGTAAGTAGGAAGAGGTAGAGAATGATTCAAAGCACTAAATTGTCAAGAATGTATTTATGAAATTGAAAAATGCCAATCCCAACGATTGTAATGTTGTAATAAACAATCTACACCCAATTTTTTTATTTTTTTTCAAAAATATTGAAAATCGAGTTAAATAAAGGACTTCAAAGTTTATTTTAGAGTAGAGATTCCATAACTACCCTCAAACTAAGAATCCTCATAACTTTTGACTCATTGATCGGAATGGAATGATTCAAAGCCTAACACGTATATATAAATCTAAAGAACCAATTTCAAATTTTAGTTTTTTTTAAAAGTGATTTTTAAAGAAGTTTTTTTTGCTGCCCTGGCTTCCCGCCGAACAATGAAAATGACATATCATGCAATAACTTTTTAACCATGCAGTCAAAAGTTACGAAAATTGTTGGACCTTAAAGCTACTCCTTGGGCACATCTTATGTGAAAATTTCAAAGAAAAAAAAGAAAAATTCCGGTCATAGTGAGCTGCCCAAAATCGCTATGTTGTCAAAAAACGGTGTTTGGTCCTTTAGGGGTTAATAGCTCTAAGATAGAATTGAAATATACTAATCTCAACGGTGAGATTGTTCTAGCAAGAAATCTTGACCTTTTGAAACATTTTTTTTTTAAATTGTTAAAATTGAATTCACAAATGAATCCTAAAAGTTATTTTTTCAAAAAAATGCTCTAATTGCCCGAAAAATAAGATTGACCATAACTTTTGCATAACAAATCCAAATGGAATGAATCAAAGCTTCGCATGTAAATAAAAATGGGCAATTTCGTTAAAATGGTGGTATTCCATGTGCCATTTTCAGAGTGTGCACTCTAAACCATAGAAGTGACATCTAGGACAAAGATAGATTTCAAAGATCTAGGACTGTTGTAGATTTCAGAAGTCTATGAATGTTATAGATTTTAGACTGAAAATTTTGAAAAATCTAGGACTTTTATAGATTTCAGATATCTAGGAATGATATAGATGTCAGAAATCTAAAATAGGTGTAGATTTCAGACCATTTCAGAGTGCACGGTCTGAACAGATAAAAGTGCCAAACTAACGGAATACCACCATTTTAACGAAATTGCCCATAAAAATAAAATCTGTATGAAGAAAAAAAATTAATTTTTAATTTAAAGTTTTTTTGAGGATTTTTTTCTGCCCGCCAAACTAAACTTTGGGGTTTTTGTGCCATTACTTTTGCTTCTGGACACCGATTGAAATAAAAATTACATTTTTGAAAAGCTAATGTGATTCTCTACCTTCACAAAAAAAGTTCAAAAAATCACAAAAAATATTGAAACCGTAGGAGCCTGCCCGAAATCCATATTGTCCCCCGAGGGGACAATGGGACTTTAGGGGTTAAAGGACATTGCAAGCCTCACAGGCATTTTGAAAGTCATACTTAGAACTTTCACATAGTTGATTTTAAATGTTTATAAACTTAACTAAAAAAATATAGCTCCAATATAGTATTTTTTTAATTATATTTTTTTTAATTTCAAAATTATTAAATTGTAATTATAATGTATCCTTTCCTCTTAAAAAATGAGTTGACTAGTATATTTGTAGAACATTCTTTCCAATAAGTAATCCAAATAGTCACATTGGGCTTCGTACCAAGGTAAAGTTTTTGCCCTCCAACCATGTCATTCATGTGCTGCTTGTTTGTAAGATAGAGGCATCAATCTATATTATTTTTAACTATATTTTTCTATTTGTGATTCATTATGTTCCATAATAGGATAGACTTGATAAATCCCCAACCCTTGCTTGGATGGATTTGGCAAAATGCATTTAATTTTATAATTTTAACTCCTATATTTTTGTTACAAAGACCATGGTCAAGTCAATTTTGTGCAATAGGCCCCCCAAATGTTGCTTCCTCTCTTAGTGATAGTTCAACCTTAGAGTTCAAACCCTACAATTACTTTATTGAGTGAGTATCAAGAAGAATTTAATATGTTGAAGCTCATCATTTGTATAGGTTTGAAGTGCCTTTCCTTATCCAAAAGCAATGATTCAAGAGGATAAGTAGGGGTTAACATAATGATAATTATGTCAAGAAGAATTTAATATATTGAAGTTCATCATTTCTATAGGTTTGAAGTGCCTTTCCTTATCCAAAAGCAATGATTCAAGAGGATAAGTAGGGGTTAACATAATGATAATTATATCAAGAAGAATTTAATATGTTGAAGTTCATCATTTGTATAGGTTTGAAGTGCCTTTCCTTATCCAAAGGCAATGATTCAAAAGGATAAGTAGGAGTTAACATAATGATAATTATGTCAAGAAGAATTTAATATGTTGAAGTCAGGGTTGTCTATCCAAACGTGACGTGGGCATTTTGCGTCGTAATGTCACGTTACGTCTGTCGTGACGCGTCATGAATCCTGGCATCCCTAACCCTAAAGTGACATCCCTAACCCTAACCGGCTAACCCTAAAATTTCAAAAAAAATTGAACTTTAGTTTCATTTAAAAAAATATATATAAATGGAATATCAATTGTACTACTACTATTGAACATATTAGTCTAATGTACAACTTTCTATGTAAAGAATTTTGTAAAATTCCTTCAAATTTTTAAAATATTCCGTCGTGACGTTATTCGAGCAAAACGTCACGTCACATCCTGACGTCACGTCCGTCCAGACGTGACGTGACACGGACAACCCTGGTTGAAGTTCATCATTTGTATAGGTTTGAAGTGCCTTTCCTTATCCAAAGGCAATGATTTAAGAGGATAAGTAGGGGTTAACATAATGATAATTATGAGATTAGTGATAACTTGTAGGAAAATGAAAGTCAAATACATAACATTAAGTAGCATGTATCATGGTAGAACCACCCATAGTCGATCACTTAAGCAATTCCGCACATGTTCTCGAGAAGTAGAAGGCAATGAAAATTTAATGCCCTATAGAAAGATAGAAATGACAAACATTGTCAATTTTCTGTGGGTTTTTTCTTTAAATTCAAATTACTATGAATTTTGGAAGCCCAAAGTTGGCTTCAACCCATACCCACTATGGCACTATATAGTCTTCTAAATTTTCCGATCATTCCATAACTAATGCCACATTTAACTAGTTTTGGACTTTTACATGAATTCTGGACAAAACATTAAAAAATCTCCAGATAATAACATCTGGAGATCTCCAGATGTTTGTATAGATCTTCAGATGTTTTGTAATGATCTTCCAATGTTTTACACAGATCTCTTGATGTTTTGCATTATTTCCAAATGACCATTTTTTTTTCTATTATTAATTTTGGACCCTTTGAAAGTCCAAAAATAGTTAAATGTGGCATACTACTTTCCCGCTCACAACTTCCTACTTTCTTGCTCACTACATCAGAACATGTGTCATGATTTATGGTCCCAAGTTTGCAAAGGAGAAAAAATGACAACCCAAACTTTGGTTGGAAATCTATTTTAGCCTTGGTTGGAAACAGATGCATTCTACAAGTTGGATATGGATGCTTGCTTAGCAATGTGTGGTTCTATCATATCACAGTATCATTGCCATCACTCTACAATAGATGGTGAGGAATAAAGTAAGAGGCTCGAACTCTAACTAGGCATTTTAAACCGTCCACATTAAAAATGTACACAATTTGTACATGCTGTTTTTTCATAGCATTCACTAATGTACAAATTGTGTACATGTAGGGTGTGGGCCAGTGGGCGGTCTTGGAGCCCTATGCCAGTTCAACTTCAAATTTTCGTACCTAATTCCAAAAAACTCCGAAAAATATGAAACGACTTGGGCTAGATGCGAATTCCATTCCTCTTCCAAGGAAAATTTATTGAAAAATACTCCATGAAGATTCACCTCGCCCAAAATTCAATTCCAGCCCATAGGTGGTCAATTTATGGACCCGTACCTAAGTGGAGGCTCAATATGATGAACCAGGTGCTTAAAGCAAATGCAGTGCGCATGAAGGCTACCTTACCGAATGTTATGTAAAAAGTACATCCGTTCGAACAAACCATGTAAGATCACAGAAGCAGGATTGAAGTCATCAAAGCCGTGAGTCTACTCACCGTCGAAATTAAAGGGCGGTCAATGCGTGATCAGAGAAAAAAGAAAAAGAAAAAGAAGGCAGGACTCCAAGTGCAGTCTCTCCACACGTTCCCCTCCTCACCTCCGTCGCTCAGTAACACGGGAAAGACATTCATCACACACTATTTTATAATTAAATCCACTCTTATGTCAACTCGATCAGAGGCTGGGATAATTCCAGCTTACCGTGTTATCATACTTCTCAAACGTACCTCACGAGCGCCTCACGAACGCCTCCTTCGACTGGTATAAAATGGGCTGCACTCGCACTCCATCCTCATTCCAACTCGCAACTGCCTCCATCGACACACGCACAGACTCGCGAAGTTCTCACGGCTTTCAATTCTGCACCGACTGACTGTGGCTCCACCAACTCGACCGGCGGGGGTCTCCACCGTACCACTCTATAGAACGTACTGGACGATCGACTTCAACTGTCCAAACACCACTTGAAAGCTTCACTTCCTGGTCGAATCGGTCGAATCGAACATTTATTTCCTCCGCGAGCAGGTGGATAATTAGTAATTCTGCTGCGGCGCTGGAGACGACGTCAAGGATGGCGTCCACGTCGAGCCGCCTGGGGATGCTCTGCTGGGGTGTCCTCGTTGCTGCTTGCTTCCTGCAATCCGCGCACGTGGCTTCGGCCCAAGAGGCCTTCCCCGAGTGCAAGTTCCCGGCCGTGTATGCGTTCGGCGACTCGCTGACCGACACCGGAAACTCCATCGCGGCCTTTCCCGACCAGTTCGCCCACGCCGAGCTCGACCCCCATGGCGTTCTGTTTCCGCAGCATGCCGCGGATCGATACACCGACGGCAAACTGTTGCTCGACTTCCTTGGTACGAACTGAACGCGGCTCTGTCATTGAAATTCAACCCTGGGACCCTCGAGTACCATGCACTAAAAGAGACTCTGCAAGCTAGCTAGCTGGTCGGCACCACCAACTCAGAACTTTGCAGAGTTTCACAGTCATCACTGTTGTAGAGCTCTAGGGGACGATTTGCGCGCAGTGTGTGTCTTCAGTTCGTGATGTCAAAATGCATTGAGAAGTTTGCACCGGGATGAATCGTCAAATGGTTTGTTGTCGACAGTGTACTGATTGGATTCGCTGTGGCCTCTGTTGAATGGCAGCTTTCGGAGTGGGTCGACGGCCCATCTACCCCATGCTGCGAGGCACGGGAGCCGACTTCACCAACGGCACCAACTTCGCGGCCTATGGCGCGCCAGCGCGGAGAGTGAAGGTGTGGCGCAGGGACTCGGGATTCAACAGCCCGTTCTCGCTGGACGTGCAGCAGCAGTGGTACGAGCGCTACAAAGTGCGGTTGTGGTTCTACGAGGACCCCCAATTCCACCCGCGTGGGTTAAACCAGAGCCTGCCCAAGCTGGCCACCGTGAACGAGTCGATGTTCCTGGTGTGGTCCGGCTACCAAGACTACTTCTCCAGCCTCTACGACAAGACGCTCACGCCGCGCCAAACGCGCTACATTGTGCCCCAGGTGGTGGAAGCCATTGAAACGCACATCAAGGCGCTGCTCACACCCGTGCTGTACACGCCCCCGGGGAGGTCCACGTTCCCAATGCCCACGGCCCGCACCATTCTGGTGGTGAACCTGCCTCCCTTGGGTTGTATGCCCGCCATGCTGTCCATGTACGGCGGCCCGCACGCCAAGTACGACAGCCATGGCTGCCTGAGCGACCTCAACAAAATCACGCACCACCACAACCAGTTGTTGGGCGAGAAGATGGAGGAGCTGCGGGCCAAGTACCCGCAGGTGCAGCTGCTGTATGGCGACGCTTCCGGCGTGTACACGGACATCCTGAAGGAGCCGAAGAAGTACAACGTGACGGCGCCACTGAAGGCTTGCTGCGGCGCGGGCGGCGCGTACAATTTCAACAAGGAGGTGATTTGCGGACACGCGGGCCTGGTCGGGAACCAGTTCGTGAATTTGACTTCCACGTACTGCGCGGATCCCGCGGCGCATCTGAGCTGGGACGGCATCCACACGTCCAACACGTTCAACAAGGCCGCCGTGACGGCTTTCCTGCTGGGCAAGCACATCACCCCCAAGGGCGGGCTCAACTGCTCCCCCGACTTCACGCACTTCGACGACCCCCATTAGTTTATTCCGTCAAGAGGGGGCCTTTTTGCAGTATGGTCGCTGCGATCCCATTACTCAGAATGATCGAGCGACTTGTAGAGTAACGCTTTAATCGTTAGCACTGATTCAACATTGTTGTTGAGATAATTGATCTCAGCCCAGCAAATGTTAGTCTTGAATCTTGATGGCACTCGTCGGAATCGAAAAGAGATCATTAATAATTTCGTGGATCCTGAAGTTGGGTTCACTTCAGTTCGCAATTGCGTAACTAGTTATCTGTTCACGGATTGGAGATTAATGCGAGTGAATTGAAAATTCCAGTTTTGAAACACCCAATCGATCTCCTCTCATAGTATTCGGTTTCAACATGATTCGATGACAAAGTGTCTCCCACAGAAATAAACAAGTCAACGGATCGATCGAATGAATCAATTATAGAATAGCGAATTCAACACATGCTGCAATTCAATAGAGAACACAATGATCCTGCTGTTCAGAAACAACTATGAACCTCATAATGACGATGACGTAATTTTCGCAATATCTTTGTCGAAGCGCATGGAGCAGATTCATGGTGAAACTCCAACAAGATTACTGCTAGCAAGCGCGTAGGCTGAAAAAACACCTTGCTCCAATGCTGCGACACAAGCTCCACCCATTGTCTTCCGTAGGCCAAGGTTTGGTGTCTGTCGAAATAGAACGATAATCGATTCGGCTCACCAGACTGCAAAAAAATAGCGGAGTTGGTTGATACCACGATTCACAACACGTGATTCGAATGAATAGATCTTAGTATCATAAGCAAAGTTCTTTCAATATGCTCAGCCACAAAGCACGGACTCCAAGTGAAAAGAGTCGTATTTTATAAAACAGCCAAAGACATATTATTGCAAGGTCTAATCTATTGAATTTGCGGACCAAATGACAGAAGATAGAGGATACAAATATATAAAAATATAAATGCTAGGAGATCCCTAGCATTGGAATAATCTTAACAGTCATAAATAATATTGTACATGACGAGCTACTCGCCTTCTTTACACGAAATAACAAGTGCGCGACCAGTAACAACTGTCTAGACTTTGCCATCTTCATCCACAGTAAGAGCAGCTAGCTTAGCTAGTATCAACACGGCATCAAAAGAGTGCCCGGCATTGCTGCGATTCTGTTAAAAGAAAACGAATTTTAATGCAACACATCTTTACAAAAGCTGTTTCGACGCAATTCCTAATTGGTAATTAAAATAATGAGAACATTACTAGAAATCCTTTACCTAGATGCCAGATATAAAGAATAAAGTGAAGATTCCATGTAGTTCACAAATCTTACTTATGGTTTTGAACTGTTCCAACATGCTGTACTGTGTTGTTTCTTTCAACGTCACAGTGTGTTGGAGAATTAGAAATTTTAGATGAATAAATTATTTCTTTCCTCTCTTCATCTTTGCAACCTAAGTGACTGGCAGCTTCTGGTTACCAACGACAGTGCCAATGAATGGTCCCAGCCAAGAAGAGTTGCTCCGCAAGCCAACCAGCCCATATTGTAATTCCCAATCTATTACATCATGGGCTCAACCCCAAAACAGAATCACTGAGCCGCAAAACAAAAAACAAACTCTACGAAGAGGTGGAATTCAAAAAAAACTTGATTATTGATATTCCCACAGGCAACAGACTTGAGATATGTGAAAAATAACGTCTTAGCTTTCAGGGTCAAGAATTAACATCAGATTCGGGCATGGATTGTAACTATACTCAAAATAGAAGATAGACCAAAGGGCAGATGATGTACCGCTTCTTCAGCTTTCTTGCCATCATCTGCGTTGCTGCTCAGAAGCTTCTCTTCCTCTTCCTGCAGATCCCATCTTTTACACATTCGGGCTACCTAGCTCTTACTCCTCTTAGTACCCATTGTTGCCCACTTTAAAGCAAAAAATCCAGGGTTACAAATGAGTCAATTGCTTTCATATGCATTCATAGTCTACAACTAACTCAATCTTTGAAACAAGAATCCTATCTCGTCAAATTATAACTCTGATAGAATCACATCAGCTAGACATGGAAAAATCGAAAGCTGGAATCATGTAATGCAGTCAACTGCAGATCAGCTTGTCTACTTCCTTGCAGCAATCTCAGTCATAAGTAATCGGGTTCTAAAGTAATCGGATAAAAGACAAGGCAGGATATTCAGCAGTCATAAAATTTATTTTAAAAGCTGGGCATACATGTACACCATAGAAGACCGCTTGAGTATTTCACATTCAATCCTGGCTCTTGTATTATAATGGGCAAATGGCCAATATAAAACACCCACTATATCTTAACCCCTAAAACCCCGAGGGTGTTTTCTGCCAAAAACCACTCAAAACTACCACTTCTGTTGTATTCACTTAAAGAAACCAATTTTTTTGTTTTGTTTTGTAATTTAACCGTAGGATCTTGTACTTAACTTGTCTGAGATCATGTAGTAAAAATTTCATCAAATTTGACCGTCCAGATTGGATGATATTAGCATTCAAAGTTGAACAAAAAGTTTTTTTTCAAGAAGATGCTTAAATTGCCCGAATAACTAAGATTGTCCATAACTTTCTCATCCCTAGTCCAAATAGAATGAATCAAAGCTCCACTTATAGGTAAAAATATAATCTTTTAGGAAAAAAATTCAGAAAAAATAATTTTGAACTTTTGTAATTTTTTTTGGGCTGCCCGCCAATCTCCATTTCTTGCTCATTGTGCCATAACTTTTTCATCCAACATCGGATTGAAACAAAAATTATATATCCACAAAGCTCTTGCAAAGCTACACAACCTCAAAAAATCTCAAAAAAATTCACTTCAAATTGAGACAATAGGAACCTACCCGGACCCAAATTGTCCCCAGAGGGGACAAGTGGAGTTTTAGGGGTTCAAGAGCGATCAACAAGGAACAAATGATAAAACATACCCGCACTCGCTTATCCTTAGCTTCTTCCTCTGAATCAGCGTCGGCCAGTTCAAAAATGTGGTCAAGCTCAACAATTACTGGCTCTTGTCAAAGACGGCCCTCTGGAATCTAAATTCGATGCATTCCTTAGTTCCAGCTTTGAGAAGGACTCCTAAGAAAGAAAACTTTCCCAGCAGCCTTGTGCACCACGAAAAAATGCCTCATTGTGCACCTCCTTTCTAAGATCGCCATAGATTCATGCTTCACGAAACTATGACTACCTGTCAATCTGGATTTACTGTTCATGGTTCTGAATCAGAGTTCAGAAGAAAAATTGAATGGGCAGGTCAACAAAAAATATCCGTAAAACCTACTCGAACACCTAACTTAGTGGAGGCGATTTTAGTCACCGCATTTTCTAGGACAATAGAAATTATAGCTCCATACCATTAATTAGCTTCAGAGAACCAAGGAATTGAATCCAGCCTTGATTTGAATGAGTCTGTTAGAAACAATTTCCAGGTTACTTAGCACTGGTTCAAGTTCTGTCTTCTGAACATCAGGTATTCACATGTGGTGCAATCAGCTCACAGGTGGAGACTCACTGGGAATTTCAACACTGGAAATTGCATATATGGACAATTTCGTTAAAATGGCCATATTCCGTGTGCCATTTTTATAGTACCCACTCTGAATCATAAACGTGACATCTAAGATAGGTATAGATTTCAGAAACATAGAACTGATAGATTTTTGATTGCAGAATTTGAAAAATCTAAGAATTTTATAGATTTCAAATATCTTAGACACATATAGATTTCAGAAATCTAAGATAGTTACAGATTCCAGACCATTCCAGAGTGCACGATCTGAATTGTTTAAAAGTGCCAAACTAACGGAATACCGCCATTCTAACGAAATTGCCCAGATATGAGACCCCTGTGCAGGAAGCATGTGACGAAGGGCGTGCACACGTACTGCATGACAAGACTGCCAGGTGCACAACACTGAGATTGAGGATTATGTGTCGAGATATCCACCAGTGCGTCGCCCTCTTGTGCGTTGTTCCCATGGTCCGTGACCAAACACGCCGGCGTTGTTCATCACCGAGCTGTAAACAAAGATGGTATAGTTAGGCTGTGGATTACCCAATATCGAATACTGGTAATAATATCAGCAAAAGGGCGTTCTCCTGCATTTCCAGACATGCTTGGCAAGATTGGAGTACTACGACAGCACTGTGGTTCCTCGGTTGACTTTCGACATCCTTCTCGAGCATACCACACAGTGTCGATTCGTATACCGTCACCGCTGAATCCAAGGCGACGTCATCGTCTGGGACAACCGGCGCGTCCTACACAGTTGCCTCCAGGAATACCCCGGGTCATGCATCGGACTGAACCACAATACCCCAGAACAGAGTCTGCCCACTCAGTCACATCGACTTAAATACTGCGTTTCCGTCCCCACCAGCACATTGTCCACTTGTTGGGAATAAGTCCACTAAATGTTGGCGTGCAATGCAAGATGCACATCTGGCCTCTTGAAGTAGGAATCTCGAAATATTTTGTCCTCCGAACATGCATCGCACCCTGTCGAAATAATTGCATCCCCGGACACCTCAACAGTTTTCTTACACACCGGACTTTCTTGGAATTCCCTCCGACTAATTTGGAAATTCTGCAGTTTTTCCCTGCAAGTTTCTCCTAGTTTTCATGTTTCCCTGTGTTCTAATGTCACCATGGAGGGATCTTCAAATAATTCCTATACAAGAAAAAACCATGGATTTTCTTTGCAAGTATTTCATAAATTTTCTCCAAATTCCCTATGCAAAATTCAAATTGGTAGACTTTGTATACATTTTACATTTCAATGTTTTTTCCACCTGATATTTGGTAGATTTTAGAAGATGCAATTGTCTCATATCAATTGTCAAGGGTACGGTGAGGTTGGACACATAAGACTTGTAAACTGTAATGTAATCTACAAAGCAATGAACTCCATTGATTTCACAATAATCTAACTTTTCTCTAGAGTTTGTACAATCTAAGAAATTTTGAAATGTACAGATCAATAAGATTGGAAATTCAGTATCTACATTTCCGTCAGATTTCAGCTTTCAAAATCTATAAATTATATTGAGTATGCAAGCTAAAATCTACATTAAGCTTAGATTTTGGAGGCATAAATCTACATTCTGAAATATTAAATTTCACAAATTCAATAGACTTGGAGGTGGGGACATCACTGAAAAATGCACAAATTACCCCCTAAAAAATGCACAAAATTCCCTGTCTCACATTTCCCTGTGAGAGTTACATTCCCTGTGTACTTGAAAAAAGGCCGAAAAACTAAATTCTCGGAGGGGATTTTTGTTATAGTGCCTACAGGGAACATTGAGAATGTTTGGTGTGTTAAAAATGGGCAACAACTAGCAGATTATCAGACTAAAGAAGCTGATATTTTAGCAGCATTTTGAACGGATTTCGAATGACTCCTGCGAACCTGCCTCAACCAGGAGCACACACTTTCAGAATCAAAAGTAAAACCAGATGATCTTCATTCGCAAAGATGGCGATTAAAAGAAGCCAAAGATTGCTCATACATGTGCTGTTTCGACTCATGTTTCTGTCTCTGAATCAGCACAACCTGGCAGGCGTGCGTTCTGACTACCGCTGTCCCAGATGCCCGAGCGGCAAACATTAACAGAAGCACTCGGAACAAAGGATCCACGTTCAGGGGAATCATCAATCAAGGCCCGGAAATAAACTGACTGGGTGTACGAGATTCGACTCAAGGAGTAATTGATCCATTGATCCATTGTGCAGACAGCTCGATCCGCTGCTCTTATCCTGAACTCCACAATCACACCAACTTGTGACATCATTTAAATTTCACCCTGCATTCGGGGTCTGTACAGAAAAGAAAACAGCAATTGAGAATGGATAATCATAGCCATGAATGCCATTTGGCATGCACCCTCAAATCTAGCTAATGTCCAATTCGTTCAACTGGCAGAGATTCAAGAAGTTGAGATGCCCATCCCGTCCCGCACACTTCGATCTATACGGTCAGCGAGTCCTTGTATTGAAAGCTTCATGCAATGGAATGTGGAAATTTCGGCGCTCTGAATCGCATCAATTGAATGGATTTTTCAGCAGTGGCTTCAGCCACTCCAAGTGGTAAACAACGCTGAGAATCTGCATGTCCAGGCTCGGAATATATAAATTGTGCAAATCACCCTTTCAGTTGGACTTCTTTACAGGCCGTCCAGTGGATGAGGTGCGAAAATGTACATATCATTCACGTCGCAGTCGGTGTATCCCTTGCGGGTGTTAATCATGTATGTGCTCATGTCCTTGCCCAACAAGAAACTCGTAACAGCCGCCTTAATCTACGATTGAGTGGTCGAGTAAAATTACACTCCAACTGGACGAACGCCATGAACAGATGACTAGTTACGCAATTGCGAATTGAAGTGAACCCAGCTTCAGGATCCACGAAATTATTAATGATCTCTTTTCGATTCCGACGAGTGCCATCAAGATTCAAGACTAACAATTGCTGCGCTGAGATCAATTATCTCAACAACAATGTTGAATCAGTGCTAACGATTAAAGCGTTACTCTACAAGTCGCTCGATCATTCTGAGTAATGGGATCGCAGCGACCATACTGCAAAAAGGCCCCCTCTTGACGGAATAAACTAATGGGGGTCGTCGAAGTGCGTGAAGTCGGGGGAGCAGTTGAGCCCGCCCTTGGGGGTGATGTGCTTGCCCAGCAGGAAAGCCGTCACGGCGGCCTTGTTGAACGTGTTGGACGTGTGGATGCCGTCCCAGCTCAGATGCGCCGCGGGATCCGCGCAGTACGTGGAAGTCAAATTCACGAACTGGTTCCCGACCAGGCCCGCGTGTCCGCAAATCACCTCCTTGTTGAAATTGTACGCGCCGCCCGCGCCGCAGCAAGCCTTCAGTGGCGCCGTCACGTTGTACTTCTTCGGCTCCTTCAGGATGTCCGTGTACACGCCGGAAGCGTCGCCATACAGCAGCTGCACCTGCGGGTACTTGGCCCGCAGCTCCTCCATCTTCTCGCCCAACAACTGGTTGTGGTGGTGCGTGATTTTGTTGAGGTCGCTCAGGCAGCCATGGCTGTCGTACTTGGCGTGCGGGCCGCCGTACATGGACAGCATGGCGGGCATACAACCCAAGGGAGGCAGGTTCACCACCAGAATGGTGCGGGCCGTGGGCATTGGGAACGTGGACCTCCCCGGGGGCGTGTACAGCACGGGTGTGAGCAGCGCCTTGATGTGCGTTTCAATGGCTTCCACCACCTGGGGCACAATGTAGCGCGTTTGGCGCGGCGTGAGCGTCTTGTCGTAGAGGCTGGAGAAGTAGTCTTGGTAGCCGGACCACACCAGGAACATCGACTCGTTCACGGTGGCCAGCTTGGGCAGGCTCTGGTTTAACCCACGCGGGTGGAATTGGGGGTCCTCGTAGAACCACAACCGCACTTTGTAGCGCTCGTACCACTGCTGCTGCACGTCCAGCGAGAACGGGCTGTTGAATCCCGAGTCCCTGCGCCACACCTTCACTCTCCGCGCTGGCGCGCCATAGGCCGCGAAGTTGGTGCCGTTGGTGAAGTCGGCTCCCGTGCCTCGCAGCATGGGGTAGATGGGCCGTCGACCCACTCCGAAAGCTGCCATTCAACAGAGGCCACAGCGAATCCAATCAGTACACTGTCGACAACAAACCATTTGACGATTCATCCCGGTGCAAACTTCTCAATGCATTTTGACATCACGAACTGAAGACACACACTGCGCGCAAATCGTCCCCTAGAGCTCTACAACAGTGATGACTGTGAAACTCTGCAAAGTTCTGAGTTGGTGGTGCCGACCAGCTAGCTAGCTTGCAGAGTCTCTTTTAGTGCATGGTACTCGAGGGTCCCAGGGTTGAATTTCAATGACAGAGCCGCGTTCAGTTCGTACCAAGGAAGTCGAGCAACAGTTTGCCGTCGTTGTATCGATCCGCGGCATGCTGCGGAAACAGAACGCCATGGGGGTCGAGCTCGGCGTGGGCGAACTGGTCGGGAAAGGCCGCGATGGAGTTTCCGGTGTCGGTCAGCGAGTCGCCGAACGCATACACGGCCGGGAACTTGCACTCGGGGAAGGCCTCTTGGGCCGAAGCCACGTGCGCGGATTGCAGGAAGCAAGCAGCAACGAGGACACCCCAGCAGAGCATCCCCAGGCGGCTCGACGTGGACGCCATCCTTGACGTCGTCTCCAGCGCCGCAGCAGAATTACTAATTATCCACCTGCTCGCGGAGGAAATAAATGTTCGATTCGACCGATTCGACCAGGAAGTGAAGCTTTCAAGTGGTGTTTGGACAGTTGAAGTCGATCGTCCAGTACGTTCTATAGAGTGGTACGGTGGAGACCCCCGCCGGTCGAGTTGGTGGAGCCACAGTCAGTCGGTGCAGAATTGAAAGCCGTGAGAACTTCGCGAGTCTGTGCGTGTGTCGATGGAGGCAGTTGCGAGTTGGAATGAGGATGGAGTGCGAGTGCAGCCCATTTTATACCAGTCGAAGGAGGCGTTCGTGAGGCGCTCGTGAGGTACGTTTGAGAAGTATGATAACACGGTAAGCTGGAATTATCCCAGCCTCTGATCGAGTTGACAAAGAGTGGATTTAATTATAAAATAGAGTGTGATGAATGTCTTTCCCGTGTTACTGAGCGACGGAGGTGAGGAGGGGAACGTGTGGAGAGACTGCACTTGGAGTCCTGCCTTCTTTATCTTTTTCTTTATTCTCTGATCACGCATTGACCGCCCTTTAATTTCGACGGTGAGTAGAAAAGTGCTACCAGCGGCACATGGAGGAAGACCGAAGCGTGTTTTGCTGTGGATTCTCTAATCCTCCTTTTATGGTATCTTGAGACTTTGTCTATGAGGAGAGCGAACGAGCGGGGCTCCATACTGAGTAGGGTTTTATTCCTATGGCATTGACTGACTCACTTTTTAAATAAGATTCTGCTGAAATGTCCTCCCAAGTTGCTTTTGTGAGTGCAAATATTCTTCCCCTTCATACTGAAACCAATACCAAACTAAGAAGTGATTATGATCAACAATAAGCACAACTGACAAGGTATGCAAAATTTTACCTCTATGGGGGAATTTTATTAAAAAGGAATTATGTCATGTGGCATTTTTAGACCGTCCGGTTTAAACCAAAAAAAGTGCCATTTAGGATAGGTATAGATTTCAGATTGTGCGGTTTGAACCATAAATGTGACATCTAGGACTAATGTAGATTTCAAGCATCTAGAACTAGTGTACATGTTTGCTTGCCCGCTTTGATTTGGAAAAATTGTGAAAGTTGTAGAATGGCGCCATTTTAATGAAATTCCCCATCTTCTTTACTCTTAACCCCTAAAGTCCCAAGGCCATTTTTTCATCAAAACCACTCAAAATTGCCATTTCTAGAGCATAGAGCAAAAAAAAAATAATGTTTTTTTTTTGCATATTTAACCGTAGGATCTTGTACTACACTAGTATAAGAATGTGTAGAAGAAATTTCAGAAATATTGACCATGTAGATTGCAAGATATTTGCAATTAAAGTGAAGGAATCTAGCTTTTTTGGATCTTGTTCAACTACATTTGGGGCTTTGAACCTTTTTAACTTCAAATTTTTGCTCTAATGATTTTGAATTTCTAATTTTATATGATGAAGAATTGAGTTGAGAATCTAAAAAAAAAAAAATGAAAATGAAACACTTAGTTTTCACTCATTAAAAAATTGTCAAGTAGAAATAGGTTCAAGATTGAAGGAAAAATTAAATCATTAACCCCTAAAGGTTTTTGACTATGTTTTCACCAAAACCGCTCCAGAACTGTCATTTCTAATACTAGTGCCAAAGTTTTGAAAAAAAACATTTTTGGACACTTGTAGCCGTAGGATCTTGTAGTAAACTTGTTTAAGAAGATGTGGAAAAAATTTCAGAATTTTCCACCAAGTGGATTGCAAGATAATAGTGTTTGAATTGACAAAAATCCTTTTTTTGTCCCTGCGAAAAAACGGGCAGCTGCCCTCCACAAGGTCACATTTGTATGAAAAAATGTCCAAAATGATGGTTACTCTTTGGATTTATTCTTCAAGGCAAGTTGGCTACATGCTTGAAAATTTTCAGATCATTTGGAATTGTACAACATATAGGAAAAAAATAGTAAGTAGGAAGAGGTAGAGAATGATTCAAAGCACTAAATTGTCAAGAATGTATTTATGAAATTGAAAAATGCCAATCCCAACGATTGTAATGTTGTAATAAACAATCTACACCCAATTTTTTTATTTTTTTTCAAAAATATTGAAAATCGAGTTAAATAAAGGACTTCAAAGTTTATTTTAGAGTAGAGATTCCATAACTACCCTCAAACTAAGAATCCTCATAACTTTTGACTCATTGATCGGAATGGAATGATTCAAAGCCTAACACGTATATATAAATCTAAAGAACCAATTTCAAATTTTAGTTTTTTTTAAAAGTGATTTTTAAAGAAGTTTTTTTTGCTGCCCTGGCTTCCCGCCGAACAATGAAAATGACATATCATGCAATAACTTTTTAACCATGCAGTCAAAAGTTACGAAAATTGTTGGACCTTAAAGCTACTCCTTGGGCACATCTTATGTGAAAATTTCAAAGAAAAAAAAGAAAAATTCCGGTCATAGTGAGCTGCCCAAAATCGCTATGTTGTCAAAAAACGGTGTTTGGTCCTTTAGGGGTTAATAGCTCTAAGATAGAATTGAAATATACTAATCTCAACGGTGAGATTGTTCTAGCAAGAAATCTTGACCTTTTGAAACATTTTTTTTTTAAATTGTTAAAATTGAATTCACAAATGAATCCTAAAAGTTATTTTTTCAAAAAAATGCTCTAATTGCCCGAAAAATAAGATTGACCATAACTTTTGCATAACAAATCCAAATGGAATGAATCAAAGCTTCGCATGTAAATAAAAATGGGCAATTTCGTTAAAATGGTGGTATTCCATGTGCCATTTTCAGAGTGTGCACTCTAAACCATAGAAGTGACATCTAGGACAAAGATAGATTTCAAAGATCTAGGACTGTTGTAGATTTCAGAAGTCTATGAATGTTATAGATTTTAGACTGAAAATTTTGAAAAATCTAGGACTTTTATAGATTTCAGATATCTAGGAATGATATAGATGTCAGAAATCTAAAATAGGTGTAGATTTCAGACCATTTCAGAGTGCACGGTCTGAACAGATAAAAGTGCCAAACTAACGGAATACCACCATTTTAACGAAATTGCCCATAAAAATAAAATCTGTATGAAGAAAAAAAATTAATTTTTAATTTAAAGTTTTTTTGAGGATTTTTTTCTGCCCGCCAAACTAAACTTTGAGGGTTTTGTGCCATTACTTTTGCTTCTGGACACCGATTGAAATAAAAATTACATTTTTGAAAAGCTAATGTGATTCTCTACCTTCACAAAAAAAGTTCAAAAAATCACAAAAAATATTGAAACCGTAGGAGCCTGCCCGAAATCCATATTGTCCCCCGAGGGGACAATGGGACTTTAGGGGTTAAAGGACATTGCAAGCCTCACAGGCATTTTGAAAGTCATACTTAGAACTTTCACATAGTTGATTTTAAATGTTTATAAACTTAACTAAAAAAATATAGCTCCAATATAGTATTTTTTTAATTATATTTTTTTTAATTTCAAAATTATTAAATTGTAATTATAATGTATCCTTTCCTCTTAAAAAATGAGTTGACTAGTATATTTGTAGAACATTCTTTCCAATAAGTAATCCAAATAGTCACATTGGGCTTCGTACCAAGGTAAAGTTTTTGCCCTCCAACCATGTCATTCATGTGCTGCTTGTTTGTAAGATAGAGGCATCAATCTATATTATTTTTAACTATATTTTTCTATTTGTGATTCATTATGTTCCATAATAGGATAGACTTGATAAATCCCCAACCCTTGCTTGGATGGATTTGGCAAAATGCATTTAATTTTATAATTTTAACTCCTATATTTTTGTTACAAAGACCATGGTCAAGTCAATTTTGTGCAATAGGCCCCCCAAATGTTGCTTCCTCTCTTAGTGATAGTTCAACCTTAGAGTTCAAACCCTACAATTACTTTATTGAGTGAGTATCAAGAAGAATTTAATATGTTGAAGCTCATCATTTGTATAGGTTTGAAGTGCCTTTCCTTATCCAAAAGCAATGATTCAAGAGGATAAGTAGGGGTTAACATAATGATAATTATGTCAAGAAGAATTTAATATATTGAAGTTCATCATTTCTATAGGTTTGAAGTGCCTTTCCTTATCCAAAAGCAATGATTCAAGAGGATAAGTAGGGGTTAACATAATGATAATTATATCAAGAAGAATTTAATATGTTGAAGTTCATCATTTGTATAGGTTTGAAGTGCCTTTCCTTATCCAAAGGCAATGATTCAAAAGGATAAGTAGGAGTTAACATAATGATAATTATGTCAAGAAGAATTTAATATGTTGAAGTCAGGGTTGTCTATCCAAACGTGACGTGGGCATTTTGCGTCGTAATGTCACGTTACGTCTGTCGTGACGCGTCATGAATCCTGGCATCCCTAACCCTAAAGTGACATCCCTAACCCTAACCGGCTAACCCTAAAATTTCAAAAAAAATTGAACTTTAGTTTCATTTAAAAAAATATATATAAATGGAATATCAATTGTACTACTACTATTGAACATATTAGTCTAATGTACAACTTTCTATGTAAAGAATTTTGTAAAATTCCTTCAAATTTTTAAAATATTCCGTCGTGACGTTATTCGAGCAAAACGTCACGTCACATCCTGACGTCACGTCCGTCCAGACGTGACGTGACACGGACAACCCTGGTTGAAGTTCATCATTTGTATAGGTTTGAAGTGCCTTTCCTTATCCAAAGGCAATGATTTAAGAGGATAAGTAGGGGTTAACATAATGATAATTATGAGATTAGTGATAACTTGTAGGAAAATGAAAGTCAAATACATAACATTAAGTAGCATGTATCATGGTAGAACCACCCATAGTCGATCACTTAAGCAATTCCGCACATGTTCTCGAGAAGTAGAAGGCAATGAAAATTTAATGCCCTATAGAAAGATAGAAATGACAAACATTGTCAATTTTCTGTGGGTTTTTTCTTTAAATTCAAATTACTATGAATTTTGGAAGCCCAAAGTTGGCTTCAACCCATACCCACTATGGCACTATATAGTCTTCTAAATTTTCCGATCATTCCATAACTAATGCCACATTTAACTAGTTTTGGACTTTTACATGAATTCTGGACAAAACATTAAAAAATCTCCAGATAATAACATCTGGAGATCTCCAGATGTTTGTATAGATCTTCAGATGTTTTGTAATGATCTTCCAATGTTTTACACAGATCTCTTGATGTTTTGCATTATTTCCAAATGACCATTTTTTTTTCTATTATTAATTTTGGACCCTTTGAAAGTCCAAAAATAGTTAAATGTGGCATACTACTTTCCCGCTCACAACTTCCTACTTTCTTGCTCACTACATCAGAACATGTGTCATGATTTATGGTCCCAAGTTTGCAAAGGAGAAAAAATGACAACCCAAACTTTGGTTGGAAATCTATTTTAGCCTTGGTTGGAAACAGATGCATTCTACAAGTTGGATATGGATGCTTGCTTAGCAATGTGTGGTTCTATCATATCACAGTATCATTGCCATCACTCTACAATAGATGGTGAGGAATAAAGTAAGAGGCTCGAACTCTAACTAGGCATTTTAAACCGTCCACATTAAAAATGTACACAATTTGTACATGCTGTTTTTTCATAGCATTCACTAATGTACAAATTGTGTACATGTAGGGTGTGGGCCAGTGGGCGGTCTTGGAGCCCTATGCCAGTTCAACTTCAAATTTTCGTACCTAATTCCAAAAAACTCCGAAAAATATGAAACGACTTGGGCTAGATGCGAATTCCATTCCTCTTCCAAGGAAAATTTATTGAAAAATACTCCATGAAGATTCACCTCGCCCAAAATTCAATTCCAGCCCATAGGTGGTCAATTTATGGACCCGTACCTAAGTGGAGGCTCAATATGATGAACCAGGTGCTTAAAGCAAATGCAGTGCGCATGAAGGCTACCTTACCGAATGTTATGTAAAAAGTACATCCGTTCGAACAAACCATGTAAGATCACAGAAGCAGGATTGAAGTCATCAAAGCCGTGAGTCTACTCACCGTCGAAATTAAAGGGCGGTCAATGCGTGATCAGAGAAAAAAGAAAAAGAAAAAGAAGGCAGGACTCCAAGTGCAGTCTCTCCACACGTTCCCCTCCTCACCTCCGTCGCTCAGTAACACGGGAAAGACATTCATCACACACTATTTTATAATTAAATCCACTCTTATGTCAACTCGATCAGAGGCTGGGATAATTCCAGCTTACCGTGTTATCATACTTCTCAAACGTACCTCACGAGCGCCTCACGAACGCCTCCTTCGACTGGTATAAAATGGGCTGCACTCGCACTCCATCCTCATTCCAACTCGCAACTGCCTCCATCGACACACGCACAGACTCGCGAAGTTCTCACGGCTTTCAATTCTGCACCGACTGACTGTGGCTCCACCAACTCGACCGGCGGGGGTCTCCACCGTACCACTCTATAGAACGTACTGGACGATCGACTTCAACTGTCCAAACACCACTTGAAAGCTTCACTTCCTGGTCGAATCGGTCGAATCGAACATTTATTTCCTCCGCGAGCAGGTGGATAATTAGTAATTCTGCTGCGGCGCTGGAGACGACGTCAAGGATGGCGTCCACGTCGAGCCGCCTGGGGATGCTCTGCTGGGGTGTCCTCGTTGCTGCTTGCTTCCTGCAATCCGCGCACGTGGCTTCGGCCCAAGAGGCCTTCCCCGAGTGCAAGTTCCCGGCCGTGTATGCGTTCGGCGACTCGCTGACCGACACCGGAAACTCCATCGCGGCCTTTCCCGACCAGTTCGCCCACGCCGAGCTCGACCCCCATGGCGTTCTGTTTCCGCAGCATGCCGCGGATCGATACACCGACGGCAAACTGTTGCTCGACTTCCTTGGTACGAACTGAACGCGGCTCTGTCATTGAAATTCAACCCTGGGACCCTCGAGTACCATGCACTAAAAGAGACTCTGCAAGCTAGCTAGCTGGTCGGCACCACCAACTCAGAACTTTGCAGAGTTTCACAGTCATCACTGTTGTAGAGCTCTAGGGGACGATTTGCGCGCAGTGTGTGTCTTCAGTTCGTGATGTCAAAATGCATTGAGAAGTTTGCACCGGGATGAATCGTCAAATGGTTTGTTGTCGACAGTGTACTGATTGGATTCGCTGTGGCCTCTGTTGAATGGCAGCTTTCGGAGTGGGTCGACGGCCCATCTACCCCATGCTGCGAGGCACGGGAGCCGACTTCACCAACGGCACCAACTTCGCGGCCTATGGCGCGCCAGCGCGGAGAGTGAAGGTGTGGCGCAGGGACTCGGGATTCAACAGCCCGTTCTCGCTGGACGTGCAGCAGCAGTGGTACGAGCGCTACAAAGTGCGGTTGTGGTTCTACGAGGACCCCCAATTCCACCCGCGTGGGTTAAACCAGAGCCTGCCCAAGCTGGCCACCGTGAACGAGTCGATGTTCCTGGTGTGGTCCGGCTACCAAGACTACTTCTCCAGCCTCTACGACAAGACGCTCACGCCGCGCCAAACGCGCTACATTGTGCCCCAGGTGGTGGAAGCCATTGAAACGCACATCAAGGCGCTGCTCACACCCGTGCTGTACACGCCCCCGGGGAGGTCCACGTTCCCAATGCCCACGGCCCGCACCATTCTGGTGGTGAACCTGCCTCCCTTGGGTTGTATGCCCGCCATGCTGTCCATGTACGGCGGCCCGCACGCCAAGTACGACAGCCATGGCTGCCTGAGCGACCTCAACAAAATCACGCACCACCACAACCAGTTGTTGGGCGAGAAGATGGAGGAGCTGCGGGCCAAGTACCCGCAGGTGCAGCTGCTGTATGGCGACGCTTCCGGCGTGTACACGGACATCCTGAAGGAGCCGAAGAAGTACAACGTGACGGCGCCACTGAAGGCTTGCTGCGGCGCGGGCGGCGCGTACAATTTCAACAAGGAGGTGATTTGCGGACACGCGGGCCTGGTCGGGAACCAGTTCGTGAATTTGACTTCCACGTACTGCGCGGATCCCGCGGCGCATCTGAGCTGGGACGGCATCCACACGTCCAACACGTTCAACAAGGCCGCCGTGACGGCTTTCCTGCTGGGCAAGCACATCACCCCTAAGGGCGGGCTCAACTGCTCCCCCGACTTCACGCACTTCGACGACCCCCATTAGTTTATTCCGTCAAGAGGGGGCCTTTTTGCAGTATGGTCGCTGCGATCCCATTACTCAGAATGATCGAGCGACTTGTAGAGTAACGCTTTAATCGTTAGCACTGATTCAACATTGTTGTTGAGATAATTGATCTCAGCGCAGCAAATGTTAGTCTTGAATCTTGATGACACTCGTCGGAATCGAAAAAACTTCATTAATAATTTCGTGGATCCTGAAGCTGGGTTCACTTCAATTCGCAATTGCGTAACTAGTCATCTGTTCATGGCGTTCGTCCAGTTGGAGTGTAATTTTACTCGACCACTCAATCGTAGATTAAGGCGGCTGTTACGAGTTTCTTGTTGGGCAAGGACATGAGCACATACATGATTAACACCCGCAAGGGATACACCGACTGCGACGTGAATGATATGTACATTTTCGCACCTCATCCACTGGACGGCCTGTAAAGAAGTCCAACTGAAAGGGTGATTTGCACAATTTATATATTCCGAGCCTGGACATGCAGATTCTCAGCGTTGTTTACCACTTGGAGTGGCTGAAGCCACTGCTGAAAAATCCATTCAATTGATGCGATTCAGAGCGCCGAAATTTCCACATTCCATTGCATGAAGCTTTCAATACAAGGTCTCCCTGACCGTATAGATCGAAATGTGCGGGACGAGCTGGGCGTTTGAAGTCGTCTCAACTTCTTGATTTTCTGCCAGTTGAATGAACTGGACATTAGCTAGATTTGAGGGTGCATGCCAAATGGCATTCATGGCTATGATTATCCATTCTCAATTGCTGTTTTCTTTTCTGTACAGACCCCGAATGCAGGGTGAAATTTAAATGATGTCACAAGTTGGTGTGATTGTGGAGTTCAGGATAAGAGCAGCGGATCGAGCTGTCTGCACAATGGATCAATGGATCAATTACTCCTTGAGTCGAATCTCGTACACCCAGTCAGTTTATTTCCGGGCCTTGATTGATGATTCCCCTGAACGTGGATCCTTTGTTCCGAGTGCTTCTGTTAATGTTTGCCGCTCGGGCATCTGGGACAGCGGTAGTCAGAACGCACGCCTGCCAGGTTGTGCTGATTCAGAGACAGAAACATGAGTCGAAACAGCACATGTATGAGCAATCTTTGGCTTCTTTTAATCGCCATCTTTGCGAATGAAGATCATCTGGTTTTACTTTTGATTCTGAAAGCGGGTGCTCCTGGTTGAGGCAGGACCGGAGGAGTCATTCGAAATCCGTTCAAAATGCTGCTAAAATATCAGCTTCTTTAGTCTGATAATCTGCTAATTGTTGCCCATTTTTAAGAAAACTGTTGAGGTGTCCGAGGATGCAACTATGTCAAGGCCTTGAGAAAGAAAAATGTGGGTCCCATCTAATGCTCCATAAATATTTGGCGCCCCCATGGAATTCTTAAATCTTTGCATAATATTTTCCAATCTCTTAAAATCAATGTGTGGATATACGTGCTAAAAATACCTCGGTTTCGACTACTAAGGATTCCATAGTCACTATATTTGTATACTTATAGATAATGGATGCATTACATCTGTACAAATCATTCATCTTCTCACATAAATGATTGCAAGTCAATTAGTAAATTATCAATTTTACTTGTTTGTGAGTAAGTATAGAGGCACTTCTAAAATAATTTACATCAAAGTTTTGGAATGGAGTCAAGACAGTCAATTCTAGCATCTGCTACTAGAACGCCAAAAATGACATTTGGAAAGTGTCAAAATATTTTTTATCCAACATGTCATGTGTCATATGCCAAACATGAAACATCATCTTATACAACACCATGGTACACATGTTGACAAGCTAGGCTTAACCCATTAAAAGTGTCCATTGAATTGTTGTAGTTATATAACAACCACCACGAATGGAAACATAGTTGCACCTACAAACAACGTTAAAAGATCTATTGGAGGTGCAAGATGCCTTCACTAAAGAAAATTGCTAGAATTTTTTTTTTAAATTAAAAAAAAAAAATTGCTTTATCTCCATCCATTGCCATAGCTATGGAGGATCACCAACAAACAAGTATGCTTTCCAACTATTTAGCCAAATGAGAGAGACTTAAAAAATCTCTAATGTAGTTTGAAAAGAAGAAAAATTGCATGTCTAGAATTTTTGGCATATCTTTGACATTATTTTTTTTCAATTTGAATATTATATGTGACAATAATGGATGGTTGAGTTTGATAACACATGCATTATTAGAAAAATATATAATTATTAGGCCATGACATTAATACTTAAGGCAACATATGCATTATTAGAATGGTGTTAAATTATTAAGCTATGACATTAATATTTAAGGCAACATATGCATTATTAGAATAGTGTTAAATTATTAGGCCATGACATTAATGCTTAAAACACATGTTGAATATAGTTTCTAAGACTTTAGTTTTAAAAAGAAAAAAAATGAGTTACTACGCTTTAGAGGCATTGGACTCAATGTCCCTAGTTTGCCACTTTGCCCATGTATGTACACGTTGGCGGAGCCAAAGCTCATGTTGGTTGCCTACTACACATGCCTTTCCAAAAATGTATTTGATCCTTTTCCACTTCGTCACTTGGATGGGGACAAAAACCATCAAAAGAAGCTAGCTTTTTCCACTACCGCACGTGCATGGTAAAAATAAACAATGAAGTGCAAAGGTGAATAATGGAAAGAAAAAAAATTTGAAGTACAATTATGGTAGAAATATACATTACCAACCAAAATCCTATAGGCAACCAATAAGATATATGAATTTCAACACAAACTGGGATTGATTTCCATGAGTAGTTTTTTAGATGGTTATAAATTTATAGTAAGGTTCAAAGTTTGAGGTTTTGGAGCAATGTTAGTAGCAAGATATGATTGCTAGGTGTTACATAAATTACAACATGAAATACTAGAAATGGTGGCATGTATTACATTATTGGTCACATAATGAGCTGTAGAGTGATTTACCAACTTCAAAAAAATTATTTACAAATCAGTGGTGGTTGATTTGTACACATAGATGGTAATGAAAATGCCATTTTTTCACTACAAGAGAAAGGGGTGTTTTAAGTAGTGTCCTAGACATCACGTCTTTTAAGTAACGTCTTTTAAACAAGTTTTTAAGTAAAATTTTACTTAAAAACTTGTTTAAAAGACGTTACTTAAAAGACGTGATGTCTAGGACACTACTTAAAACACCCCTTTCTCTTGTAGTGTTTTGGCCATCACTTCTTGGTTTTTAACCCCTAAAGGACTAGCCTGCAGAATTTGGCAACATAAAAAAATTGGGCAAGTACATGTGGCCAGAGATTTACAAGTTTGAGGTTGAAATTTTAATGGAAGTTGTGGACAAGGAGTACCTTTCATTTGAACTAAATTTTATGACATTTGGAAATACGAGTCAAAAGTTATGGCCTAATATGTTACTTTTTTTCTCAGCCGGGCAGTTAGGGCAGATCAGAAAAAATCACTTTTTTCAGAAACAAAAATTTGAAACTGGTTTTCCACAGCTATCTATACGTGGAAAGCTTTTAATCATTCCATTTTGACCAATGAGTCAAAAGTTATGAGGAGTTTTAGTTTGCGGGCAGTTTTGGAATCTCTACTCTAAAATAAACTTTGAAGTCTTTTATCTTACTCAATTTTCAATGTTTTTTGAAAAAAATAAAATCATAGGATGTAGATTGTTTAATACAACATTTCAACCATTGGGATTGGCATTTTTCAATTTCATATCTAAATTCTTAACAATTTAATATTTTGAATCATTCTCTACTTCATTCTACTTACTATTTTTTTCCTATATGTTGTACAATTCCAAATGATGTGAAATTTTTCAAGCATGTAGCCAACTTGTTTAGGAAAAAGAATCCAAAGAAGCACCACCATTTTGGACATTTTTTCATAGAAAAGTGAGCTTTTGAAGTGCAGCTGCCCGGTTTTTTGCAGGGGCCAAAAACGATTTCAGTGATTTTGAATGCTTATATCTTGCAATCCACGAGGTGGAAATTTTTGAAATTTTTACCACATATTCTCAAGTCAGCATACTACAAGATCCTACGGTTACATGAGTCAAAAAAAAGTTTTTTTCAAAAATTTGGTACTTGTACTAAAAACAACAGTTCTTGAGCGTTTTCAATGAAAACATAGTCACAGAACTTTAGGGGTTAAATAAATTTTCTTGGTTGTGGTAATACTATAGGTACTAAAGTGCCATGGTACATGTCCTAATTTTGGATGCCAAAGTCAACACAAAGTATTCTTAGAATGAACAATTATGGAGGACAATTAGAAGAAAAACATGTCCGCCACAACCGGCTAAAATGCGACTAAATGTCCTATATGATTATCATGTGACTGTAGTCCTCTCTATTTGCACCAAATTCTTACGTCTTAGTTTTACATCATTAGTACAATTGTTTAGTTGCAAAGTATCTGTAGAATAAAGTGGATACATTGTTTTAGTCACAAAGCAGTCGTAGAATGCAGTGTAGGATTGTGAGAGTTGTAACAGAGTTCAAATTTAGAATGAATGTGAATTATTCTCCATCCAATATTAATCTCAATTGTCGAAGTGGACAAGTCTACGCTATGTGGAATCCACCATGTCTATCTACAATAGCAAAAAATGACTAGGAAACGACTAGAAAACAACTGCAATTGTAAAATGACAATAGTTGTTTCCTAGTCGATTCCAAGTCATTTCCAAGTTGTTTCCTAGTTGAGACCTAGTTATATCTTAGTCGTTTTGTAGTCGTTTCCAAAATCATTTCCCAATTGTCTTATATCAATTGTACCATATCAATTGTCAAGAGTACCATTAGGTTGGACATATAAGATTTGTAAATAGTTGTACCCTAATGTAATGAATTCTATTAATAGAATTCTAAATTTTTTGCTGTATCTAGATTTCTACATTTTGTAGATTTTTATACTGTGTGGATTTCTACAACTTGTAGATTTTTATAATTTTTAGATTTTACATTCTATAGAAATCTAAATTTTTTTTTAAACCAAGTAAATAAATTTTAAGGCTTATAAAATTGTAAAGTTTTCAAAACCAATGAAATCTACTAAATATCAATATTCAAATTGTTGAAATCTACAAGTCATAGACTAATTACAAACGAGTCACAATGAAGTCACAAATGAGTCACAATGAAGTCATAGACAAGTCATAACACTACAAGAGAAAGGGGTGTTTTAAGTATAGTCCTAGAGATTATATTTTAAGTAATGACCTTTTTAGGAGACTTTTAGTAAGAATTTATTCAAAACACGTGTCTTTTAAGTGAAATTTCACTATAAAGGCACGTGTTTTGAATAAATTCTTACTAAAAGTCTCCTAAAAAGGTCATTACTTAAAATATAATCTGTAGGACTATACTTAAAACACCCCTTTCTCTTGTAGTGTAATGAAGTTATAAATAAATCAGAAAAGTTACAGATGAAATGCCAACAAGTCATGCACTAGTTGAAAATGAGTTGCCAACAAGTTGTACAACTCATCAATTGACTGACCAACCTCACATGGCAGTAAATAATATATAAGCAACTATGTCAAAAAGTTCATAGACAAAGTTGCAAGTAGGCTGTCGCAATTTGCAACTACAATTTCACATGCAACTGCAAGTCTTCATATAAGCACCAATTACAAAATGTCCTATGCAACTCAAAACCAGTTGTTCTTTGCAGTCGCAAAATCCTTCATTTTTTGCTAGCCATGACATTGGATATGGGTATAGGCAAACTTTTGGCTTCCAAAACTCATAATAATTTGAATTCAAGGAAAAAATTAACAAACAATTTATAGTGCCCATTGTTTCTATCTTTCTACAAGGCAAAAAA
Source organism: Antitrichia curtipendula (assembly GCA_951230915.1). Lineage (NCBI taxonomy): Eukaryota > Viridiplantae > Streptophyta > Bryopsida > Hypnales > Leucodontaceae > Antitrichia > Antitrichia curtipendula. The sequence goes on along the minus strand of OX579638.1, from coordinate 15,396,801 downwards.
TTTACATAGCCTTCTAATGCACTAGATCATGCAAATAATTGCTTAACCTTTAAATGACCATTTGTCCTCTTGGAGGACAATTTGGATCTAAATAGGTTCCTATTATCTCAACTTGTAGGGAATATTTTTGAAACATTTCTATAGATGCGTGGTTGTGTAAGAGCTTTGAAAATATTTATTTTTTATTTCAATTAGTGCTAGGGAGAAAAGGCTATGGCGCAACAAGCTAAAAATGGAGGTTAGCGAGCAATACAAAAATAATTACAAAAAGTCAAAATAAATTTTTAATATTTTTTTCCTAAAATTTTATATTTTTGTCTACATTTGAAGCTTTGGTTTGTTCTATTTGGACTAGTGGTGAGAAAGTTATATACAATCTTAGTTTTTTGGGCAATTTAAGCATCTTCTTGAAAAAATAACTTATAGGATTCATTTGTGAATGCAATTTTTATAACTTTCCAAAAAAAATGATTAGGTACAGTTAGATTTTCTTGCTAAGGAAATCTTACCGTTGGAATTATTGTATTTCAATTCCATCTTAGAGCTATTAACAGTTTAAATTTTCCTTCAATCTTGAACCTACTTTTACTTACCAATTTTTAAAGAATAAAAATTAAGTGTTTTTTTCTTGAATTTTTTTTAGATTATCAACTCAAATATTCAACTTAAAAATTTAGAAAATCAAAATCAATAGTACAAAACTTTAAGTTAAGAAGATTCAAAGCCAAAAAATCTAGTCAAGCAAGTTACAAAAAAACTTGTTTTCTTCACTTTGGATGCAAATATCTTGCAATCTATGTAGTCAAAGTTTCTCAAATTTCTTCTATACATTCTTAACCTATTTTTGAATAAGATCTTGTGGTTGAATATGCAAAAAAAAAAAATTAATTCATTTTTTTGCTCTTTGCAATAGAAATGGTTGTTTTAAGTGTTTTTTATGGAAAAAAGGTCTTGATGCTTTAGGGGTTAAATAATCGACTTTGAGTGATTCTACCATATAGTCCTAATTGCCAATAGAAATATTTCCAAAATTTATAAAACTTCAACAAAACTTCACAAATCTACCTACTCAAACCTACCTGATCCTATTAACCCATTATGGTTCCGCCGTTGTACCTCTATTCCCACCTCTTCACACTAGTTTGTCACTTTAGTCACCATATCTCCACTTGAAGCTTCCTGAAATCCTTCCATTGTATTCCAAAGAGATTTGCTTGATCATCAAACACATTGATTTTAATGAAGAGTGTAAGCAACTGATAGTAGCGTTGAGAGTTGATCAATTTTCAGGAGTTGCTAGAGTCAGTTATGTATAAGGTAGGCACCCCCAAAATGGCACCTGACCTTAAAGTGCCATCTAGAGGTTGTGTACATTTTCCAAAATCAGTTATGTACCTATTTGGATGGAGCGCTTTCAGAAACAAACTTTGACCCTTAATAACTTTTGCGTACAGTGTCCAAATGCCACGTTCTCTGGTGCGTTGGAACCTCTTTTCACTTGCCAACAAGAATATATGAAAATTTTGACCAGTCTAATAGTAATAACTAGGCTCAACTGGTAGCAAAAAGTGGCGGTTTTGGGTGTACCCACCTTAGTGGGAGGCTTCCCGTGATCTAAGGGCCTTGGCCTAAGCCTGAAGGTTGGGGCCTTTACATTGTAGAAGACTTGAGGGGAGAGTGCTTCCGCTACATTAAGCACGTGCAACCGGCCCTGCTTAACACGAGAAAAATGACATCATTGGGATTTTTTTATAGTGCCTGGTATTGTAAGAAAAAATTCTAGTGCATGGTATTAGAAGAAGTGCTAGCCTATGGAAAAGGGACTTTCTACTCTATAAGAAGAAGAAAATTACAAAGGAAGCTAGCAATCCAATGCTTAACGATGATTATGAAATAGTTAATAATATGATGTTCAATTTTGAAAGATGTGACTCATGTGAGTGGGGACACTTTCACTGTGCACAACAAACCTCCTATGAAGGAAATTATGCTTGCAATAACACTCAACATCATCTTTGGCATCACCATGGTGTTGTACAAAGCTGGTGATGATTCTGGCTATGGTGAGTGCAGTTGTGTTCAATGTGCTCTTAACACTTTTTTTAATTTTTTTGTAGTATGTGTTGTTGTTTGGTAAGGATTGGAGTAGGGTATGATCGAAGGCTTCATTGAAAAATTTATAGATGTGTGAAGTAAACAATACACACATAATTAGGCCAATGTAAGAACTGAGGATTGTTATTTTTATTGGAATTATGAGACCTTTATAATGTTTTTGATTGCAAATAGGGTTCCAATGCACGAAAGAAAAATGTGTTATTTGGGTATCCTATGCTAAGTTGTGCGGATTGGAAACTTCAATTGGTGGACGATCTATCTTGATTGTTGAGGTTATGTACTTATTTTGCAATTTTTTTGGAGTTGCATTTATGTAGGTGTACCAATTAAGTGTAATTACCTTAGCACTATTATTTGTGCATGTCTGTTGTAGATCTTGCCAAATTAGGTTGGATTTGTTTAGTACTCTACAATGTGATAAAGCTTGGGTATTATCAATGTTCTACCAAGGCTGAAAGGGCAACATTGCTCTTGAAGGGGTCACACCTTGAAAGGACAACACAAATCTTTTTATTATAGTTGAAGTGCAAGGATTGTTCTTGGGTAAATGCTTATCATCCCTGTATATTAGCCATCTCTATATTTCCATGCTTTTCATAGAGGACGTATTGCCTATTTTGTGCTTGCAATCCAATGATGGACATTTGATCATGTTTCAATAATTCATTTATTAGTTGATAAAATTTTATTATATGCATGTGTTGGATTTATGTGATGGCTATCTCCCTTATGTATTTATGTCCACAAGTATTATATGAATGGTAAGTTTTTACAAGATTATTAGATAGTACACATATGGAAATCCCTTGCATTCTCAATTCGTTCTTTTTGTGATTTACGTTTTTTGTGATTTACAAGCATGCGTCTTTAAATTTACATTTGAAAAGCCATTGATTTAAAAATAATAATTTTAAGACTATATTGAACAACTAACAAATTGACATATTATTGAGAAATACTTCTAAAACTCTTTCCCATTGATGAAAGTCTACAATTGTTTTTTACACAAATAGATTGAGCATTTGGTTGAAATGTTTCAATCACTGATCCATCTAATTGTGGTTCAAAACAAAAAACAGCGTGGAGTTATAGATGGATATTTGACAATAACAAGACATGGGAGTATACACCTCCAATATTTTTTATAAATTTTATAAACCAAACATCTTGTACTTTTGTAAGTACATAGATATAATAAATGACCTTGTCCAATACACATAAAATACTTTGATGGCAACATCCTAAAAATATCCTTAAATAACTTTGGAGGCAATTTTCCAATGAGATTCCATTCATGACTTGAAACGTCAAGTTTCCAAATCCATATTTTTGTAGCACACTAAATTTTTCTAAACCTCCAATCATAAGCAAGTGTCCATTGTGATCAATTAAATATGCATATAATATCAACCTTGGCATTATAATGTTAATTTGTAACCAATTGTCATTATCAACATCATATGCAATCAATCCATTGGTCTTATATGCTCCATGGGTGATGAAATAAAGAATATTTTGCACAATGCACTTCCATAATCTGAATGTCCTTCTATACTAAAAGTAGCACCACTTTTCTAAGTTGATGGTTTTTGAGAAGAATATACAAATGTATATACTTCTTAGTATTCACTTCTTTGAGTTCTATACTTCTTAGTATTCACTTCTTTGAGTTCTATACTTCTTAGTATTCACTTCTTTGAGTTCTATATCAGAGCTAGAAGAAAAAGACATTGAAGCAACTTCAATGTTTGTTCTTGGAGACTTGGACAAGATATACACTTAGCAAGTACAACTTGGTACAATTTTGATGCTTTGTCTACAATCATTCCTCCAAGTACATTATCACAAATAGTAGGAACTCGAGTAGGAATGGACATTGGCATTGCACATGTTATTGTCATAGGATTACAAATTAAAAGATATTCAAAGTCATCTTGAAATATGTAAGAATACAAGAGTCCCTCAGCTGCAACAATAGGATGGCCCAAATCATCAATGCTGGCAATATTTCCACAACTCATATTTGTTTGAAATTTAAATGTGTACCATTTGTTAGTCAATGGATCATATGTTGCACTTGTTTTGCAATTTTCATTGGCACTTATAATGAACCAAGGTATAATTTTGGGTGCATGTGAACACAATTGATAAAAATTTGGTGAATATAAAATGGCATTCCAACGTCTACATACTAATCAAAAAGTAAATAAACTTGGCAATGGCAAACAAGTTAAAATACAACCAATTAAGTCATTAAGCAAGTTTTTCCATTGTGTATCAAACTCCTACTCATCTTCTTCCATATAATTGTTTTAAAAAAATCAATGTTTTTTAGATTGAGATCACAATCAAGTATTTCATCACTAGAAATCTCACTCATGCATTTTAGCATTGTCAAATTAAAAATACAATGATGCTAATGGGACTCCATATGATGTTTTTTTAATTATATTTTCACTTCTATTTGACCATTCAATATTATATGGAATGAATTGAAATTCAAGATGACTTCAATTTTGTTTAATGTATATTTTGAAAATATTTTTGCATCTATTTTGGAGTGAAAAATTTTAAATTTTCATTTAAAAAAAAATCATCTCATGTTTGAATCATGTAGTCTTTAGTAATGCCTAGTTTTGTTACAAAATAGGAAGGAAGCAAGAAATAAAAGTCTTGCCCAACAATCCTTAGAATAATTCTTTTGAATATATACATTTATCATGACAAAATTTAGAATACTAATGCAAGAAATATGAAGGTTTTTAGTATTCAAATTATGAAAAGTATCAATGGTAAGGAAATAAATTTGAATATTGGAATTTGTATAGGCAATATGATTGCAATTACAAGGATAATTGATTTAAAAGCTTGTAGACAAGTGAAAATCAACACTAAGAGGATTGGTCGTAAAAGAAGGTTTGTAAATGGTGGTGATAATCTATCAGCATTGGCCACTGAAGCTAAAGAAATAAGCGAAATTAATAGATAAAATTTAAGAATGAAAGGAATAAGAAGAATAGATACCATATAAACATTTTCAACTGTTGAAGTGTTTTTAATATCAAATTATCAATGGTTTACTTAGTTTTTAGGATAAAACTTAAAATATTTTAAACTTTGAAAAAAATCAAATTAAAAAACTATTAACTTTGAATTGAACTATTCATTCAATTTTTAATATTAATTTGGCATTACAAAAAATATATTAGGATCCATTATCATGCATCAAATCAACTAAAAGAAAAATGTTCTATTAATTTTCAATATTCCTATTTGTAGCACAATTAAACAAGAGATCTTAATTTTTAAATTTAAAATAAAAGATAAAGTTTGTAGTGGTTTATATCGTAGAAGTGTAGAGCTCACAAAAAGTATTCAATGAGACATGAAGAGAAACTTCTAATATGGAGAGACATTATAGACATTAATGCAATTTAGTATAAATATTAATGTATTATCAATATTCAAAATAACTTATTATTCTAATTATACATACAAATTTAAATAATAATATTGATAAAATCTTTAAAGTTTAAATGATTGTATATTATTCTTAAATTGAAATAAATTTCTTTCAAAATACATGTTAATAATATATTGCATCACTTTAAGTCACATTATGCTTGAGATTAACAACGCATCATGGAAACATTGAAAGTATGTACGTAAATAAAATAATTGTATAGAAGTACAAGAATGCCTTTGTAGTGATTGCGCAAAAATCATTTGGATCTAACATTTTTTACTTAATGGATTAATTATAACAAAAAATTATTCAATAATGTATATATAATATAAATTAAAAAATTACAGGAAATTTCATGATTGTTTCATGGCATTTAAAACAACCTTTTAATATTGTAGTAATTGAATGTTGTCAATTGCAACTAAAATGTGTAATAAATATTTGATTTCATTAGAATCAAAATGACAAGTGCTTCTTGTTTCAAAATAAGTATATATAGTTTTATTGTAAACATTTGATACCGATTTCATTGATCATGTTATGAAAAACATAAATTCAAAAGGATTCAAATTCTATATTATTAGAATTAATGAAGAACATTGTATGTGTTCACTGCAATGTAAATGAAATTGACAAAAAATAGTATCTATATATATGAGCTACTCCGCACAACCGTAAAATAATATGAAGTCCAAACATAACACTTATTTAAAGACTAAGGAAGTACATATAATATTGAGTATATAAAACCACTTGAATATTATGTTATTTTGAGTGGTATGAATTAGCCCATGGAACATTAAATTCAATGACAAAACTTTCATTTCCATTAGTTTGACATTACTAAATGTAATCTTTTTTTTAATTATTATTTTCATGGAATCCAAACAATAGTGTGTATAGGAATTTCTTTAGCTTTTTGGATGCAAAGTCACTAAGATTCTTTCCAAATAGGCTTGCTAAATGAATCATCTACCTATATAGCATAAATGATTCAAGAAGATCATATATATTCCTTTTATCCAATACAAAAGCCATTTGACAATCTTTGCAATGAAAAAACTTCAAAAGAAAAAGAAGGTCTATGGACACTAAGCTATATAGTACAATAGCATGATTTCTAAAGAAATATATTGGCACCCAAGATCCATAGTCCCGCATTGTAGCTTGGTGCCCTAAGACCTCCTTTCTACCATTGCTTTATTTCAAGTAATTCCCATCTACATATCATGAACCTTAGTATAAAATGTCTAAAAATCAATGTGGAGCAATCTAACTGAGTGCCTAAATAGAATAGGAATCTTTTCAAAAAAAATTTACATTTTCAAAAAATCAACTACTCCATATTTGAATTTTCAGATTCTCAAACTTTAGATACTTAGAATACTTCCCCCCTAATGTCAATGCAAGAGAGTTTTGCCATCATGACATGTTTTGATTGGTTAAGGAAAGGCAAATTAAGACTAATATTAATGCTCATTGCTTGCCTTGTGCAAATTTTCAATAGGGTGGATATAACTTAGTAGAATTTTCATTGGTCTGGCAGTGAGAAAAATCTCCACTACCAATTGGTATTAATTTAGTGAGTGAAGATCCACCTAACATAATCTAAACGCACAAGAATTTTGCCATTGTAGCATGTGTTGATTGGTTACCCCCTAAATGATGGATCCATAACCATTGATTTCAAGCTCACTGTCCATCTCTCAATTTATTGCCATTTTGCAACTAGATATGTATGAAAATCTTTGTATTTATTTTTCAAAGATGAAATTACATGTCTTCTTTACTTCACAAAAAATTTAGATTTTTTTGTGGAAAACTGTTTTTTCTTAGAATTTTTGAAGAAAAAGTGAAGAAAAATCACATGAAATTGAAAACTGAAAATTTCACCATGTGTGTATATTACAGTGACAAACATTACAATGTATACCCCAATTCCATGCCATTCTATAATTAAAATTCAATAGACATTGAAAGTGCAACCAAAGTTTAAATTGAAATAAAATATTCAATATTAAGATTTTTTTCAAAATTCAAATTGGAGTAGAAACTTGAGTGGATGACCTTCATTTTGTTAGTTGGGCTCAAACTCAAAAATATCATTTTTGTAGATAAATTTCAGATTTAAAGCAAGGAGCAACAACTTCACAAAATACACTAAAATAGCATATTTTGTGATCCGTTTTTTTTTAACAACATCTCATTCACATAAAGACAAACATTGATAAGACTATAAACTCAATTGGATACTCTTCATAATCCAACATAGAGGCCAACAAGGAAAAAAGGGATGAAAAAATGCTTTCAATAGCTTTATAGTATTGGAAAAAAGCCACCCATTGCTGCAGTACAGTTTCAATGGGTTAAAGTATAGTATTGAAAGTGTATTGTTGCAATACTTGAAACAATATAGTTTTAATAAAAATGTAGTACTCCCATTGAAAGTATATTGTTGCATTATTATTTGCAATAATGCAACAATTTACTTTCAATACTATATTATACTATATTGTTAACCCATTGAAACAATATTGCAACAATATTGAAGCAATGAAGGGTACTTTCCTGATGCTAGCTCATTAGATTGTCATCCAAAGGCCACAAAGTGGCGCTGACGATGTTCTAAGGATAAGCAATCAAAAAAGTCAAATGGCTCAACTCTCTTACAGATAATTGTGAAGCCGGCCAAGTCATCAAGAATAGTCGCAGGTCAGTATCAACCTGGCTGCGTGCAGCTGTGACTTGGTAGGTCCTCACTGGCAATTATTCTAGATAACTTCACCTGCTTTGCAATTACCTAGTCCGTGCGTAGTCAAATCACGTGGACAAAATTCAATCTCACGGTAATCCCAGTCAAAGCCTTGCGGCCACCAGTTGCGTGTCAACAACTGCGGTTGCATCTGTTCGTCACTGCGACCACAACCCACGTCTCAGATGACTCTGTTTGCGATGTAAGAAGTGCCGCATCAGTTGACGGTGGAGAATAGTAACATTGGGTCCTCTTCGATTGCAGCTCAGAAACATCTTTTTCACGATGAATGCCTTCGGAGGTGAGAATAATCACTCGACTCTTCAGTACAGTAGTTGGCTTTCACATTGTGCAGAAATTCGTGTTGTTGCTGCTGATCATGTAATTCCCTGAGCTTCGATGTTGCCAACAAGATGGAATTCGCAGATAGAACTTGTGGTCTTGTCGAACTAGGAGCTTAGAATGCCAGTGCAAAATCACTATCAAGTTCTGCTAGTTATACAATTGATTCTTGCTACGCAATTCTGTGGTTGGCTTGCCGAAGCAAGTGCTTAGGATGCCAGTGCAAAATCACACCATCATGTATTGCTTGTTACATACCAGATTCTTTCTGCGCATAGTCAGTGGTCAGGCTTCCAAGTGGTGCAAAAGTTCGTGTTTGTTACTGACTTTCATGGAATTCTCCGTGCTAGCTGAATCTTACGGATAGAACGTGTGGTTTGGCTGAAGCAGGGGCTTAGTATGCCAGTGCAAAAGCACTTTATCATGTACTGCTAATTACATACCAGATTCTTGCTGCACATTCAGGAGTGGGCTCCAAATGGTGCAGAAATTCGTGTTGTTACTGATGGTAATGGAATTGGCCGAGCTCAGATGTTTCCAACGAGCTGGATCTTACTAATAGAACGTGTGGTTTTGCCGAAGCAGGTGCTTGGACTGCGAAACGCAAGATGGAGAGCTAGTTGCTTAGAACCACAATTAGAGAGAGCTTTACTTGATACAGGAGCTGACAAGGGGGCGCGAGAGGAGCACCGTCAAACTTGGAATAATTCAGGGGTTGTGGAACCGTTGGATGATGACAATGGTTTAGGGTTAAATTGAGTTTAGGAATTGGTTTAGGGTTCACAATGGCAGTACTGGGCTACGAAGTCGCAACTTGGACGGAAGGATTGCTCCTCGGCCACACCATAGCCTGGCTTGCATCAGCTTACCTCTACTGGTTCGTCCGTCGCGTCCCTTCCGGCTTCCCTCGTGTCCTCGCTTGCACGCCCGTCTTCACCGCCTTCGTCTACCTCCCGCTGATCTTCAACCGCATCACTCACCTCATCGGCATCCCTTGCTTCTTCTGCATCCTCACATGGGTGTCCAATTTCAAGATTCTGCTCCTGTGTTGGAACACAGGCCCGGGATACGACCCCTGGGTGTCCACCTGCTTCCCGCGATTCGCCATCGCCATGACTTACCCCGTACACATGAAACGAGCAGGGAAGGTTGTGAAGAAAGTATCAGTCGAGTATCCGTCCTGGATCGACAATGTAACGAAGTCTGAGGTTTGGTACATGCTTCTCCTCCGATCCGCTATTAAATCCATCGCGGTTGCAGTCCTTCTACAAATCCTCTTTCAACAGCGGGCGTCTCTCCCGTTGATTGTAGTCCACCTCCTGTTCTGCATCCAGCTCTACCTCTTCGTCACGATTGTGCTCGAGATTCTCGCTGCCTTTGCGAACGCGGTCTTCGGGATCACCATCGAGCCGCACTTCGACAACCCGTTCGCGGCGGTGTCGCTGGAGGAGTTTTGGGCAAGGCGGTGGAATTTGCTAGTGAGCAATTGCCTGCGGGAGACTGTGTACAACCCGGTGTTGTACCTGCTGCAAAAAGCTGCAGCAGAAAACAATGATGGAGTTAGGGCTAGGGTTTCGCACACGGGGACCGGTGCCCGCGGGGGGGTTGATGTGCCGAAGCTCGTGGCCATGCTGAGTGCATTTCTGGTGTCGGGACTGGCGCATGAGCTGTGTGTGTATTATATCACGTTGGGGGTCACTTGGCAGATGAATAGCTTCTTCGTCGTGCAAGGGGTGGCTGTTGCAATTGAGGCTGCGTGGAAGCTTTATTTTCCGGAGCTTCGACCTTCGAGATGGGTTGGGAAAGTTCTGACGCTGGGCTTTGCTTTCATCACGTCGCATTGGCTGTTCTGGCCTCCCTTAGACCCTGCTTCTGATCAGGTTACTCTGGAGATGAGAACAATGTTGCCCTTTTAATTGTTGCTCATTTCAAAGTTTTATACCCAATTTGAAGAGAAATAGGGAAATTGGGATATATAATGGTTCTAATGTAATGTACTGTACCCGTGACATCTTGTCATGCCTCGATCAAATTGAATTGTACTCAAAAAATATTTTCTAGGCTTTTCTTTAACGTTCTTAGCAAATGGGTTGAGTTGATTCTGAAATTTCTACTATAGACTTGCAGTAATGGTTGCACTGTATTAGCATATTGTTAAAACACACTTCTTTTACAATATGTCCACTACTATTCCAATTGAATCACTCAAGTTTGCTAGCAAGAAAATCTTCCCAGAGAAACAGAGTGACACCAATCTTATCAATTTGGTTGCAACAGTGCCCTGTGGTATGACGGTTTGTTTTAGGGTTTTAGCCCTAAATCCTAAACCCAAAAAAACTAAAACTGACTTTCAACAGTACACATTCTGATTGATGATTGTTCCCAATTGAAAGCGGGCTCCACTGATCACGGGGCTTGCAACCTCTAGTGCACTCTCCTTTCATCCCCTTGGTTTCAAAGAACAGAAGAGAAAGGGGATTCCAATACCCCAAAGCATGCCTTCTTTGTAGATCCAACCTCTAATCTCGCATGTTGAAGTATTCAACAGGTCAACAATTTATGGAGGTTCGTGCAAGGATAGATGCATGCGTGGATGGTCAAATTGAACAGCTAACCAAACTCTATTCAAATTTGGATATTATAATCCAATCATTGCTAAGAGAAACTCATGATTAACTGCGGTGTTGCAATTTTCCAAAAGATAGGAAGGTCGCAAGGTTGGTTCAGCAGCACATTTTCAACACGGAGTGTACAAAGTCACTGCAGCTCCAGCAACATTATGCAGTGATAATACAGAAATAGGCAATAACATCCATGGACAATCTTGATGCCCTTGGGGCTCGATCGCAACCATCACGAGTTCAAACTCTCAGTTTTCTAATTTTAAAAGACACAAAATCAAGGTTATTATGGCATGTACACTGAAACAAGATTGAAAATCATGCACATTCAGGGAATTCAAAAACTACCTTGAGATTCAGAAAACCTAATTAAATTTATTGTGCAAATGATAGGATTTAGTAATCCAGATCTACAGCTCACCATCTACAACATTCATTTGTAAAACCATCACCAAAATACTCCTCCAACACATGTTTTATAACACACTTGAGAGAATGACATACCCCATTGAGCCTTGAGGGGTTCAGTGATAATTTAATCCGACTTTTTGTCAGCTTTACCAGTTTCTTTTGGCGCATCTTCGTCCTGTGCTTCATCAGTGTCCTCTCCAGCAGCAATAGACTCATCAAACTCCAGAAGCTATACGAAAACAAATAGCAAACGAAACAAAGAAAAGTTAGTTAAGGATAATACCAAAAGGCTCTGCTTGACATTTTGAGATAAAGGGAATAAGACGTGAGATCAGCTGCGTATAAAAAGACGATCCAGAATCCATGCTAAGATACTAGATCGCTCTTGAAAAGGATTATATTTAAACATTCATTCACTAATACGGCAGCTATACAAACACATTTACAAGACCAACTGAAACCTTAGAAAAATCACCTACAATCCAAGAATAAGAGTACTTACAGGTTTGATTTCACCCATGATGGCGCAATGCACCCCCAGAAAGCCAATAACTCCTGGTACGATGTACAAAAGTGCGGGCTGCAAAATAGTGATATAAAAAGAGAAACCTTAAAGACATGCTGCGGTTATGCGCTTTCTACCTGTCTAAAAACTATTACAACGTCGTAACATTTAATTTTTAATTTTTCTTCTAAACCATCTGTCTGCGTACCCGCAATAAGGTGATGGTAGGCAATTGTACGAGTAACACAGGGAGACCAACGAGAAACATCGATAGCAGCTTGATGTATCACTTGCCTAATGCAGTGGCTATACAAAAAATAATATTGTATGAGCATCACCCTCATAAAGACAAGGATAGTGCTCGAAGGCATTTTCAAATCTTTCAAAGGAAAATACCTGTGCAGCCTGGAACCAGTTCATGACCAGAATGGTGACTAGTAGCCCCGCAGAGTATCCAGCAAATGCACTGGTAAAGTACGTCTTATTCCGACCTCTTGACATGTCAAAACGCAACGCCAAAGCTACAAAAATACCTGCAAACTCGAAAAAAATAGAATCGTCAAAGTGAGATGGTCAAAGTGAGATATTATGCCAAACCACACGATGAGAGCCCCGCCGAGCAAGAAAATCAAAGTACAGACAAACAATGTTGATATAGTACGGTTAGGACCATTCCTGTGAGCTTAGTCGAGCCCAAAAGAAAGAAACTAACTTTCTACAGACCATGATGTCGCCTTGTCTTTCTAAAGTCTCTGTTTACAAGATCGGTAAAAGCTGTTAAGAAAGTTTAGGAAAGACCCTATCTTTTCCCCTGGAGGCTTCAGTGCACTTACACGCAAAAGCCACTAGACTTAACTCAGTGACCACGAAGTGTTTGCTAAAAGTGAGGAGGACAAAACTCACAACCGAGAGCCAACCTTGACAACCCACCCCCCACAAAGTGAAGATAGCCCTGGCATAAAAAGAAACCATACAGTGAACAGGTCAACGTCGACAGGCTAGATAAAAACCTGGAATCACGATGTCACCAAGGCCCAGCATTGAGAAAGGACGAGCAACATCACCAGTTGGGAAAATAAGCTGGCACAGAGAGAAGTAGAAGAATAAGTTAGATCCACCACTGCAGTCCTCGCTAAACTAACCTCCATTCCAGGATGTGATTACTATACAGGGAATCAACATAACACTATATAGAAACTCAACATGACTCATATTATTGCTCTTAGATACCTGTCTAATGACACAGCCCGCTGAGCAGCAGCAAGGCAAAAAGAGACGACAGTCACCTGAAATCGGTGAGGATTAGACTTGGCCTCTCAAAATAAGCTGAGTATCGACTCCTGTATATTTACCAACTTCCGATAAGAAATGCAAAAGAACAGAAAGTGAGGAGTACCTTAATGGGAGCATCGAATGACTTGGCTACGCTCACCATGACAGGTGTAAAGAAAACCCAAAAGATGTCATATATGAAGAGCCCCGCCTGTGGATGATCATCAACATCTAGAATTAGTTCTCGTTGTTAACTTCCCGTACAAAGCTATGTAATATTCAGACCTCCAAGCATCACGAAACATTGCATTTATGTAATTTAAACTAGAGAAGACGTGGAGTAAATTTGTTAGGGATAGCAAAGAGATATCTGGCGATGAGCATACGAGTGCATCATGTATGAACGGTGAATAGTAAGATCACCAGAAGAATAGCTCCAATCTTGAAAGAGCCCAGAGAAAGCATTTCAATACCCTGTACCAAGGATGTAAGTAAGTTAGCCAGAGCTTTTCAGAAAACAGTTTAACCTACTGGAATGACCATAACACAAGTAACAATACAAAAGCTCAAAGCTCCAGCATGGTTATTTGGCAGTGTCCACACATCCATTTGACAGAATCAATGCAAATACATGGCAAACCACAAGGAAAAATAGAGAACGCACAGCACAAAATATCAAGAAACCACATCCTTGTCCCTCGCTTCTCAGTTGATACTACAGCAATGGGTAGACCAACAATGAGCAATAGTACGAACATAAATCTGAAACAAATGACTTCGAAGTGGTTACATGAATTAAGACCTGAATAGAGAAAGCCAAGCCGAGTGTGTTGTTGGCCAACCAATGCTTCTTCATCACATACCATACACAGAACCCAGTTCCCGGAATGCCTGCTACCAATTGTGACTTTGTGAACTCCACCTCCACATCTGAATATCAAACGCACAGTCACGGTTTAAGAAATCAATCGCAGAAAGAAATATTGCACTAACAAGTCACGAACACCTGCAAGCGTAGAGCTGTACTACAAATTCCTCACTACTCATCCACGCCTATCATTATTCATGACCAAATAATTTCAAGAACGAATTTCAAAAACATACAATTGAGACCCGAGAAAGGACTTGAAATACTCACTTTTCCAGTAAGGTAGTCTCCACGTGATAATGTGTTCATTCCATTGGGAAGGAAGGAAACGCTCCAATGCCGGGAGAATAGTAGCTCTGCACTCCAACACAAAAGATTAACCACATGCGCAATTGGAGCCAACTGAGCAGGGCAAGCTAGAATGGAGGTTAACGGGCACTAATAAATAGCTTTAATAATACTATAGATGAACTCTTTAGGGAATAAACATAACACAGTCAGAAAATTGGACAAGGTTAGAAGGTGACATACGAAAGCGCCAAAACCCCGAGCACAAAAAAGTAGAGAGTGAGAACGGTGTTGATCAGATCCTTCGGTAAAAACTTGAAGAGAAGAAAGAGCGACAACAGAACAGCACTGCCGATGAAAGGGAATCGCATTGCATGTTCCTTTGACATTGTTTCCTGCAGCACCAGGCACACATACCAAATGAGTCCAAAAGTCGGTAACAGGAGAAGGTTTGGGTTTACTGAGAAGGCCTTATTGAACCTCACATTCCAACGCTGTCATGCCAATCGTGTGGGTTATACAGATGCGATGCTACATGTACATATTACTATATGGGTGGATTCCTGCTCAGAATGTAACACAGGTGTACATTGAGGGGTGGCGTCCCCCAGGCGGCACTCATCCCTCCAAACAGGAATAGCTGCCATCACCTCAATGAAAGCCTTTTCCAAACCACAACAGGAAGAGGAACTTCTCGCCTAATACGAATCTTTTATTATTATGTTTACATTCAAAATCTCTTATTGTTTGCTCCTGCACTAGATACATGCATATGAGCCCTGTCGGTATACAGGGGATGGGGTGCCAATCAAGTGGGTTTCCAGACGTGATGATTCGTTTACAGATTTGCAATCCTTGAAAATCCTCAGATGTGATGCTTCTTGTACAAATTTGCAATCTCTACATTCAAAACCGCTCGTTATGCATAATATGAAATTCTAGTCCAAGCTAATGTTACTGATTGAAAGTCCCTACGCCTTAAGAAAAAAAAGAGAGAAAAAGAGAGCTTACAGAAGGAGGAGCGGGCTTGACCGAGCGATGGCATCCTATAAACACCGTCAGGCAAGCTGTTGCTACAACGTTGAAATTGGGATTCACCTTCACGACTAACGGCAACAACGTCAAACCTGCCAACCATTCCTTGCCCACATTCAGAATACACCCCCAAACCCTAAAACTCAATTACACTTTTTTCGAATTGGACTCCAACTAAAACCAAAAAAAACCAGTGAAACCATCGAAACCTTACCTATGAGAGCGCCACTGGCAACCTTCTCCGCCATGGCTGTCCCCTTTCTGCTCCGCGGGTCAACCTCGACCTCCACCTCCGACGACATGGATATATCTCGGCTTATCCTACCTCTACCACTCTCTCTGTCTGTGTAAGTTATTTATGTGCAGGCACTCGAATAAAACCTACCGTAGTATGGAGGTTCTAAAAAGAGGGGAGAGAACGGAGAGGGGCTGCATGAGGAAAAAACATAAGTGAGAGAAGGGATTGCAATCACAGTCTCTCTCGACAAAACCACGCGCGACGAGACAGGAAGACGGAGACTCCCCCAACACGATGACTGGTCTGGCACACACTATATCACTATTGGGGAATTTAGTGTTGTACGAAAATAGTCTTTCCGTCGCAGCTCTTCGTCCTTTTCCTTTTTCCAAGTTCCCAAGGTTAGGTATGTGCCCATTAAGTTATGATCACTGCCCCAAATGTGGCACATAATTTTGGACCCAAAAGCAACACAAAACCTACACTAAATAGTGAAATTAGGTTGTCCACAGTAATTTCTTGACAATCTACACTATATTCATATTTGATGTTTCTTTACAAAAAATTTACCACTTTTGAATTATGGTAGTTGTAATTGGAACTCATAAACCTCCATGTGTATAAATAGTAATATCTGTAGAAATATTTGTTGACTTTGATGGTTTGTAAAGTAATTTTCTTGAAGTAAGGCAACCTAATTTCACTATTTAGTACAGATATTGAGAACAAAAGATGTACACAAGCAAATATGTTAGTCTTGGTGAGCGTAGTGTCAATTTTTTCATATTCCTATAAACAATACTCTTAAACTTCCTCACTTATTCATACAATGCTCAAAAAATGCATGCTAAAGTGTGTTGAAATCCTCCTTCACTTATCAATAATAAAAAAAATTATGTTGAATTAAAATTAATATAAATAATAAATATGCTTAGATGCTATTAAGACTTGTCAATTAGGAGTACATTTATTTTTATGTAGCTAGAGACTTTCAATAGATGGTTTTAATCCCTAAATGTTCAAACTAAAGATAACAAGATTACTTTTGAAAAAATTTAATCAAAGATTGAAACCCTTCCAAAATATCTATTCCCATATCAAAAAAATTGAAAAAATCTATTACTAATGCATTGTCTTATTAAAAAAAATTTAGAATTGATGCATGGAAGAAAGTGAGTCTTGTTGCTTAAAAAGTATATTGGTTTACAATAATTTCACATCATTGACACATTGCGTAGTTAAAAAGATCTCTTGCATTGATACTAATCCATAAGACAGACTTGTTTCTTAAAAAGTATTATGATCTTTATGAATTGCAAGACATTGTTGCAATGTAGAGTTAAAACAATCCTTTGTATTTATACTTAGTTATAGAATAGAGTTGTATCTTGAAAAGTATCTTGGTGTGGAGTAATTGGATGACATTGTTGCACTTTGTAGTTGAAAAGATCCTTTTGCATAGATGCTTATATTCAATAGAAAAGTATTTTGAAAAGTATCCTAGTGCCTAAAAAATTTAGGGCATTAACACATTGTGTAGTTGAGAAGATCCTTGGCATTGGTACTTTTTCACATGCATGATGAGATTTTTCTTTCCTTCTTAAAATATTTAGTTGTTTATATAAGATTTTAAACTTGCAATCCTCCCCAAGATCTCAGGCAATAAGGAATAATCTCTTTCTTGGATACCTAGAAGTGAGAATAGCCGGTAACATTCTAGCCATTTACAATACATATAGTGATAGTATATGTCATTAATTTATTGTTGTAGGTTGCATTTTTATCTATAAAGAAAGGGACCTTCCTCATGAAGGGTTAAAAATGTTATGTATAGAATATTCATCTTCTAATAATTTTATAAATACATTTTGTCTTTTTTGTTATTAAAGATAGGTTTTTGCAAGCTATAAATAATATAATGTTTTTTTCTTTCAAAATTCACTCAAATCAATCGATTAAAAGGAATCCACAATGATTTTTTAAACAATTCCCATTAAAGAAAATAGCATACTTGGTTATTATTTTATCATATATATACTTCAAGATTATTCTAAAGTAATATGTATTTTTATCAAAGGATAGAAGGTGAAAATGATAATTTTTTCCAGTGGTCAAGAATGCTATTTTTACATTAGACTTTAACACATCAAAAAAAATTTAGGCCTCAAGAGGGCCATGAGTTTCAGTGGCAATGGTGCAATTATAGAAGAAATTGAATTTTTTTTTTTAATAAAATTTATTAGCAGCTGATGTGGCACTAATAGTGCCATGTCAATGCCATGTCAGATTGGATAATTTTAAAGATTTTATTGATTTTTAAAATATTTTTTTGATCTTTTTGTATTTGCACTACAAGGGGGCCAAAAATGAAAAGTTGGTAACCCTCCGCAAGGTTCAGATTTTTTCTAATGATTAGAAAATTACAACCTACAACCTATTTTATTGAGATTGAAATGGTGTTTTAGATGTTAAAATTGTAATTATAAGAGAACTTCCTCCAACTATTTTTATTGATATAGAATGATTATCTTGACCTATATTAGTCACCAACACAAAATTTGTAGAATGTTCATTGAATGCATAGGATATAAAGATATACTTGAATTGATGCATTGGATACAAAAGTTAAAAAATACTAACTTTATACAATATATACTAACTATGGGGTAATAAAGACAAGTTTCATGCAAACAATCAAGCAAGTGGCCTAGTTCCATTATTATATACATTAGCTTGATCCATGTTGATGACCAATCTAGAAGTCATTGAAAGTACATCCCATATAGAAGATACCAAGATAAAAATAAAAATGGAGATTAAATTTTTATAAGCACTTGGATCCACACTTAATTAAAATACAAACATAGATGTTAATAAAAAAAATTCTAATTCTATAAATAATACTCCTTCCATCCCCAAATGACCTTCTTGTTGGCCTCAATTTTTTGTTCCACAATGATCTTCCTTTTGCACTTTATAATGATGAAAATTGATCAAATTTGGCTTTCCATTGCTATCATACTACTAAAATCATAACTCCCTCTGTAATATCACAAATGCTACCACTAATAATAGGGGCTCATGCTTGCTATGCTATGCATTCATTGTATCACATATTAGTAAAATTTTGATATATTTGAATAGAATGCATGATAATGATTTCAAAAAGTCTTTGAAATAATTAATATTAATATTTTGTAAAAACATTTTCAATCATGCATACATAAAAATAATATTTTCACACAATGTTATATTACAAAAATAGAGTAGTAGTTTACAATCACCTCTATAACATCACTTTTACAGCTTTTATAATTTCAAAATTCTATTGCTACTACCAAGTGATTTGAGAAATTTATTCAATTGAAGCAATTTTGGATTTTACAACAATTAAGTTGTTTATGAAGTTTTTAAAATTTACAAGTTTTTCTTTTCAATTCACCAAGTTTTTGGGTTGCCATTGTTCGTAACAATTGAGTCAACTTTTGAATGCATTACAATAAATGTGTATCTTTTACAGTATTCACCATTGCATATATTTCATTCGTCATTCAATAAATTTCTATTGTACATTTCAATATATGCTTACTTATAAACAAAATTATACAAAGATTTTTGTAATTTTTATTTGAAGATTTATTGAAATTTTTGTTATGCATTTTATCTAATACATAAAAATTCTAATAAAATTCTAATGATGAATGCGTAGCATAGCAAGCGCCAACCGCTAGTCTATAACTAAAAAAACAACTTTGAGCAATAGTTCCCCCTCCATCCATGCAATCATCAACCAAAAGATAAATGAAATGCCTAAAGGGGTTAATCAACATTGTTCGTTTATTTTTTGAATTTCTTTAAGTATTGCCCCAAGCTTTTGAGGTAGTATTAAGATCCACATATGGTCTTGGGCCATACTAATCACCTACAAAGTGACACCTCACAATCAACAATTACGTGTCTATTGGTGCTCCTTGAAAATGCCCCCAAATTTCTACTTTTCAATACTCCAAAATTGCACTTTGAAAAGGGTTCCAAAACTCAAAATTTCTAGGATGCTAGGAGTGCACCGAACTCTACTTATAGTACAAAACGGGTTTAAAAAATGTTATTTCACCCTTAATCCAAAACATTTTGTCCAATATGAAGATCAATTTGGGATAGAGGGAGTAACAAATAGCAAATGCATTTGAACGGAATAACCTTGCTAATATCACACACAAACCTACAAGGCCTTCTACATACCTTGTCATATAGGATGGACATCCTCAAATAATTGGATGAATGAATATAAATTAAGATGAACAAATGATATTTTGTCCATACTCTACAAATTATGAATCTAAATAGCTTAATCTATTAGCACTCAACTATCTACTAGGTGAATGATGAATTTTGTAAAAAGTGCATTTCATCTAATTAACCTCTAAAGGACCAAATTGCATTTTTTTGGTAGCATAGTAATTTTGGGGAGATCATTACAAATGGACTTTTTTATTTTTTTTATTTGAAATTTTCCTACAATATGCGGACCATATTTTTTAAGGCTAAATTTTTTTCATAACTTTGAATACATGATAAAAAAAAAAGTTATTGTATGATATGTAGCTTTTTTTTAAATGAGGCAAGTTAGGTATATAAAAAAATCACTTTTCTCATAAGCAAAATTTTGAATTTATTTTTCTAGAGTTAAATATATATTAAAAAGCTTTGGATCATTCCATTTTGATTAATAAGATGAAAGTTATGAAGAGTTTTAGTTGTGGGTTGTTTACGGGTAGTTTGTGGATAGTTATGGATTTTCTACTCTAAAATAAACTTTGAAGTCTTTTATCTTATTAAATTTTCAATATTTTTTAAATAAAACAAAATCATAGGACGTAGATTGTTTATTACAACATTACAACCATTGGGATTGACATTTTTCAATTCCATAACTAAATTCTTAACAATTTAGTATTTTGAATCATTACCTACTTCTTTCTACTTACTATTCTTTTTTAATATGTTGTATGATTCCAAATGATCTCAAATTTTTCAAGCATGCAGCCAACTTGCCTTGAAGAATGAATCCAAAGAAGCACCACTATTTTGGACATTTTTCATACAACTATGACCTTGTGAAGTACAATTGCCTGGTTTTTTGCGAGGCCCCCCCTCCAAAATTTGTCACATCAAACACTAATATTTTGCAATCTACAAAGAAGAAATTTGTAAAGAAATTTCTACATCTTGTTAAACCAATGTACTACAAGATCCTATTGTTACATGTGTCCCAATTTATTTTTTTATAATTGGTACTTGTATTAGAAATAGTAGTTTTGGAGTGTTTTTGGTAAAAATATAGTTAAAGAACTTTAGAGACTAAGTCAAAAAGTTAGCCATTTTTAGTATAAGTACCAAATTTTAGGAAAAAAATTATTTTTGGACACATATACCCATAGAATCTTGTATTACATTGGTTTAACAAGATGTAGAAATTTCTTTACAAATTTCCTCTGTGTAGATGGCAAGATATTAGCATTTGAAGTGGCAAAAATCCTTTTGGAGGCCCCTACAGAAAACTAGGCAGTTGCACTTCACGAGGTCACAATTGTATGAAAAATGTCCAAAATAGTGGTGCTTCTTTGGATTCATTCTTCAAGGCAAGTTGGCTGCATGCTTGAAAAATTTGAGATCATTTGGAATCATACAACATATTAAAAAAGAATAGTAAGTAGAAAGAAGTAGGTAATGATTCAAAATACTAAATTGTTAAGAATTTAGTTATGGAATTGAAAAATGTCAATCCCAATGGTTGTAATATTGTAATAAACAATCTACATCCTATGATTTTGTTTTATTTAAAAAATATTGAAAATTAAATAAGATAAAGACTTCAAGGTTTATTTTAGAGTAGAGAATCCATAACTATCCACAAACTACCCGTAAACTACGCACAACTAAAACTCTTCATAACTTTCATCTTATTAAACAAAATGGAATGATCCAAAGCTTTTCATGTATATATAAATCTATAAAATCAATTTCAAGTTTTTATTTTAAAAAATAGTGATCTTTAAAGAAGTTTTTTTTAGCTACCCAAGTTGCCTTCTAATCTTTGAAAACTACATATCATACAATAATTTTTTAATTATGTTGTCAAAATTTATGAGAATTGTTGAACCTTAAAGCTACTCTTTGGGCACATGTGAAGGTTGCTATTATGTGAGCCTAGGAACACAAGTACATGAGCCTATACGACTATACACCTATGTTATACATGTTTATATTATAAAAACATTCCATGATTATAGTATAACTATGATATAGGTGCCTATATTATAGGTGTTTACATTGTAAGCACCTTCAATGGTTGTGGTATATCTACTTATATATATGCTTAAAGCTCACATGCTTTCATTTTTGTGCTCATATACTAGCATCGTTGGGCACATATTGTGTGAAAATTTAAAATAAAAAAATAAAAATAAAAATTATAGTAAGCTACTCAAAATTGCTATATTGCAAAAAAACACAGTTTGGTGCTTTAGGAGTTAAAAGAACTTCAAAATAATAACAAACTATATCATTGGAAAGAAGAGAGAATGCTCTACATGAATCAGTAATATAGATATTTTGAAAGGGTTTCATTTAATTGTTACTTACAAATTTTCAAAAGTAATCTTACTATCTTTAGTTTGAGCACTTAAAAGTTAAAACACTCCATTCAAGATCTCCAACTACACTAAGACAAGTGCATTCCTAATTGACCTCAACCCCTTAATGTCTAAATCTTTTTTTACATTTCATCATATTTTTGCTTGTAATTTCTTACAAATATATTATTTCCATCAATTTCATCACATTGTTCATAAAAAAAAGGTCATCTTCTAAAGATTCAAGAATTACTTGGGATGAATGAAAAGACACGAGGATAACTAATACATTGACTTGAATATTCATTATCCACAATATGAACGTTAGAGTGCTTAGGGATTAATAGCATCTAAGCATACTTATTATTTAGATTAATCTTAATTTAACATAAATTGGTTCAGTTATTAGCAAATGAAAGAAAATTCTAATATACTTTAGCATGCATTATTTGAACATTGTACAAATAAGTGATAAAAATATTGTTTGTAGGAGTATGAAAAAATTGACACGAGGCTCCCCTAGACTATCATGTTTGGCTTGTGTTCTCAATATCTAGGTTTTGTGTTGCTTTTGGGTCTAAATTTGGGTCTAAATCTGGGTCTAAATTTGGGTCTAAATTTGGGTCTAAATTTGGGTCTAAATTTGGGTCTAAATTTGGGTCTAAAATTGGGTCGGTGATGATAACTTAATGTGACACATACCTTAAGCTTACCTTGGGAAACTTGGAAAAGGGAAAACTTTGGGACGAGCTTACACAGACCGACGGAGAGAGCGGAAGAGGGAGGAGGAGCTGAGACAGATCCATGTCGTCGGTGCGGTGTGCGTTGCTGCGATTGCAAGTTTTGCAATCTCGTCCTTCCCTCCGGCACTCAAACTCTGCCATCTTCGTTTTCACGACCTTCGATCTCTGATTTCGAGTGGCTGTGTGTCGGAAATTTGCGAGAGATGGCACGCGGAGGGAAGCAGAAGCAGAAGAAGGTTTTGGAGGAGGTCGATTTCGGCGTCATAACTGGAGAGGCTCGCAAACAAGTGTGGTCGGCTGCCGTGCCTCTGCAGCTTCACCTCCACCCTTCAGAAATTTCAACCTCATCGCAATCTGCTCCTTCTCCCTTCCTGGTAAGCGATCGCCTCCTCTTCCCCTTTGGCTTTGTGGAATTTTCACTCAATCCATCTGGATGCGGGTGAGTACTTGGATAGCCTACAAGCTGCGTACGATGGATGAGTAGGGAAGAGCTGCCTCGTATATTGCTTGGAATTGTGAATTTCTCTTAAGTTTTTATTTGGCATTTTTACGTGAATTAGCTCTCATGAAATTGTGTTAGCAGGGGGAAAGAAAAAATGTTTTGCGACTGTACTATTGCAATTATTGTGATGCCGTATAGAGGTTTTGAATACATGACGAATTTGAACTTTGATCGACAAATGGTTAAGGTCTATATGAGTAATTACACAACTGATGCCAAAACCCTAAGATCTTACAGGTTGTTTTAATTAATTCCCAAACCCTAACATGTCATGTTGGTATGCTAGCTGGATATCAGCTTTTGATTTTGGCTTTTGATTTGGAGAGGAAGCGTTTAGGGAGTTGCGAGACAATCGTGTGGAGAATTTGGAATCATTCTATTTTGAGTCTTTCATGATTGAAGTGCCACCGAATTAGCGTAGCATACAGAAATTTGCTGTTTCTTTTGTTTTTATATTAAATGGGGTACTTGGTTTAACCTTATGACCACCATCCAGGAAAGAGAAGCCTATGAGTGAATAGTGAGACAATCAGCAATTGTTTTGGGAGCTCAGGATTTACTTTTTTGTTAAATGGTGTTCCAATCTTATCTATTCAGAGATAGACGAATACAGGGTGTTTGAATTAGCATTAAACCTACGAAATAGTTGTGTTTCAGAAAGTAAGAATGAACGACGTAGATGCATTGACAAACGCCCTCACTAGGCAAGATATTTGACTTATGGGAAGTTTCTTGAAAAGTGTTGCAGATACTGGCACCTCGCAATGGCTATCTTCCGTTGTTGGAGACTGATATTCGACAACATTTCGCTAGGGTTATACCTCCCAATTCTGATTCCATATGGTTTGACTACCAAGGCTTACCGTTGAAATGGTACGATCCTTGGGACACTTCTTACGTTTATCGACTCTAAATGCTTTGACAGTTCTAAAAAGATTTTGAGGCGATCTCTAGTTATATACTATGTTTGTAATGAAGTGGTTTATTTTATCCCTTTTTAAGAGATACACTTGTTCTGGTTTGTATATTTGAAGTTTGAACAGGGTTCTTGTTTCTCTTACACCACAGGCACATCCCAACAGGTGTGCTCTATGATCTACTGGTTGCAGAATTTGAAAGACCTTGGAACCTTACGGTATGTGTAGTTTCCTTCGCCTTGGGTCTCGTTCTCAGTATCTCTAGTAATCCTTCACTATCGGAATGATTGTGCATCTTTCGATTGGCAGGCCGTAGTGAACCAAATGGAAAAGAGAATAATAATCTTAACGTACTATCATGTTTCATGTTTACAACAGGCCATGTTTAATTCTTGCTGAGAACTTCGGTTGCGAAGTACCAAGGTTATAACTGGTATTGTAATCCAAGTCACCGAATCTTTTGTGCAGGTGCATTTTAGAGCTTACCCTACGGAGGCCTTGACCCTGTGTGAGGTTGAGGCAGTCAAGTGGAACTTCGTTAACGCTCTGAAAGAGGTGCAAGTGAATTCTGCATTTGATGTTCTCGTTCAGTTCTAGGCCCTGTGTTGTATCAACTAATGAGGGCAGTCAAATCGAAACTGGTTACTAACGAGGGGACGGGAAAACTCTCATTTGGGGTTACAGATGTTTGCAATGAAAGTTTCCCGTGAGTGGCTACTAGGTTTACATAGATTGAAACCCAAACACGACCTATCGAAGTATTGACTTGTCACACAGACATCAAGGTTTTATATGCCTAGATGTAAGAAGGTGTATCAGTAGATTGTGAACAAAAGTGCTCTTATTAATAATTGAAGGCATATGCTCTTGATTTATATGACTTTGGATTAATCGATTTTTATAAATGCGTCAACGTTTTGGTTACTCGGACAGGCATCCTATATCATGTACGGGAGCACGAAGAGCATAATGAACATGTCGCAATTAGACCAGGTGGAGCTGTGGCGTTGTGTAAGTAAAGGTACGTGAGGTGATTTCGTACCATTAGTGAATAAGTGAATTATTTGACAGGGATAGACCAATAGATTAGATTTAATACAATCGGGGCTTCTATTTTTGTGAGGTGCTGATTTTGAAGGTTCGCTTACAGAATCTTGTATGGCAAAGTAAGTCCAAGTCTAGTACTATAGTTGTGATAATATTCAATTCACAGTTGCACATTATATCCATGAACTTAGACTTTTAACCTAACGGTTGACTTATTGTTAGATTCCTCGGAGGGATTGTGAGTCTTTGATGAGTTTCTGCTTTGAGATTTCGAAAGTAATCGATTGTGTTGCTCAAATGGAATTACAGGAGAACTGGAAGGCTACGATCGAATTGCTGCCCGTTTAAGACCTGGATTTGGTGGGGGAGGAAACTGGGTTCGTGATTTTCTGCTAACTCCAACATCTGATGATGGTTCGAGTAGTCCATTACTTAGAGCAGGTAAGTGCTCAAAAGTGCCCAAATGGCCAAAGTGGCTGCTTCCATATCTGTACGGGTCAAAATAAATCATTTATGAAGTTTCAAGGAAGGTAACAAAATTTACCGATAGAGACAAGAAATCATCTCCTACAGTTATGATCAGAAGATATGTGTTTTGAACGATAGTATAATTAACTATTAGCTTCCGAAGTATATTTCTTTTTTGGCCTGGGCACTTAGATCCGAGGTGCCCTGACACTGTAAATACTTCTTTGTAGTTAAGATCAAACCAAAGGATAGTGTAACAATTTCTTACTTCAAAGAGAAGTTGCTGTAGAAGCACATAAATATTCACACACCGAATTACTCTAGGCACGCCTTCGCAGATGCAATGAGGTTCATTCATTGATTCTTGTTCGTTGACATCATTGTTCGTTGCATTGTGTTGGGTGCTCTTGACGAAGATGTATCCTTTTTAAGTTTATTGTTGATGAGGTGATGTGGCTCAGTTACTTCACACTCACGTAAATGATCCACTAATTGATTGACATTATCATATTTTTTTAAATTTACATTGCTCATCTTCAACCCTTTTGACTCTGTTTTTAAGGTAGCGACACTGGAAGACCGAGCAGGGTTCCAATTCGAGTGTATGTGAGGACGGTAGATTGCGACTTGGATGACCTCTTTGATGCTGCACCGGTATTAAGTTGGGATGAGGTGGTATACACGACGCGTCCCATTGATCTTCGTGGAGGTAATTACTGTTTTATAAGAGTACTTCCCTGTTACATCTACCGAGATATATATCATCGGGCAATGACCCTCCTACCTCGTGAATTATTTTCATGTTCTAAGTTCACGTTTGTGCAGGTAACATTCTTACTGTACGAGATGCATTATTGAAGATGGTGCCACACCTTTTCTCACCTCCTGAGAGCATGGAAAAGCAATCTAGAGAAAGCAGTCCATCGCAAAGGCAAAAAACTGATTCAGAGACTGAAGGTGCAAGGGATGCTGTAGTGGTCCAGGCCAACAATGAAGCAGCAGAGGAATTAAAAAGTACGAGTAGTCCTAAAGGGACGCTATCGGGGCTGAACAATCCAGTTTCCGAGTCTGATGCCCTTGATTTTGAAGGCATCATCCGGATACAGGGGATAGAGCCCAGTCTTGACTTGCCTCTCGAGTGGGTTGCAAGGAACCTCTGTGGTCCAGAGAACTTCATTCACTTCATTGTAATATCAAGAAGGGTGGCTCCACAGCTACCTTGCAGAGCAGTCGACTGACTTTCCCTTTCATGGACTCTATTGCTGCTTGTGACCTCTCTGTTCCGTTGAATTGCTAATCTCAACCAGAATATGCTCCAACGTCTTCGGATGCGTGTTGGATCAAAAGACTCAGTAGGTACTGGGATATGTCAAACATCATAGTTGTAGCTGTGAAGTATAGGACACTCTTTGCATCAAATTCAAGCATTTTAACGCATGGAGTGTGATTTCTGGGAGATGCATAGATCTGTGGAGATTCAAATCTTTGGGAACAATCGCCAAATCTGTTGAGATAAAATAATCTTTTTCACTATCAATGAATTTCGCATGCAACCTCGAAGTGGGAGGTTGTAGACTCCTATAAGTGACAGTGGGCAACCCTATTTCTATTTCCATTAACCTTTGAAAGGCCCTCGGGGTTCCTCTATACGACTTGTATTTAGCTTGATAATTCTTCAATTGTGGTCTATTATATGAATTGTGATACATTGTTATTTACATACTACCATGATCATTAATTTACTTTGTATTGAATAATATTTGATCAATGTTTTTTCGTTCAAATACCACGATATTCATAATATACTTTATGGCTGCAAAGGGTTTTCAGGCCCTTCTAGGGTTAAAGGGTCATTTATTGAGTCATACTCACCCCAGTTGTTGATAAATCCAAGTGCATGAATAAATGAGTTGCTGATAAATCCAAGTGCATGAATAAATGAGTTGTTGGCAACAGGGATCAGTGTACGGAACTGAATCAAGTCCCAAACTGTTCTAGTGTCTAGCTTATTACATGAACTGTTAATAGCTGCATCGCTGCAACTGATTGCTATCATGAATATGATTTCTTTTTTGTTTTTTTGTTTTTGGAATGAATATGAGTTTAAAACGTGCTATGCTGAAGACGTGCAGAGACATGGAGCAAGTATGATCGTGAGAATTTAAAAAAACAGGAAAAATACCAGGTCCTGACATAGATTGTGTCGTGAGACACGTGCAGAGACATGGAGCGAGTATTGATCATGAGAATTTATAAAAAAACAGGAAACATACCAGGTCCTGACATAGATTGTGTCGTGAGACAACAATTGACTGGTCCTCTTCTAGTGTCAAGTCAGCAGTGAGGTTGATTTCAAACCACCCTTTGTGCTGCATGCACCAAGTCCAGTAAGCAGCATTTGAGAATTGTACATGTCCCAGGTCTTGCAAGTACACACTCTTAATCCATGCTGGTCTCACTTGCAAGTCCTTTTTTCTTCTTCTTCTTCTTCTTTTTTTATTGCTATTGTACATGGGAATTCAATGGTAACAGTCAATAAGGATTGCAAAGTGTCGGGCTGCAAATCTGGGTTGCTCAACAAGGGCTGAAAAGGTCCAAGGCTTGTTGCATTAATTGTAGGGCACAGGAGCAGCCAGGGTGTGTGTGGATGTTTCAATATTGATAGAGTTGCATGGGAGCTTTTTTCTAGGACTTTGGTGTACCTTAGTAGTAGTGGACTAGTTGTTGCTGTTATTGTGCCGTACAACACGGTGCGATTTGAAGTGTGGATGGATCGTGAGGAACATGTTGAATTGCGAGAGAGATGATCAATTGAATTCCTCTATGATTCCCTCCCCCCCCAAGGGGCCCAGTCAATCTATGGAAGCTTTCCACGTGGGGTGACAGTTTGAAAGACAAATGGGTGAACCATAATGAGCCTTGGCCTGGCTTGTGCTTATCTCTCAACTCTTTCCTTGCGCTCTCAAACTAACTTATTTATTAGTAGCAGACTGCAACTTCCGTGGGTGGACTGTCTGGAGGTATGTCTGCTTCTCGAGATGCGCATGACCTTAACCGCACCATCATGTACGTGGAGCTTGAGGCTGATGCAAGCTCTGAATTTCATCGGCATGTAAGTTAAGGTGGTCCTAGAAGCCTGGATTAAAGCAATTTCAGGACGTGCAGATGGTTCCATCAGTTTCTTTAATTTTTATATTGCATGGGCTGGCAAGCCTGGTGGAGTTGATGGAGCACGTTTACAATAAGGTACATCACTAAGTCTTTACCTTAGGCTTAGTGACAGAGTCTGTCCCCATTAACGTACGCTAGCAAGGTACTTACAACCAGCTCAAAGAGCCTGATATTGCATGGAGTTCTGTGCTCATGCACACCTTCTTGAGCAATAACACTACTTGAGTAAAAACATGGTCAAACTTTCCTGTGAAAAAACCATTCAATATTCAAATGAAAAAAGGGGGCAGCAGTCAAGACGCAAGAGCACTTCTTTTGAGGAAATCAAACAGTAATAACTTATGAGCTTGGGATTCAGGACCATGACATACTCATGTACTGATTACCTATGCTTTTTATAAGGGAATTCAAAGATTAAAAGACTATTCAAAGATTAATAGACCTGCCTGCCTGGGTGCCCCTGCTTGGTAAGCTTGGTTCTATCTTAAGTTACTGGTTCTTGCAATGGGTCTCTATCATTTGCACCACCGCAAAAAAACAAAAAAACTGATTAAAAAAACCACAAACCAAACTGCATGGCAAACTTATGATTTTTCGAGCAGTCATAACCACTCATCAGTACATGTTGAGTTAGGGCCTCGTCTTACATGTATTGGTGGGTGGTTGTGTTCACTTGTACCAAAATAGAGAAGGCACTTTCATGTTTCTTCTACAGTGTGGAATGCACTGATATCAATGGAACTCATTCTCCTATTTTCACGCTCATCCATGATTAGTGGAACAGTTCTTGTCTTTGGTACTTTTTCTTGCCCATCAGACTACACATATAAGCCCACCCTACTAAGTAGTTAACAAGTAGAAAAGGTGGTCCTGGAGCACCAAGCTACAATATTAGAGCTTGGTGCTACAAGACCATACAAGTACCAAGTTGGTGCTCCAAGATCAACTTTCTAATAATGACATTGTACGTTATTGAAGCAGACATTCTATAAAGTAAATTATTTTTCTTAAACTAAGCTTTTCTAATGAAATGAATCTTACTACCATAACTCTAATTTCAATTTGAATCTCAAATTTGAAAAAATCCCTAAAATTAAGTTATTTATTGAATATTAATTTAGGATCAACAACCATGGTCAATTGATATTCTAAATATATAATGATTTTTCCTTGAATGTACGTCTTTTAACTAGCTTTGATTAGATATGAAAAAATTAAAATTATCATGTGGATTTTTGACTTTGACTTTAGCCATTTGTTTTTTGTAATGGAATAAATTTTTGATTTATGTGTGTGTGTATGTGTGTATGTATGTATGTGATATTCCAATATTTTAGACTAAAATATACACCTATGGTAAGATTTCCAGTTTACTAAACAAATTTGTTTTTCTTTTGAATTGAATTTATTTTTATTTTTCTTCAAAAACTTAGAAAATTTCTAATCTTTTTTGAAAAAATCTGATAGAAGATTCATGTGATTTCATTTATGAGAAATAAAATAAATCATTTTCATTTGGGAATAGTGCCATATTGGGGTTTTAAATTTCAAAATCAATTAAAAATTTAATAATTTAATAATAGCCCAAAATTTTTTGGAAAAATATATATAAATTATTTTATTGGTTGCCAAAGTATTCGCATCTTATAAAGAACTAGCCACCCGACTAGCCAATGGAAGGGGGAGGGGGGATTGATTCAAACACCTAAATGAATGAAATATATATTGGATATGGTTCAACTATCTAAGCCAATTAGACCAATGCTAAAGGAAACTTTATCCAAAATGCCTTGACTTTGAAGTAGCTCTTATATTATGGTAGGAATACCCATTATGTCCAAAATTTTAGGGACTTAGATGCAGATTGATCCACAATTAGGAAGAAGGTCTACAATGGGTATTTCTACTTTGTTCCTTCCTCTCAAATAATTTCTTCAATATCATGGACTTTCTCTTCTCCAATAGTTGGAGGACAATGATGGAATACACAACATCAACATATGGATTTGAACTTATAACCACTTCATCAATTTGTTGTAGCCAAAGCCACATAGCCAAAGAATTAAGTTTGGCTAAACATAAATATGAATTATCATTATTGAATAGATTATGAGGTTGTTTAGATCTATTCTTTCATAATTTTAGATTATTGGGGTGGAAGATGGTTGTATATATACACTACAAGAGAAAGGGGTGTTTTAAGTATAGTCCTAGAGATAAGATTTTAAGTAATGATCTTTATAGGAGACTTTTAGTAAGAATTTATTTGAAACACGTGTCTTTTTAGTGAAATTTTACTAAAAAGACACGTGTTTTGAATAAAGTCTTACTAAAAATCTCCTATAAAAGTCATTACTTAAAATCTTATCTCTAGGACTATACTTAAAACACCCCTTTCTCTTGTAGTGATAATAGCTATGAGATTGTTTTTTTCTATTGATCACTTCTACATGTGCCTTCTTCAATTGTCAATTTCAACTTAGAAATTGAACAATTTTTCATATCTCATAATGACCCTTAGAGGCTTGGATCAAAACTTGTTTAGTGGATATTTGGTAGTATATATTTTTGTATTGCTGAATATAGGGTACAATGGGTGTGAAGAGACAAGAAGACACAACTTGGCCATGGAATTTTGAGGCCGTATAACTAAAGCTGTGAAATGAAACTATGGCATAGGCATGGAATCAATTGAATCATGATGTTACACGATTGAAGCTATGAAATGAAGTTACAAAAGTGCATCCACAATCTTTGCTTCAATTAATGTGTATTCCTCCACCAAAAATTGAATTATTCTAGTGACAACTTTTAGGTCATAATTGGTTTAGCCAATTTTAGAATGACCTTTGGGATTTCTATAAGAACATATATAGGGTTCACTTTGCGACCATAGAGATGATTATAGTTGGAATGTTTTGAAAAATTGGCTCAAAGCAAATTAGTATGGTAATGCTAGAAGCAAATGTGGAGATATGTGTTTGATTGATAATATAGAAGTACTAATAGTGTTTTGTTGATTGAATAAGAGGCGCTTTAAGCAGATTATTGTGAGCCTATACTTTAAGCAAATGCAACAAGAAATGGACACTATTGTGCTTTAAGATATGTGTTATTTTTATCCTTGCTAAAGCGTGCTTCTTTCTTAAACCAATACTAGAATAAGATAGGGACTACATGATTATATTGTTGCATCCATGAGTAGTAGATGGAAACTAGAAATTGGATAAATGAGTGAATCCTTTTCCTAAAACCAATGTATTGTTTTGGCTATATTTTGATTAGAATTAAAATCACAAGACATTAATTTCTATTTTTAATTGTGATTTTAGCCACAATGCGTTAGATTATTTGATCATTTCTTGGATTTTGTATCCCTATACTATAGTCTTGGGTGTTTGCAAAGTAGGCAAAATCTAGACTACATTAATTGACCCTAGTTGTGGTTGGAACTATTTTAGCTAATATAATTGCAAATATTTTGCAATCTATGAGCTCAAGGTTTCTAAAATTTCTTCTACACAATTTCATAAAAGTCTAGTGAAGATCCTATGGTTGAATATGCAGAAATCAAGTATTTAAAATTTTTGCTCTTTGCATTGAAAATGGCAATTTTTAGGTTTTGTTTTTTTAAAATGGCCTCAAGACTTCAGGGGTTCATATTTCCTAAAGTGGGGGTATTTCTTTCCAAAACTAATTATAGATTGAATATTTGTAATTTTTTTTTAAAGATTGAATGAATATTTGTGTTTTCATAGAAAATTATTGAATATTTTTAACATTGTTTCATAATTTTCAAAGAATGACATTTAAAAGAATTTTCAAACCTCTAATACTTTCAACTACAAGTTTTAACCATTATTTGGGCATCACTAGTGGCCTAGTAAGCAACAAAGTCCTTATATACACAAAAACAAAAAATTATTTTTTTATTGCAGTGTGACAGCACCTAAATGGTCCTACCACCTCATTCACTTGTAGGGGTTCACTGAGAGTTTCATTGAGAAGCTATATAAATACCCTTAGGGTTTAGCAAGAATAAACCAAAAAAACACAATGTGGATGAAAACTTGTCCAAAATCATGATGAATGAAATTGTGACACAAATTTGCACAACTATATATGTATATTTAATGATTTCAAAATTTTAAAACTTTAAAACTTTAAATTTGTCCAAGTGACCAATTAACACCATTGGTGGACAAATCATTTTCAAGCAAATTTCAATTTCTATAAGATTGTTGAAGTTGAAGATGAACATACTTTAGATGACTTCAAGGAAAATATATGTTTAATACACACAATAATTTTAATTTTCTTATTAGATGTCATATGATAAAAGTCAAAACTTAAATTTACTATTGACCCTTGAAAATAATATTGTTTGAATTAATTTTTTGTAAATCTTTCAATAATTGTAATCCATGCTTATGTATTTGGGAGCAACATATTTTTTTTACAGTATTGAATTGCCAGTAAGAATGTTCAAGACACATACATACATAATGTGAAAATTGTTGACATCAATATAATTGCTTCCAATATAAGATACGACTTTATGATTAAACAAGCTATAAAAAAACAATAAATTATTTAACATTAGACATTATGAGTTACAAAAGCTTTGTTAAAATTTGGAATAATTTGTTTTACAAAAGGAAGTTTTTATTTCATGTTATAAGTCAAATTTTAAGATTCTGTATTGTAACTCATGTGAGAGTTTTCATTGATCTAGACTCCTAAATATAGAAATAATCATGCATCAAGTTATGTCTTATTTATATTATATCAATTTGCAATCTCTTAATCAACATTAATTTAATTGATAATGAATCAAACAATTTTCAGAGTTTTCAAAGTACTCTAGTTAAATTTATTTATGCTTTTAGCTTTTTTTGCAATTAAAACTCATACATATTTTTGAAGCAACATGAGTTTAATGGTCAATTTGGGCATTTGACCAATTTATTTAGGTTCCTACCTTCATGAAAAAAATATTCATTGTCATGTGCAAATTCATTGCAAATGAGGACCAAATCAAATCAAAGTAGACAATAATGGAAAGAAAATGTATAAGAATATGTTTAGATCTAAATCATCTTACATAATGCATGTATGTTGTTGGCAAATGCAAGAACTGTATTCAAAGTCAAATTTCAGACCTCATGTAGGCATAGTAGAATTAGTTTTTTCAAAAAATGAAATTTGGACTACCTTAAGGTTGACTTAGAGGCCACAACCAATGTCTTGAATGACGGTTATGGAGTGATTAGTGACCGCAATCTGAACTTCCACTTTTTTAGTATAGATTCATCCGAGGAAGTGACTTTTTTAGGCTTCCATATTTGTAGCCGTGTTAGGAAATTAATTGTGACTTGCTTTAGAAGAGTAAGATGATCATTATCGATATACTTTTTGTTGGTTTGGGGGTAGTCTCATTACAAAAAAATTTAGCCCTCGGGAGTGCCGCGAGTTTTGCAAGGTTGTGGTGCAATTAGGGAAAAAACTAATTTTTTTAATAATTTTTTTTTAATTTTTTAATTTTTTTCGGGGGGT
Organism: Antitrichia curtipendula; assembly: GCA_951230915.1. Taxonomy (NCBI): domain Eukaryota; kingdom Viridiplantae; phylum Streptophyta; class Bryopsida; order Hypnales; family Leucodontaceae; genus Antitrichia; species Antitrichia curtipendula. Next base: position 15,361,846 of record OX579638.1, on the reverse strand, counting down.
GAATCTGACGTGGTACTACTTGTGCCACGTCAGACTGGAGAATTTTTAAATATTTTTTTTATTTTCTAAATATTTTTTATTTTAGAAAAAATTTAAAAAATTAAATTTTTTATTTTTTATTTTTCTGTAACTGAACCGCGGGGGGTGCCGAAAAACCTTTCTAAACAGCATTGTTGAGGGCTGAAATTTTTTTTGTAATGCTAAAGACATTCTTTGGGACCTATTTAGCAGTACACTTCAAAAATTCATAACAAATTCATGCTTTGTCAAAATAATAAGATTTCAACTGCTCTCCCCCATTTCTCACATTTGTCTTTGCGTGGAATTTAAAAAAAAAGAAGTTTTGACTACAATGCCAACAAGACAAACCAACCGTTCCGTTCAGCTTGTCATAGGCTGCTAAGCTGCTTTACCTTACTGGCCAAGGCTCTTCTGCATGACTGTTAGGACATTCTGCAAGCTTGGACAGAATCTGAGCAGTTCAGATTTGCAAGACAAGGAAAGGTTCTCCGTCTCCCAGGACTTGGGGGCCAGTTAAATGTAGTACTGAACAATATCATTCAGCTTTTGTAATCAAAATTCGTACTGCTTGTCCTGCAGGTTTTGTCAAATACGCCACTCCATCCGCCTTAGATCCCGGGCAGTTTCTTTTTCTAATTTTATTTATTTACTGGCTTTGTCCTTTGCACAGAGACTATGGCACTGACTCTTTTGTTTTCTGAATCCATGGTTCTAAATCCTATCTACAACCACATTCACATTGCACAACGTTGTTAGGGTTTAGTTGAAGTAGGGATGTGGTGGGGTCATATTGGTCACCTAATGAAATATTGGATGCTTCCCCAAGACAAAGCCTCACCGTCACACCGTTCTTGTTGGCTTTATCCCTTGCCTAGAGACTATGACGTCAACTTTTTGGTCTCTGAATCCCAAGTTCCCAAATGCTATCTACAACTGCATTCACACTATTGACAATATGCTTAGGGCGTGGTTGGAGTGGACAAAGCCCCACAATCACACGGTTCTTGTTTTTTGACACAATTGAAAAGATTCTCATTGCAAAGAAGAAATATAATACCCGATTGATAGACATCTTGGATCAACCTTCCCTCCCTAAAGATAGGGATTGGATGACACTAATTGTTGAAGGTTGGCAATGGGATAATTATGAGGGAAAAAAATATAACAAGGTACGGGAGTGGGGAGGAATGTTATTTTCTTCAAAAAAAGCCTATGCTTTCATATTACTCAACATGACATCAATGTTGGACAATTGGATCTCATTCAACCCTACTCAATGAAAGGTCTAGAAAAATTTGCATCATAATACTAAAGCAGACACACATTACAGAAAAAAAACATGCCTTCTTATTCAACGAGAGATTGTCATCTATCTTGAAATACCCTCCATTGAAGATATGATAATGTCAAATTTGGTGCACTTTAAGGTAGGACATCATTTGCTTTCCGTGAATCAAGGCTCCTTTCGCTCTAGAAGATCTTGAATGCAAACTTGTCCATGTATTGTAAGTCACTATAACATAAATATATTCTTATCACTACAAGAAAATGGGGGTATAAATGACTTGTCCACAATAACTGCACCGACAACAATGACTGCAAAATACAATTTAAAAGTATTAAAAACATTTATGTGCGTTTATACATTGGGGGAAAAAGCACATCCAAAGATGGCACAAGTAGATAGTATTTTTTTAAAAGAAGTCGGCGTAAAGAAATATGGCGTATGGTATTGTGTATAAAAATGTTTTCAATACTTTCAAGTATAAAGGTCAACAATGCACCTCTTGGGGTCTTTTTTCCATCTTTTGTTGTTATGCTAGCTTCAACTACCCCTATATAAGCGTCAATCAGTTACAATAAAAGCAAACTCAAATTTGTGTCAATTTTGAGTAGAAGATTTTACAAATGCTCATATAGAATATTTTTTGTATATATTTCACATGTAGAAGTTGTATTATTTTAGTGTTGATTGCTTTGTATAAGTCATGAAAGCAATGTCTACAAAATCAAAATGTCCTTAAAGTGAATCTTATATGAATTTGTTAATATTGCAAGCTTGTGATTTGCAAATTTTTTATAGGCCATTAGACTAGAGGGACTATTTTGTGGAAATAAGACTTTTATTTCTCATTTTTTATTTTTTATATTTTTATTTCTTCCTTTTCTCCATTGCATATGTAAATTTGAGTTTGTCAATGGGGTTTGAAACCTTCTACTTGTGCTGTGATTGTTTTTCAAAGGGTGTTTTTGACTCTTTTTTTATGTCTTTTTTTAATCTTTTGCTTGTATGAATTGACACATGGGTGAGGTTTTATGCTAGAATTTTTTTTGTCTTTCCAATGTTTTTGCAATGCCAAAATGCCCACAATGACATACTTCATGACTATGAAAATTGATAGTAGAACAAGAATAAGGGAGCCAACCCATTTTCGACTACTTAAGCAATTATGTAAATTTGGAGCGCATGTTTCTTGAGAAGGAAAATTTTCCCATGTACTGAAATAGAGTTTGGAAGGATTCTATAATTTTTCAGATTTTCTTTGTCAAAACATAATTACCATGAATGTTTTAGCTAAAGATTCTATTCAACCTATACAAGACATGTAGGAATTTCTATTTCCGACCAAGGACTATTGCAAAATTTAATAAGGATTGATTGCAATATTGAAAGTCTTGTTGCCAACCATAATGCACCACAACTACACCGGTAAGTGTGCCATAATTTATGGTTGCTCATCTCTTTTTGCATAGAAAGAAAACAATCTACTTGGCTAGAATGGAATGTGTGATCAAGAATGGGCTACTTCATGTAGTATTCATTTTTAGAATCCATTTTTAAAAAGATGACAAAAAATTTCAAAAATTGAATGGATTAATGTGGAGAGAGATGCATAGAAGTTGAACAAATGGTATGGTTTTGGACAACATGCTCTACAATTCATCCTTGGAGAAAACACTAAATTTTTTTAATTTGTCATCCATGATCTAATTTGCAAATTTTGAATTCATGTTTAAAATCAAAGGCCCCAAATTATTTGGGAGAGGTTAAGAAATGCAAAATTTACATGGCACAAAATAGGGGGCAATTTTTCATTTATACTTGGTTGGGGCAATAAGGGGGTCAATCCTCCATGATGACCAACCGACGGCTTCAATTCTTATATTTTATTGTCTATTTTCAACCCATTTTTTTGAACTCTCAACAAAGTTCGGCCACTTACTCGCATGACCTCTTGGCTTGAACAGTCGTAGTTTGAAGTGGCCTGGCCTCAAAGGCTTATCAAAGTTAGTTCAAAGTGACTGATTCATGTGAAGTGCAAGCCAAGCAATGTCAGTATGAACTTGGGGTGGACCCAGTATATGCTTTTCTAAATATGCTTTTGAATTCCTTTAGACTCCAAATTTATGCAAGCTTTGCTGGCAATCCCAGTCTTGCATGCTCAAGTTAACTTAGCAAGATTCAGGTACAGTATCATTGAGTGTTATTCTGTCAAGGATGTATCAACGCAAGCAAATACTCGTTCAATCTACTTGTTATTCCGAGGCTTAACTCAATCTGCAAGCATTACGAAACTGTAACTTAGCAGCCAGCACCAAGTTATGATAACACCTTGCATATACTGTACACAGTTCATATTTGACTGAATCTGGAGAAAGGAACGGACGGAGCTGGTTTGGGTTTTGACTTTCAGTACCACGTTTTTAACTAAGTTAGTTAGTGTAACGATCCCTTCATCTGTAAGTTAAATACCACGGCAGTTCATCTTGGAACCCATGTTTTCTTTTCCATTGTCTCTTTATGACTGATTTACTCATTGACTTCCACCCATTAATTTACTTCATCAGTTATCAAGTTTTGAAAACTGAAAGCACCCAGGCATCAACCGACGGTGCATCCATGACTTTGACATCAAGACAGGCAACCTTGAAGCTTACCTTGCAGTAAAATCAATCGAAGGCCACTTTCTAGTAGCTGGGAATTCAAGCAAACCGATCGACAATAATACATAGTCTATGTTTCCTTGGTTGCCAAGGGCCAGTATATTCCAGGACCGACTCCTCCAATTTCCAGGCGGGTTTCTCCGACTGACAGGAACAGTAATGGTAGCCTCAGTCTGCTATTTTTTGGTATAATAAACTACTAGTATTTGCTACCAAAGCAGGGCAGTTTTTCCGGGTTTGCTGCACGGCAATGTTAGTTGGGAACCGACCATCCGTGGAGCGCGCTCCTCCAATTCCTGTCCCGCACTGTTTCGTGTTTTTTTCCTACCGTCCTGGAGTTTCCTGCCCCGGCCATCTGTCTTCTTCCAGGTCGATACGTTTATGAGTTGAATAACTTGAATTCCGTCCGGGTTGGCTTTGTACAGACGGACTCGGCAATCCAGGGCGAGCCGCGAGCCTGGTGGGATGTCGGTCACACATTTCAGTGACAGACCTGCTTGGCTTCTCCCAGGAGTCCCTCTGCACCAGTTGTTGTCCACATTCGCAGGCACTTTTGCTGCTTCAACAACAGTCATCAACAGTCAAGTCTGATAGTCGAGCCGCAGATGTTGTTCAATCATGAGGGATGATTAACTTATTAGTGTTTTGTGTCGAAAAAGAGCATGTTTCCCAAACTTGAAAAAAGATTTTTCTAATCAAATCGGTGAACAGAAAGTGCTGGGAAAATTCTCCCTCTTTTGGTGACCCGCCCGCGGCGGTCTTTCATTTCAGAATTTGAAAAATTCGAATGCTGCACCCAGCTGGCAGCCATCCTGTGGAATGTTGCTAGTGACCATACAATCACAGTAATCAAGGCACTCTGTCCATTGAGACGTAGACAAGTGGCCTGTTAAAAATTGCTACTGATGGTGGTCCTTACTCCTTACAGTAGTTTTGTCTGTCTATTGAAGGTCACCGTTTGCCTACCCCCCATTTCTGTCAAATAGGAGTCCATTGAAGTGTCATCCATAGGACCCAAACCATTTTGCTTTGAAGGGCTCCTACTTTACAAATGGCACTTCATAGTTGTAAAGTATGGTAGAAGTACCCACTTCTGATAAGCTAAGCATTTCAATGTAATAAGATATTGAAAAGTCGTCAAGAAGTTGAACTCTATGTGTGCAAACATAAAGATGAGGAAGAATGCAATAAAAATGAATATTATTTTCAATATAAATGTGGATTTTTCATTTAGATCCATTCCAATTATAGACTCACATGTTATAGCACTTGACAATTGACATTTCTACTTAAGCAAAAATGGAAGAGAGCCGAGTGGACGAGAAGGTACAAATATACAATCTTTTTCAATGAACAATGCATCCAAATTGTTATCGACAATATATCACCCTATAAAGCCAACATTGGGGAGGCTATCTAAAATAGGTACTTCTACCTTAACCCTTAAAGCCCCGAGGGTGTTTTCTACCAAAAAACACTCAAAACTACCACTTTTGTTGTATTCAGTTAAGGAAACCATTTTTTTTTTTGGAATTTAACCGTAGGATCTTGTACTTAACTTGTCTGAGATCATGTAGTAAACATTTCATCAAATTTTACCGTACGGATTGGAAGATATTAGCATTCAAAGTTGAACAAAAAGTTTTTTTTCAAGAAGATGCTTAAATTGCCCGAAAAACTAAGATTGTCCATAACTTTCTCATCCCTAGTCCAAATAGAATGAATTAAAGCTTCATGTATAGGTAAAAACATAATGTTTAGGAAAAAAATTCAAAAAAATATATTTTGCCTTTTTGTAATTGTTTTTGGGCTGCCCGCCAATCTCCATTTCTTGCTCATTGTGCCATAACTTTTTCATCCAGCGTCCGATTGAAACAAGAATTATATATCCACAAAGACCTTGCAAAGCTAAACAACCTCAAAAAATCTCAAAAAAATTCACTTCAAATTGAGACAATAGGAACCTACCCGGACCCAAATTGTCCCCCGAGGAGACAAGTAGGAATTTAGGGATTAACAAGCTCTTAGTAAATGGTTTGGATTCTTCCTCAATGCGCTTCAATTATGCACGGATTGAACACTTTGAAGTTTCTTCTAATCTTGACTTTGAAAATTCACAAAGAAATACTGAAAATTTCCAAATTTTGTTTTAAAATTTTTCAAAAGTATTTATGATTTCTATTTGTCTTAATACTTAATTGTGAATTTCACTCCATCTATACACCAACTTGAATGAAAAAGATAGATATTTATACCTTACATGAAGTCAAGCATGTTGTGATTTTTTTTCTCATTGTGTCATTTGATAGAAAATGACATTATGAGTATAATCAGATCTATGCTATTGTGAAAGATTGTATAAATAGAAAGATTATTATATAACATTGATGGTTACTGTGTATATGAAGCCACTTTGAGATTTAAACTTGAAATGACTAAGGGGTGTTTGGGGGGCTTTTATCAATTTTTGGCAAGCAATTGCAATCTCAATTTCATGATCTTCCGGTTGGAATTTCTCACATAGATGAACAAGAGGATTGTCTTGAATGTAAGACTAATTTCATAGCATTTAAATTATTGGTTCTAAAGTTATGTCCAATATAGTCTTTTTGTTTTCAAGGCAAACAAGTTGGGTAACAAGAAAAGTTAGAAAACCTTTTCGTATTTGAATTTGAATTTTTGAATTTTTTTTCATGGATTTCCAACTAAATTTCAAAGCAAATCATCAACTTGAAAAACTTTTGGAGGTCTTTAATACATTTGGGACATCATTCATTACTCCCTTTGTTTTAGGCTACTTTTAAAAAAAAAAAGTTTTTAATATTTCTTTATGTAATGATGATGTTGTTTATGGGAACATGAAAATCCACATTTAGATTCCAACTACAAAAAGTGAAATTGTATTTGATGGTGTGTTAAATTTTGTATGCATCTACTGATGTATCTAATAATAATTTTGTGTGTCGCAATGAATTGGAATGCTTATGCATTATACTATGACTTCTTCATGTTCACATTCATATAGAGATTAAAGGAATTTGTTTTGGCAATGAGACAAATCTATATATGAAATTTATATATGATTAAGTTCAGGGTGTAAGCTTATAAACATCCAAGGCACTTAGACATATTTGTAATGTCCAAAAATGAGACTCTCAAATTTCATTTACATACTAGTGTGCCTTGTGCCATTGCCACACTATAATAAAAGAAAAAAACCAATGTTTTAATGTTTAAGTTTATAAAAACTTCAAAATTTGATATCTTTTACACTATAAGTCATTATGCCACAAAACAAAGCTTGTGCACCCCTTCTCGCAAAGAGCTTTCCGACGGTACTAAGAAAATGACCAAAAGATGTATGATTCTGGAGATTTGACCGTAACAACAAAACAAAACAAAACAACCTAATTTAATGTAAGGTACGACCACCCATTTCCAACTAGAGACCCATATCCACCCTATAGGGTATAGTTATTTCAAATCAAGGTTGAAACAAATTTCCAACCAAAGCTTGGAATGTGCTTTTCCCTCCTTTTCAAGGCTGGAAGCCTGGAACAAGTAAGGTCATGACACATGTCCCAAAGTAGTGAGCAAAAAACTAGAAAGTAATGAGCAAGAAAGTAGTTCTTGAATGATCGAAATTGGGTGACTCTACACATTGAACACGGGCTTGAACTAAATTTTGCCTTTCAAATTTCATAGTAATTTTAGTTCAAGCAATAAAACTATCAAATTTTTAGTAATCCCCATCATTTCTATCTTTGCACTTCCGGAGATATTTGCATCACCTTGCACTATTTCATATAATGTCTAGTTGTCTACAATTGCTTATTTGGTCGGTTATGGGTGGCTCCACTGCATGGATGCTTTTGAATTAAACTTCAAGATCATTCTAGTTTCCAAACCTAAAGCTCATGCAAGAAATTGGAAAAGAGAATTGAGTTTTTATTTCCTTGCCAAGTGTAAAGCTCATCAAACAACAATTTTGCTACAATTCACTCAAGGAAGTATCATCTAAAACTAAGCAAATTTTTTGACAACCATTATTGGCTATGTCATGAGAACCCTCATTTTTATAATTAGATGAAGACATATTACAAGAACAATATTGTAATATACTACGCAAAAATTATTAGATTGAAATTCAAAATTAAATTGGAATTTTAAAAAAAATTGAACCATGATCTTTATGTTCCCACTCTTTGAACATTGTGCAACCAACCTCTAATTATTATCCAAATTGTTAAAGGCTTAATTTTGGAAAAATGCTTGGATTTGATTGATCGTATGTTGGCATGTGAGGACCAAGTTGTTTATGCTCACTTTTGGAAACATGTTTGGATTTGAACAATTACACGAGAACCACCCACAATCCTCTGTATTAGGGGAGTGCCACATAAAGGTTTTCTTGTACGCTATATAGCCCCTAGCTTCAAAAACATGGTAATTGACCATTGCAATCAATAGGCATTGAAACTGTAATGGAAGTTGGTTGTTTTATATTGGAGAATACGCTAGGTGGGGTGCATTCTGTGCAGGAGCAAGCTAATGGACAAATTCCTATGCAGAATGTGCCCCACACAGTGCATTCCATAGCATTAAGAGCAGTGCTTGACGTTCCCATGGTGGAATCGGCCCCTCATGGTAGAATCGGCCAATGTTGCTCATTCTGTAATATAACTTGTCTCTAAAAATATTTGAACCCACATGCATTGCTCCTAATAGAGCGGTCTTGCACTTCTGGCCATAGGAGTGTCTATTTCAATCACCTTGTAATCATGGCGGAAATAATTGTTGTTCACTTTCATTTGGAGCCGTGGCTACTGTTTCATTGATCGCTAACTCTGAGTGTAATTTTTCTTTCCTCTAAAGCATTACTAGATCAATTCTCTTACATTTTCACGTATAATGCTACAGTTCTAGAAATTAAACACGTCCACCTTGATTGTTTGTTCTTGAATTATTATGAAAGAATGTGGATTCAAACTATTTGTTGCGGCATTTGTTATGTTTGGAGAAGTAATGGTCGCATTCTTTTTGGCCCATCTCATCTAATTGAATACGTTAAGATCAAAGTGTGTATATTTGTCTTATATTGAGCTTGATTAATTTACATAATTGGTTAGTTTTTGAGCCTACCAATTATGCCACAAGAATAGGCTTGCTTTGCCGATTTTGACATTTCAAAATACGCATCCCTATGATCTTATTGCTAGGGAGCGGGTAGCTTATGACACATTCTACCACGTGTATGGCTATAGATCTCGTCCTATGGGGCTCGACTTGCAGTTGCTTCACTACAAGAGAAAGGGTATTTTAAGTAGTGTCCTAAACATCACGTCTTTTAAGTAACGTCTTTTAAGTAAGTTTTAAAGTAAAATTTTACTAAAAAAATTGTCTTTTTAGTAAAATTTTACTTAAAAACTTACTTAAAAGATGTGATGTCTAGGACACTACTTAAAACACCCCTTTCTCTTGTAGTGCTTGCGTGGCAGAATGTATTGTGAGTTGCCTTCTCTCTAGTAAATATTGAGCTTGAAGTAAAGCATCAAATAAGATTTCAAGTACATCTCGAAGCACATGCACTTGATGCAGCTGTCGTAGTTACGGTAGCTTTGGACGGTTATGACAAATTAAGCTTAGGGCATTGGAGGGTGTTAGTAGAGGCTCATCACCTTCTAGGCAAGATGACAAACTTCCAAAATTTAATTTTGGAATTTGGTTTCTTATTATAGTATTCAAGTTTATTTGAGTTGTACAAGTGACATTTATTTATTGTTTTATATTGTAGTTAAGTACTAAAACAAAATTTAGTTTTATGACATGGTGGCCAAAAAAATGCATTGTAAAACAATATGCATGAAAATACCCCCTAGAAGAAATCTCACACATTTGAGTTGATGTTTTGTGTTAAATCTAATACATATGTGTTGGAAATAACTTAGTTTCAACATTAATTTAGTATTATTTTAGTTACAGTTCTGTTAAATTTGCATTATTTTCAAAATGATTGTACTAAATTTAACACAAAACATCAACTCAAATGTGTGAGATTTCTTCTAGTGACCCAAATTAAAATCAATTAACTTGAGTAGTGACATTTTAATCAACTTAAAAGGATATTATTACAAAAATTGTAATCATTTGAATGTTTATATTAATGGCTCAGTAATGTCTCAATGTTTATACCAATTGTTCCTAAATTAAATTACTTATTTTTAGTTAGTAATAATCTAATCTGAAGTTGCCGCAAGGCCAAAACGCCACCTGGCGCACACCTGGGTGACTGTGGCGATGGGACCCACTTGCAAAATCTATGATTGTCGAAGATTCCGAAAACTTGTGTGTGCTTGCCAGCAGAAGTGGGCAGCGTTGGGCAGCCAGTAAGTTAACTCTAACTCGATCTGGACTTAACTAATAATAATAAAAATCAACCGCACAGTCAAACGCCACCTGGCAAACAACCGGTAGACAACGGCCAAGGTGGAACCCACCGGAACATTCCCATACTCTGCAGTGCTGCTGTCAACAGCACTCATCAAGCCGGAGGTGGCGGGGAAGCAGAACAGAATAGAGCAGAGCAGGCAAGGCAAGTGTAGCGCAGTCGTCGTCGTCGTCGTCATGACTCTTGTTGGGCGTATACCAGATGCGCGGATACTTTTACTGCAAAATCGCAAAGAAGATTCCTGGCGAAGAATTGTAATGTAGTTTTTCTATGCCTTTCTGAAGCAATTCCAGGAAGTCTTTGGAGGTTTTTTGGGACGTTTTTTTGGGAGTGTTTCGCGAGCGCCAGGGTAGGGCCGCTTCCGTCAGTCAGCGCGGACGAGGCGGGAGGTGGTGGAAGTTTAAGAGCGACTGACTGACTGAGGTGCATGCATTGAAAGGCGTGGAGGAGTCCAGTGTGCTGTGGTGAGTAGGTGGCAGTTACCGCGTTGCTTCGGGTGGAGCACAGACAGCGCGAGTTCGGGAAGGGGTGGCTGGCGTGACTTCGGCGCGATTGCTCTGTTGTTGGACTGTGGACTGTGGAATTGGGCAGGGGGGGGGGGGACTGGAGAGAGAGTGTAAGGTACTGCCACTTCTGGCAAGGCAGCGCCGGTTCTGACTGATTCTGACGTGACTGACGCGCACTGACTCCGCTGGCGGCCTGGCTTCGTCGTTGTCGAGGTTTGTGCACCTGCCGGAGTGCCGGGCCATCATCGCCGTGCGAGTATAAAAGGGTGTTAGTGAAGTTGGGAGAGCCTTATTATTTTTGGCTGCTTCTTGGCTGTGGTTTGAGTTGTGAGGTGTTCGTGCGCTGTGGCGAATCCAACTTGACCTGGTGGGAGTAGGGAGACAATTCGTTGGTGAACCCTCGGTCTTACTAGTTTGTTCTGTTATCGCGGGTGTTTGTGTCGGGGTTCTCTGCCGCGACTTGGCACACGACGTTTCGTAAGTAAGTATGCACTCATCTTGATCTGTGTGTTGCGTCTCTCCTCTAGCCGTGCTTTCCATCACGAAAATCCACCGAAGAAAGTGAAGGCGGTAACTTAGCCTTTGAAAAAAAATTGTGCCTGTGTGATTACAGTGATTGAATACGACATTTGCACTTAGGTATTCACGCGTCTTTTGATCTGTGTGTTCCGTCTCTCCTCAAGGCCCTCCCGTACTCTACATCATGAAAATTCACCGAAAAAGTAAAGCAGTAACTCAGCCTTCTCTCATTTGCAATTATTTTGGTGTCTGTGTCTGTAGTTGTCGAGGGCTCTTTCAGTTGCAAGATTCATAGTTGAGATAGAATTTTCGCGGGTGTGCCCCGATTTGAAATCGACATTTTGAACGAATGCTCTTTGTGATGTCTGTGTTGCGTTTCTCCTATAGGCCGTTCCACATTTTCCACTATGTAAATCCACCGAAGAATTTTAAAACAGTAATTTAGTCTTCTTTTATTTACAAATTCTTTTGTGACTTGGCGAGGTTTTTAAAGTAGTTGCAAGATTCGTGGGTGAATAATATTGTTCCGGTGACGAAATGATCTGGTAGCTCTTGTCATCGGCCGACATATACAGGTTCCTTAGGCTAGTCATGAGGAGTTTGAGTTCCTCAGGGTTTTGATATCGGATTTGCAGTCTTCGATTTGGTATTGTTTCGCAAGTTTGAAGTTATTAGGGCCTCCGCTTTGTTTATAGTAGTTTGTATTAGTTAACCGCACTAATGCTCGTCCTGATTGGATCATCTCGTCGGATGGACTTCAACATGTCACCAAATTTGATGCAACTGAATTAGTAGTTAGTTATTCTCTCAGACAAGTGCCTCTTTTATACTCAGTGTGGCCGGCATGCCAGCGGTTAGCAAGCTCTGGCAGTTTCGCATGAAAATGCCGTGTCACTAGTAACCTTCTTCTACGTCTTAAACTCCAATTCGTCATTAGAAATCGTCATCACTTAGAATCTCGTAGCACATACACAATTTACCGCATGACGGTCACTTGAGCTGAACCCTAAGGAAGAGCATGATGCTGTTATTTGATTGTGAAAAATGTTACATTATGAAGTAGTGGCTTATCTGTGATTGCTATTGACTTTATGTTGTGCGACAGGTGCTGGTAGGTGCGTGAAAGATCTGAGAACATCCAACTTCCGCGAGCATCTATCACAACAGCGGGCAGTTAATGGCCGCCATGTTCGACTATTAATTGCAGATTTATCCTTACTTAATCTTCTCTGTTCTTCAATGATCCAGGAGTTCCCTTTGTGTTTCCGTTGCGTGGCAGCGCGATATCAGCGTACTCATCTCAACTTACTGGATTAGCTTTACACGTCTACCTGTGCAGAGTGTAGAGAGACAGCATAGCTTTTTGTAAAGTTCCACAGTGGATCTGCAGGTAGAATTATTTTGGAACTTTGGAACCAATTTCAGTTAGTCGAGGGGCCTAATTTGCAAGGGTTCTCAATAAACTGTGTTCTGGAAGCCTTAAGTGTCTTTGGCCATGGTTCTCAAAGTGAGCGAGGTTAGTGGTAGTCTTGATCGATATCACGGTGATTTCGAAGGCACGGAAGGATTACTGCGAGCGAGTTTTCCTAATTTCGGAGAGAGCTTTGTGGGAGGGATGACCTTTAGGTCTAAGCGCTCAACAGTCTACGCAGATGCTCCACCCTCTCCTTGCGGGTCAACATTGTCAGTGTCTTCTATGCTGTCTACCTCCCCTTCAAAGCCATCAGTTATGAGTGCAAGCTCTGTCTCCTCAAAACCCATTCCTATCGTCCTGCAGAAAAGGCATGGCTCTTACACCGAAAGGGGTTCATATCATGCTTGGATCGATGCGATGAGGGCCCAGTCACCCCCTCACGTTCACTCGCTACGCGAGGATATGCCTGATGCTTTCGGTTTGGAAGACGCTGTTTATAAATCTTGGCTCGTAAGCATCTTCGCACTCTACTCCCAGCAGAACCCACCATATCATATTAAAGCTCTGGCATTGATTGAGAGTGGCGGGAAGCCATGATATTTTTTTACCTATCTTATATCACTCCTAGTTGCACCTATTCGTGAATGCAACCAATTAATTGAAGTCGTCTCGTTAACCGCAGGAAGAACATCCTTCAGCTCTGAGTTCGTTTGACACAGTGATTAAGCATTCGCACAAGAAGCAGGTTGTGGTGTTCCTTGATTATGATGGTACACTTTCACCGATTGTGGAGGATCCTGAACGAGCCTTCATGTCAGCTGAGGTTCGTATTTCTTTCAATAATTACTCCACCAAAGGTGATGTGTATATATGCGACTTTGTTTAGCCAAAAACAAACGGATGTGACTGAATCTAAACAGCTCTGCTTGTAATGTTCAACAGATGCGGGCTACTGTGAAGGAATTGGCATCTTGCTTCCCGACCGCAGTGATCAGTGGAAGATCTCGACCCAAGGTATAGATGGGATGGACTATTGTTTGCCTTTCGTGGGGTAGCCCCATAGAAAAGATGCAGAAATATTGACCTTTCTAATGCACTTTTTGCCTTGCCTAGAGTTTATCCTGAAATTTATGGAGTTAGTTTGGGTGTGGAGAGAGCAGGATACAGAAGGTGCTTATGGTTGCTTCTTTTCTGGACCAGGTGTACGAGTTTGTGCAATTATCAGAACTATATTACGCTGGAAGTCATGGCATGGATATCATGGGACCTGCAAATAACTCGGACGGTTTTCGGGTGAAGGGAACAAAAAGTAGAGACAAGAAGGTAATCGACATTGGTAACGTGCTAACTGTTAGCAATTTATTGAGTTCGGTATTATTGATTATCACTTTTAAATGTTTGGCGTTTCGTTCTCCAGAAGCTGTCTTTGCATTGAAGATGTTTGGCAGGTGATTATCTTATTGACCTTTAATCTTAATTGTTCATGTCTGCAGGGGAATGACGTTGTTTTATTCCAGCCTGCCAGTGATTACCTTGAACTGATTAACATGGTATCATTTCATGCCTCAGTTTGGGAAACTCCCTCCTTTTATATATCTATTTTGGGCTTTAGCGCTTATGTACTCTGATAATGTCTAAATATTTGGATGTTCCTTTGTCCATCTTCTGGTGGTGTGTAGGCCTAATTATATGTGTTTGGTTTCCCAGGCCTGTAATGCTCTGATCGAAACCACGAAGTTGATCAAGGGCGCGAAGGTGGAGCACAACAAATTTTGTGTGACTGTGCACTTCCGACGAGTGAAAGAGGAGGTACATTTTCTAAGTGTCTGACCCTACGATTATTGAGTCATTGGTTCTCATGAATTAAAGTACTGCACTGTCTTGAGTTTGAAATGTGTGAACATTTTAAAGTGGAGAATGTACATATAAATTTCAATCTAAATCTGGCGGACCTATGACGATTGTGGTGCAGCATTGGGAGGCACTCGCGGAGCGGGTGGGTAATGTTATGAAAGATTTTCCGACTTTAATCTTGACAAATGGCCGGAAGGTACGGTATTTATGTCGTTTCGCTCATTGGTATACGCAGTCACAATTTTCTTACGTGTTTATGATGTAAATGCATAGAGTTTGACTTACATCTGTATCATGTTTCTGACAGGTTCTGGAGGTTCGCCCTTCCATTGCATGGGATAAAGGCAAAGCTGTGGACTTTCTTCTCAAGTCACTGGGTGAGGGGTAGCATTAAGACCAGTCATATCTTTCTAAAAAACTCTGTTTTATACCGTGCAATAGAATTGTGTTTCTATGTGCTATTTGGTCTTTGTTTCTCAATGTTATTTCGAGAAATTAATTTGTTGATTTTTTATCTGCAGGATACAACGACACCAGCGATATCCTTCCTATGTATATTGGAGATGATAAGACTGATGAAGATGCTTTTAGGGTATGCACCATCTCTCACTCCTAACGTTTTGTGCCGTTCATGCTATCATTTGTAAGCGTTGTAATTCTCCTTGATTTCCATCGACCTGCAATATGTGATTTCCTAGCATATATGGAAATGAGGTATAATTATCACTGCTCACAGTTAAATATGACTGTGATTACCAGACGATCAACAGGTCAAAGCACGGTTGCAGCATTTTGGTATCGTCTGTTCCCAAATCAACTGAAGCAAAACTGTCTCTTCAGGATCCATCCGAGGTATTCCGATTTATCCTACTTCTAAGAAACATCTTGTGTTTGTTTGTGTTCTTTTGTGGGATGTTTTGGTAATTTCATAGACTAACAGTGTAGCGTGATTCCACAGGTTAAGGAGTTTTTGCATAGGCTCGTGCACTGGAAGAAGTGGGGATTGGAAAGCCGAAACAGCCTTCAGAAGGGCGTCTACAACAACAACTAAAATGCCTTACCTACATCATATTATCTATTTTAAGCCTGCTCCAAATCTCTTGTGGATACAGCCGACAATTTTGGTCGCAATGACCTCAACACCACTCACCTTGTTAAGTGAATATCACCTGTAAAAAATATTAATATATCATTCCTAATATCTCGGTCAACCACCCTAATCCAACCATGGTTTCGAGGCCTTCGTTCTGCTAACCTTGCGGGTTCAGTTCCTACTTGAACTGGCGTTATGCTAATCCAGACCTTACATGATCGAAAAAACGAACAGTGTTGAAGGCATCGAATACAAATTCGTTGGGGCTGACTGAGGATCGACATAGATCTCAAAATTGGCGAGAAGAATGGGGACTCTTGCGACATGGGAGACGAGACAAATTCTGTAACATTAATTGAACAGACGGGTCCGCTCGGGAGGTTCAAATTCAGGATGATATGATCAAGTCCAGCCATCGGAAATTGAATCGTCATCAATATTATTCTGAGCTCAACATTGAGGCGTACTACAAACGCTTTCGACATATTAAATCGTCACAAACGTGACCCTGACTACGACGTTGCTGTGTTAAAGGTCTTCTTCGCATTCAAACACAAGACATTTTTGGAGAACCCCATGTATCTCCATGTATTATTTAGCACTGCATGTTCTGGCAGTTGGTGCAAATTTGGCTGTTCTCATTGCCATTTTCATACTTAGCAATAGCGTAGACTGTAGATTCGTGGTGTCATTACAGTGCCCAAGTTTTGCTTCAATCTTGAGCTATCACCAAGTATTCTACCTGCAGTTGATTACACCCTTAGTGAAATAGCAACATGTAGTATTTAAGAGTAGGTGAGCTGTACCGGAGAAGGTTGCAAAGCTTGACCTAGGACTGAGGTCTTTATTACTAAATAAACGAATCTGGAGTTCCTGGTCTATGAAAAACGGAGAAATATGAATGACCATAACATTAAGGGAAGAGAGCCCATTGAGGTCAGACTTAGGAGTGTGCCCTCATGCCATGGCTGGCATTTTTTTTTTTTTTAATTCCACGTAAAGACAAGTGTGAGAAATGGCAAGAGCAATTGAAACTATTTATTTTTTGACAAAGTATGAATTTGTTATGAATCTTTGAAGTGTGGTGCCCATCATGGTCCAAAATAGTCTCTAGACTATCCCAAAATCAACAAAATTTGTATCCATAATGCTCATCTTACTCATCTAAAGCAATCAAAATATTTTCTAATGTAGAAGGCTTAATAAAGTTACTTCCTATAATGAATTTACACTAAAAAGCTAGAAGTTCCTAATGAGGTTACCAATCACTCCATTATTGTGAGCTAAGACATCGATTGTGGCCCAAATCTCATTTACTAACTCTCCCGTAATGGAATCATTCCTTGACTACAATGGATTGTTGAACTAATAGGTAAAACAAATCCTCATAATCCTTTAAGGGATTATTCATTGGAAGGGTCATTTTTCTTCTAATGAAAAATAAGATCCTATGCTAGCTAGGTGAAGACTTTAGTGTCAATGTCCACTTTAACGAGTCTCAATACTCAAAGGTTTGGGATAAAATCTAGATGTTTCTATAATATATGATTACCTTAACTATTTTGAAGTTTGTATTAGAAAAAGGGATGTTAGACATATATCTTAAAAGTTATCATAAAAGTTATTATTATTTGAAATGTTTATTTGTAGATCTACATTCATTTACAAGCATTTAACATCAAATTTTTACTAAAATATAATTTTTAATTTTAATTTAAAAAAAATTGTATAATAAATTGAATCTATAAAGTTTTCAACATGACATATGATGAACATCAATCTTTTTATTAATTGTGTTCAAAGCATAATAGCTTTCTATATTTTGTAAATTTTCATTGATAAAAGTAAAATGTGAACCCTCCATTAATTTATGCTTTTTTAAAATAGAATATATTATACATCTATATGAAACAATCAACGTATTATGATAGGTAGTTTTTTTTTGCATCCAACAATGTCCATCCGACTACTTCTCTAAACACTTCAAATTGGATAAAAACTAACTTTAAAGAGATTGGATGCTACACATGTATAGTACTTGTGAATTACCTTTAAGATTTAAAGACTACTTGGGATGAATAAGAGATTATTTGAACAAAACTTATACTAAAGTACCCTATTCATAATCAAGAATATAGACTTTGGGGCACTTAGGGGGTAGGGGATTAAATTAGAATGCCTTGGATATCTACTATCATCTTTAATGAACATTTTAAAGAGCTCTCTGATATTTTTAGTGCATTGATTTGTCTTATTAATGACGGTGTAAAATAAATGTCCTCTAAAAAGTTTGCATCATCACAACATTTTATTTTTTGGACATTGGTTCATGTAGAGAAATATGCAACTTGAATTAATTTTAACCCCTAAAGTTCTGTGACTATGTTTTCACTGAAAACGCTCAAGAACTGCCGTTTTTAGTACAAGTACCAAATTTTTGAAAAAAACTTTTTTTCTGACTCATGTAACCGTAGGATCTTGTAGTATGCTGACTTGAGAATATGTGGTAAAAATTTCAGAAATTTTCACCACGTGGATTGCAGGATATAAGCATTCAAAATCACTGAAATCGTTTTTTGACCCCTGCAAAAAACCGGGCAGCTGCACTTCAAAAGCTCACTTTTCTATGACAATATGTTCAAAATGGTGGTGCTTCTTTGGATTCTTTTTCCTAAACAAGTTGGCTACATGCTTGAAAAATTTCACATCATTTGGAATTGTACAACATATAGGAAAAAAATAGTAAGTAGAATGAAGTAGAGAATGATTCAAAATACTAAATTGTTAAGAATTTAAGATATGAAATTGAAAAATGCCAATCCCAATGGTTGAAATGTTGTATTAAACAATCTACATCCTATGATTTTATTTTTTTCAAAAAATATTGAAAATTGAGTAAGATAAAAGACTTCAAAGTTTATTTTAGAGTAGAGATTCCAAAACTGCCCGCAAACTAAAACTCCTTATAACTTTTGACTCATTGGTCAAAATGGAATGATTAAAAGCTTTCCACATATAGATAGCTCTGGAAAACCAGTTTCAAATTTTTGTTTCTGAAAAAAGTGATTTTTTCTGATCTGACCTAACTGCCCGGCTGAGAAAAAAAGTAACATATTAGGCCATAACTTTTGACTCGTATTTCCAAATGTCATAAAATTTTGTTCAAATGAAAGGTACTCCTCGTCCACAACTTCTATTAAAATTTCAGCCTCAAATTTGTAAATCTCTGGCCACATGTACCTGCCCAATTTTTTTATGTTGCCAAATTCAGCAGGCTGGTCCTTTAGGGGTTAAATAATGTAAGTTAGGTAAATTGATATTCATGCACTATTAGGATAAATGAGTATAGTGAAGTTTTTATTTTTTGCCGTGCTAGTTGTCATCTTTCAATGCAATGATATTATAGATCATGACACCTTACATTTCAAAAGTCACTTTTATAGGACTTAAATTTTCTTTTTAAAATTTTTACTTCAAAAGAATTGTGTTGGAAATTAAAATTAGGATCTGAGGTCAACTTTCAAATTATACCAACTACCAAATGGATTTTTGTAAAAATTAAATTTGTGTCTTGCACATATACTAAAAAAATGTTTTTTGTTTGTAGGAGTGTAGGAATTATAAAATTTAATTTTATTAAGACGTAATTAATTGACTAAAGTCCCATTAAATTAGAAACAATAGACATTTTTTTCTTATGTGAATTGCTTTAATATTTTCTAAAATGCAAACATCAAAATAGTTATCTTTTCAAAACATTTTATTTAATTATTTTTATTCAAAACTTCTAAAAAAATAAATGATTTGATTTTTTGAAAATAAATTATTTTTATTGGTTTACTAATTTTATTTATTATTGAATGTTTTTTTTAAAGTGTGTAGTATTTCTAGAATAAGTCTAATTTAATCCCATAGTTGCTATCACCCAATGTTTACAAATTGATTACTCATTCCATGTACATATTAGCAAAAATGATATTATAGATTTATCATACCTTCTTTTCAAGAAATTTAAATCATTCAAAAACTACAAGTATGTTTCATCTTGCAAGAGTGGCCGTTTTTAGTTAAAAATTTAGTCTTTAAGAATATTTCAATAGATAAGTAATAAAAATATATATCAAATCCTTATGAATCTTCTATTTTAAATTCAAAACAAAATTTCTGAGTAATTGATCATATTAGTAAAAATTACTAAAATTCATATTAATCTCTGAAAGACAACTAGAATTTCAGTCCAATTTTCAAGTTTTAGTAGGTCACCATGCAAGTCACCATGGGTGCCATTTTGCTTAAATTTCAATGAATTTTGGCATAAAGATGTAGTTTTCTACAATTTGTAAAGAAAGTAATTTTTATACCATTTTGAAATACCATTCAAAAGTTACTCCCTAAAGTATTTCTAAAAAATATTTGTTTTAAAGTGGGGACAAGATGGGCAGCTCACAAAAATATCTTTTTAAGCCAAAACATATTTGATTTGGTTCACTAGATTTATTTTGCAGGCAATCATGGAATTTCTCTTCAAATTTTTTTTTCTTGAAGTTCAATTTTGAACTCAATAAGCAATGTAGTTTTTGAAAAATAATAAAATTTAGAATGTAAATTTTTTATTACCAACATTATCAACATTAGAATTGACATTTTCAAATTTATATAAATTATACAATTCTGTGCTTCACAACATATTGTGACTCCTTTTGTTTATTTTTTTTGGAAGAATGAATATGAAATATTTTTGTTGAATTTTCTTAACCCCTATAGTTCCAAGGTCATTTTCTTTTTTTTTTTGTCAAAATTTGCTTAAACCTGTCATTTTTGTTACAAAGAATATATAGGACTCTGACCTACTACTAATATGAAAACATGTAGAAGAAATTAAAAAACTTTGACCTTGTAGATTGCAAAATATTTGAGTTCAAAATGAAGAAAACACAATTTTTTGGCACCATAGCAAATTAGTTTTTACGACTTTGAATCCTCTTTATTTTAATTTTATGCATTTTTAAATTAAAATTTTTAAAATATAAAATAAGTTAATTTTAAATATAAACTAAGTTATTTTAAAATATAAAATAAGTTAATTTTAAATATAAACTAAGTTAATTTTAAATATAAACTAAGTTAATTTTAAATATAAACTAAGTTAATTTTAAATATAAACTAAGTTAATTTTAAATATAAACTAAGTTAATTTTAAATATAAACTAAGTTAATTTTAAATATAAACTAAGTTAATTTTAAATATAAACTAAGTTAATTTTAAATATAAACTAAGTTAATTTTAAATATAAACTAAGTTAATTTTAAATATAAAATAAGTTAATTTTAAATATAAAATAAGTTAATTTTAAATATAAAATAAGTTAATTTTAAATATAAAATAAGTTAATTTTAAATATAAAATAAGTTAATTTTAAATATAAAATAAGTTAATTTCAAATATAAAATAAGTTAATTTCAAATATAAAATAACTAAGTTGCAAGACTAGGAAATAAAATTCAAAACAAATTGATTCAATCGTCAATCTTCAAAAAAAATTATTAAGTAGAATTACAAGATTGAGGAAAGAATTAAATGATTAACAATGCGAAGATGGAATTGAAACACATTAAACCCAATGGTGAGATTGTTCTAACAATCAAATTAAACCTTTTTCAACTTTCTTTTTAAAAATATGAAAGTTGAGCTTCTAAATGGTTACCTAAAATAACGTAATATAGTTTTAGTGCACTAAAAAATGGCAAGTTTGAATTATCATTAATTAAATATATGCAAATATTTTTAGTATTTAAAGGAGAATATGACCATTTTATTTTGATTTTTTGGAATTTTTAGATTTAATAAGGTTAAAAATATTTATTTATAAATATATATCATACTTATAATTATCAAATTAGGAGCACTATTGAGTATCCATTCTAGAAATTTTAAAACTGAAATATAGAAGAAATGTTTTATGTTGTTTATTAGACTTGCAACTAAAGAGAATTATGAAAATTAAGAAAATTTATGTGGTATATAAGTTTACATATTAATTTTTTGTAATCCTCTACTTTTAAATTTGGAAAAAATATTTTAATAATTCTTTTAGTGCATAAATTTTTCCTCTCCATGGACATATAGAATTGTTAGAAATAATTATTTAAAAAACTAAATTTTGAATTGTTTTTTTATATATTCCAAATTAAATTTCAAAGTATCTCATTTCTTGACATTTTTGCACTTTTTTAGTTCTCTTATCTATAGAATCATTCATGCTTGATCTTCTAAGGGTGCAATTTTTTCAAATGGTGGTTGCAAGCTATGGTTCAATAGTTCTTAGCCAATCTTTTTGTGCACTCTTGAGCACTCAATATGCACTCTTGAATACTTAATATGCACTCTTGCACACTTAATATGTACTCTTGTCTATTTTGATAAAAATTTGATTTTAAAATCATTTAAAAATTTTAAGCATTGTATTGTTACAAATTCACAAGACCAAATTTTCTTAGAGATATAGAATTTTGAAGCTTCTGATTTAATAATACTCTGATTGGACAACAATGATTCTTTAACCCCAAAGTCCCATTGTCCCTATGGGGGACAAAATGAATTTTGGGCAGGCTCCTATTATCTCAATTTTTACTGAAACTTTTTGAAACTTTCTCATATGATAGAAAAACTTATTTCTTTCTGGGAATATATGTGTATATATATATATATATATATATATATATATATATATATATATATATATATTTAATTTGGTGCCCGGAAGCAAAAGTTATACCACAATAACCTCAAAAAGGGGGAGGCCGAGTAGCAAAAAAATTTCACTAAAAATTGAAATAAAAATTTTAATTTAATTTTTCATGTAGATATATTTTTGTCTAAATGGAGAGCTTCATCACAAGTTTACAACTTACAGTTTGTCAACCGTTATCGTGTGGTTACTATTGTTTCATGGATTTGTACGTTAATTTAACAATTATCGCATCGTTACAACGCATTATTACACAATTTATTGCATCGTTACAATGCATCATTAGTTGCAAATAATGATGCATCGTAACGGTGCAGTAATGCATTGTAACAATGCGATAACTATTAAATTAATGTACAAACCCATGAAACAACAATAACCACACGATAACGGTTGACAAACTGTAGGTTGTAAACTTTGTGATGTTTGATTCATTCTATTCCGATTAGTGATGTGAAAGTTATGGAGCTTCTTGTTTTGCAAGCAATTAGAACAACTTCTTGAAAGAAATTTTTTCTTTCACTTTGAATGCTAATATCTTTCAATCTATAAGGTCAAAAATCACAAATTTTTTACTACATGATCTAAGACAAGTGTAGAACAAGATCCTATAGTTAGATTTTAAAATTTTATAAGTGAATGTAGAAAAAGTATTAATTTTGAGTGGTTTTTGACTAAAAAAATGGCCTTGGGACTTTAGGGGTTAAATGAATAATACTAATACTTTGACTAGGCAAAAATAATATTTTGAGGTTATACAAATTTAATTTTAATTTTGTATTTGAATATTCATTGTAAAGACCACTCAAGGATTTGAACTCTATATCACATTCAAACACCAAAATTTATTAAAAAAATTTAGTGTAGAAAAATAATAAATCATCTAAAATAAATAGAATGTAGGTTGTTTATTACAACATTACAATCATACGAATTGGATTTTTCAATACTATAACTAAATTCTTAACATTTTGTATATTTAATCATGTTTTACTACTTTCAACTTACTATTATTTTCAAGAATAAATATGAAGTATTTTTTGTTGAATTTTTAAATATTCATTTTCAATTCTTCTACAATACATAATTCATAATTCAAAAGTTACAATTGGAAGACATTTTTTGATAAATTTTTTGAAAGATGAAACTTAACTATTTGGCAAAAGTTGGAGATACTTCTTTTTGAAAGTTCATGCATTATGATCATGTAATTGAAAAGATTTCTTATTTTAAAAATTAGAAAGATATAGATGGATGTTCTTTAGCATATTAACTAAGAGATCCCATTGTTGGATCCACCCCAATATAAAAAGGGCAAAGATTTTGAATTGTTTTAGAAAAAGGTGATTTGGGATAGTTTTGTCCAGAGATGCATCAAAAGTTCTTTGATAATGTAGTACCTATAATCATTAAAAACTGCTCTTTTCAATGTATTCAAGCAATGGACTCAAATCTTATGATTTACACCAATCAAACTTTCCAAGTCAATATACTATTCAACTTCAAAAATCCATAATTAATTTTCTATAACTTGGAATGCAATGAAACAAGTGGCACAAAAAAGAGAAATAAAATATTTGTTATAGAAAATACAAGATGAAAAGTTTGAGGTTTACTATGAGCCCCATAGATGCCATATGGGCCTTAAATTTTTATTTATTTTTTGCATTTGCTTAGTTTCATTAGAATCTGTAGTAAAATATACCTGAAAAAAGTGTTTGCATAGTATTTGGTAAAAGTCTCTACAAATATGGTGAGTTATATCTAAAAGTTTGGAAGTGCTCTAAGCACTTTCATTTCCTACTTCTAGTGTCTAATTAGGTGTTTAGAAGGTCAATTAGGAATTTGAAATAGAATTGGGCTTTGTTGGTCAAAATAGTATAGGATGCCGAAATAAGATTATCTTGGGATTAAATCTCTGAGTGCATGTAGTAGAAGGTAGGCTATAAGAATTGTTAGTACAAGATGTGAAATGTCGTTCTATGTCTTAGAAATTAATACGGATGACCCACATAGAGGTCACCATCCAATTTGTGAAAACCATAGAAAGTTACTTTTGCATTTGTAGGTAAAATCCAACTGGTTCAAGGAATGTGCAACCAAATATTGGAGAGAGGTGTTAATGGCATAAAAACATGCTAGGGACTCAACGACAAAATTAGTGAATCCAAATTCCCTATTACGGGAATGATTTTTTGGAGTTGAAATTTAAACAAGAAGTAATTAATTTTGATCCTCCTATGAATAGTGCAAAGTAAAAATATAAATTTGCACTTCCTATTTAGAGAGTTTCTAGAAATTATCCAAGAAATTTTAGAATTTTTTGGAAAACCGAAGATGACTCCATGGGAAGTCAACCGTATTTATTTGCATTAGGAAATTCATTGAAAATATCCAAGTAGCGGTAAAATTCCACCATCAATTCTTTAGCCTCCCCCTCCAAGAGAGAGTTGCTCCTCACTTGGACCATGTTTGGCCTTTTTTGCTATTTTTTGGATGTTTTTTTTAGCTTTTCAAGCCGTTTTGAATGCAAAATTTTATTGGCGCACCTAGTTTTTTACAGCGAGGGAGCCTTTAGGAATACATATAGCCTATTTTAGCTTGATTTAGACTAGATTTAGAGCACCGCAAGTGGATCGAATTTTGGGAAGGCCGCTGGGTTTTTTTAGGATTTTTTCGCTGCTAGTTTAGTTCTTGCTTACCGCAATAGTTTTGGAAGGTTTCTTTAGTCGTTTTTTGCTTCTTGCAGTTCATGAGGAAGAGAGGTTCAGATTTACAGGGCTTCAGAGCATAATTGGTAGCTTAAAAAAGAATTTATAGAAACCCTCAATTTTAGGATTTTCCGCAGCAAGGTAGGCTGCTGCTGTTTGCTTCCTTCGGATCAAACTTTATTTTTGAGCTCCTACTAGATCCAGCAATGGATGGAAGAAAGGAACGATAAGAAACCTTTTATTGAAATTGCTACTAAGCTTCGGATCTCCTGTTTTCAAAGCTCCCTCTTTGTAGCCTGTAGGATTTGACGAGAAAAAGAAATGACAATTTTCAGACTCTTGATATACTATCACTATGGTTTTGAGATTTGTTTCGTTACTATAATAATTAGTTTTGACTTTTTGTTTAAACCCTAGGCTTACTCGTTGGTGCAACCGTTGGTTCCTTTGTATGAAATACATTTCAAAATTTTAGATGTTTTAAGAGAAGAGTCAATGCTGCAGGAGATACGCAATTGAGAATGATTAGGTCAGTTGTTGCTGGGGTTGCACCTTGGCTTGAATTTTGGCGGAGCAAAAGCTTCCGCTGTCAATTCAACTACACAAGAGCTGGATGTCATGCTCCCCGACGTTGCCGTGACATGAGCTTCAGTGCGTGTAGGAGAATGACATTTTACCATGGAGTTTGCTTTCACAGCACAATTCCTTTACGCACAAGAATCAGACATCAGATTTCCCGGCGGCGTCATGGCACGAGCTTTGGTGCGTGTAGGAGTAGCTGTCCAAGAACGACATCTCACCCTGGAGTTTTCTCCCACCACACAAATCCAATTCTTTTCCTTTTGATCCGGGTGTTTGGCCTGCTCTCACTCTGGAATTTGGAACTTAGATTTGTTTTTCCTCTTTTGACTTGATCCAATAAATTCCAAGCTTTTGAACTTAGACTTGACCTTCCACCATGTTAGCTTGCCCCCAGTTCTAAACCCTTAATTCTTCGGAGTTTTAGGTTTATTTGATCTGGTTTCTGAATGCACTTCTTTTGGTTTGCCACCTCTTTGCTTGTAATTTCACGGGTTTGGTTTCCATTCTTGTTTTGCTTTGTAATAGAGGGAGCTTGCCCCCCACCTCGTCCATCATGGCGTTCACTAGCGGTAAAATTCCACTAAAAATTAGGATAGTTTTTTTAGCATAAATAAGCATCCGGAGAGGTTTTGAGATATTTTGAGAATAATAAATACCAGAACTGGCGGTGACTACAAATTCTAACAAAATTTGAAAATATTCAGTAGGTTGACCAACATATTGAGAGCTTATGATGTCTAAATGAGTTCAACTTGGACCATTTTCTTACTTCTTCGAACTTTCCAAACAACCCAAGCTAGTCAAAATCTTGAAAAACAATAAATTTCAACATTTGGATATTTTACCTATTCTTTGATTTGAAATTTACTAATTTTTGCAAGTGAAATGAATTAGAAGTAAAGAATAAGGGATACTCTAGATAAATTTGAATTTTCCAAAGCTACTGGAGCAATTCATTTGCAATTTGGAGCATTTTTCTAAAGTTAGAATAATCACAACAATAGGTTAAAATTTGATGTAGTAGAAGTTAATTAAGTTTTTTCTTAGATAATTCTAGGTAAATTGAGAGGGGGAGGGGCCTTACAAAAGTGTTGAAGGCCACTCTCTCCTCTCACTTTGCACTCTTTTTTTTATTCATTAAGTTGCCATACACATTGACTTGTTGGAATTTTGTCCATTTACAAAAAGCTAAGAGAACTTGATTAGTCCACTATGGGTCAAAAATTTGGATTTTTTAACACCAAGAGGGCTGATTTTTTAGTTCAAAACTTTGGAATAAAGCCACAAACACCAAGAGTGTCTAAAATTTAGTTTGAAGCCTTGTAGACAATTTTCAACACTAGAAGGTTTGGCTTTTTGGTTTAACCCCTAAATGCCTAAGGCACCAAATTATGGTGTCAACAATACTTTGAAGTTAAATAATTTTGAAAATGATTGATTATGATTTTTCTGTTCAAGATTCTGTACAAGGGGGGCCATTGCAATCTTGACTTTTGTAGTGTTGAGGGCTCTTGGAATTGAGCCTCAAATACACTAGATCTTGGAGAAAATATCACATTACAAATTCATTTAAAAAAAATTTAGAGTAGATTTTGAGAAACCATAAATTAATTGGGCTTATGCATGTCAGGCCCTTCAATCTCATTTTTTTTTGGTGACCAATTTTTTAGATTTGACATGCAAAAAGAGAGTTGAAAGATTTTCATGGTTTTAACTCCTTTACTTTCAAACATTATAATCTATCAATCTTTAAATGGTATTGTTGTGTTTTCATTTCCTATGTGATCTTTAATATGTCTAGTTTGAATTTGTATGGTTACAATTCAGAAAAAATTGACAAAACTTATGAAAATGTTGTCTTTTTGTTCAATTTAGAGCAAATTTCAAGAAGCTCAAAATAGGCCTTGGGCATATAGAGATTAAAAGCTCTATACCAAGCTAGAGACTTAGTTGTTCAAGCCA
This sequence comes from Antitrichia curtipendula, assembly GCA_951230915.1. NCBI lineage: Eukaryota > Viridiplantae > Streptophyta > Bryopsida > Hypnales > Leucodontaceae > Antitrichia > Antitrichia curtipendula. The sequence goes on along the minus strand of OX579638.1, from coordinate 15,334,042 downwards.
AAAATTCAGAAATTGATAGTAGCAAATTGAAAGGGGTCTAGGCTACCTACAAAGCACAAATATTCACTCTTTGAAGACCAACTATTGATTTCAAATTCAAATTCTCAATTGAGTCAACTTACAAGTTCAAGTTAACCTTTCTACTATTGGTCAACTCTCAATTTTGGAGACTTCTAGCTATATAATTTTGAGCCTCTAGTTCAACTCTAAGCTTCGATTCCATGCTCGGTTTGCCAAACCAACTTGTATTTGAACTCTATGTCCAAGCTCTCTTACATGCTAAGAATTCAAGACTAGATGCAAACAAATGAAACTAGATTAGGACATTAACTTTGCAAATTGATGTTTAGTAGGAAGGGGAGAATTTGTAAGTGAAGGAGAGTCATCTATTGAGGAATGTTTGAGTCCCCTAGCTTGGATTTGACTTTGTTTAAGACAAAAGAAAAAGGCCAAGGAGAGGAATATTTGACTTTTGGATATTTTAGATTTTAGTTATTAGTTAGAAGAAGTTTAACAAACTTGTTTTTGAGTTTTATTTGATTATTAGACAAATTCGCAAGCATTTAGGAAATTAGATTTGATAAGATTTGCATTTCAAAAATATCTCAAAAGAAATAGAATATTAGAAAGAAGTAGAAGAAAAAGAAAAGAAGCTTTGGAACAAGGAATTATTAAGGAATTTAGAACTCCTATGATTATTTGTACATTCTATGATAAAACAAACTTGAATATTAAAAATACTCAAGATGGAAATTAATGGGCTTTACGACAAGATTACGATCATGGTGCACAAAGATTGAACTATCAAATCCATGGAGTTTAAGGTGAGCCTTTGATTTCTTTTCCCTCCATTTGCTTTATTTCGAAAAAATATTAAGTTAGAAGTAGAAAGATTGATTTAGAATTTAGAATTTAGATTCAAACCATTAGGAAGATCAAGAAACAAAACTTGGAATTTAGAATTGATTAGGTAATTCCAATAGCTTTTCAAAAAGATATTACACGTAGAATACAGGTAAAAATTCCAAAAGTTATGATTGGATGAAAAATAGTAATGAGAGTGGATGAAAAGTTAGGAAGTCATCCAAAGGAATAAAAAAATGTTTAGAATCAAAACTAAAACAAGAAGTCAAGTTCAAAGATAATAAGTAAATTTGAAAGTCAAGTTAAAAGAGTTTAGTGGATAATGTTTGAAGTAACGATTAGCAGTCAAATTTCATCCGGTCATAACTTTTTCTAGGAAAGTTAAAAGTATAAGTATTTCTTTTTAGAAATTTAATTTTAGGAATTTCAAAAAAAAAAAATTCAAATCTAAAAATAGAAAATAGAGACAAAAGTCAAAAGTGGTAGTTAACAATTAGGAAATTGAATTGAATATTTTGGAAGAAGACCAAAGAACAAGTTAGATTTAGAATAATTTAGAAAAGATTTCAAGGCTTACAAAACTAATTTAAACTTTGAAAATTAGGTCTATAACAAATGAGATTGTTTAGGATGAAGTCTAAACTTAGATTAGGACAAATTTGGATGAAAGTTAACAATATTTGACCAAACTAAGTCAAACTCAAAATTTAGGAATTAAAATTCAACTTAAAACTAATACAAAAATCTAAAAGTTATTTTAAAAGCTAAAATATGAGAAAAGGACGGATGAAGTTTTATAATTTGGTTTAAAGGCTAAATTTTTTTTTTTTGTATACAACTTTTAGAAGAATAGCCCAAATCAAATGAAATTTATCATTTTGGAAAGGGCATAAAAAGACCTAAAACCTAGAATATTAAAACTTTATGCTTGACTAATTTCTATCAGACTTTAGTTTTGGTTGCTGTAGACAAAATCAATGGTCAAACTAATTTATCATTGGTTTGATTAGAATTTGCACTTAAGTAAATTAAAAGTAGGAACAACCAACAACTATCTATTGCAAGGTTGATGAAAGTGAACGTCCTGGGTAAAATCACGTCCAAATTTTGAACGTCCGGACGTAGCAGATGTAGTGGACATTTGGGTAAAACGGTGGTCGGCAAAAATTTTCCCTAGTGGATGGCTTTTTTATTTGTAGACGGACGGGGGAGTGGCAAATGGGCACGTGGACATGCAATTCATTGGCAGACAAGTGATTTTTGGACAGACAAGCGTCGGATGGCAAACGGCAAACCACGCATGTGGAGGCAAGCGGTTTAGCCTTTAACAATGATACAAAATTCAACTTCAGTTTTTTAATTATAAGAAAATGAGACTAAGTTTCAGATGTATATTGCCACATGTGAGAACTTGCTATTGATGTTATTGAAGCGCGGTCTAGGCTCACAGATGGTCAATTATTTTGGCACAATTGTTGGAAAACGTATACATGCGAGATTCATGCATGCTTTAGAATAACGTGGAGTCAAATCATTTCTTTGAGAATTTCTACAGTATTGAAAGTAAGTGTAACATGAGAAATTGTAATTATTAAAAAGTAGGTTGACCACAAAATAAATGTTACAACATTTTATACAATTAGACCGGTTTCATTTTGCTCTATACAACAAGCACACATACATCAAGGGAGATTCTACCTACATTTTTTTTTTGTTCGGGGAAATTGCAAAAGGCTGCATAATTCTTTTTTTATTGCCTTGAATGCCTTTTGTAACCTCTGGTTTTCCTAATGTAGACCCTCCATGAATAATTATCTTCATTGCATTCAAAGATTGCGGCTTAAAGGTTGAATTTTTGTTGCGTCGTGGTGGTACATTGCAAGAAGTACGCCGAAGCAATATTGTAGCCAATGTCTCATCTTTTTCATCATTGATAGATGATAATAAGGTGTAACTTTGATCGATGGAAGGCTCCTTTTCTTTTGGAATGTTGGCAAGTGTTTTTCCCGACCTTGAACTCCTTGAACCATCCCAAGTTTTGTTATTGCTTATAAATAGGGCACATGGAGGAATACTACGTGGTGGCACTTGTGGTTCTTGCATGAGTTTTGGGTTGCCTTTACTTTTGATGGCAAAACTAGACTTATGGGCTCTACAAAACTTTGATCACCATTCTTCTCTATTGCATTTGGTTTGTCATTTTCCATAGTGGATTCTCCACTGTTTTTGCTCACCAATACCTCAATGGATTGAACATTTGCATTAATATGCACGTTTTGTTGGAGCTTCATGTAACATCCTGCACCCTCGTTTTGTTTGTCCGTCTCTTCCTCCCGTGCCCCTCCCGTGGACAGAAATTTGGGAATCCAAATGACTTCATCTGTTCTTCCGGTCCCACCATTGAGAAGCATTGTCCCATTGGCCTCTTCTACCTCCACGTAAACATCCTCCTTTTCAGATAAAACATTCTCGCTATTCATGAATTTGGTTCCATCCACAAATCTAGCTATCAAAGGTACATCTTCACCATACCTATTATTCTCTTCATCCAATGAAAAGTCATATATGTCTGTACCATTGCCTTTAAACTCTTCATAGCTACGGTTGGGGCTATGATACTTTTCATCATGTGAATTGTGCATGATGTTGTTTTCGACATCTCTGTCAAGCGGGTGAGTTATATCATCATTGTCTTCTAGATCAGACCTCGCCTTAGACTCCACATTGTCATGGTACCACTTCTTCTTGTCCTTGTCCTTCAATGCGGCCACAATTTTGGAATTGGTGTACACATACACCAAGTTTGTTGCCCTCTCTATCCTCAACTTGTTCCGAGATTTGTTGTAAACATAAGAGTAGCTACTTTAGTTTCGTTCACATGAAGATGATGATACCAGTTGGGCCAATATCCTCTTGCACTATAAGAAACCCGTTTTTTTTTTTATGTCTAAAATTTAGACGTCAAATTTTTTGGACATCAACATAACATTAGGATGCTAGTTTTGATGTCAAAACACGGGGTTCTTATAGTGTTGGCAATTGGATCAATGAGCTTCCCACATGCACCCTCAAAATTCCATCAAGCGTGTGCCAACAATATTTGTTTAGTAAACTCTAACATGTTGTGGAGGCGACCCCTTGTTTTCAACGGCTTCAACAAACTATATTTTGTCTCATACTTTCAAAATATAACAAGTAGCATGTACTTTTTTTTGAAGAAATTGATTATAAGCTCGGCATCCTTCACTAACTTCTTGATCCACTTTTGGCTCCCCCAATCTTTTAGCAATAAGTTTAAGGTGTGTACCACGCATCTTTGAAAAAAAAAGTGGATATTTAGTGGACACCAAATTCCATGGTGCCGAATTCGCATTATGTTATCCGCAGTACCTATGGTACTCCTTACAGTTCTACAAGTCTCCTCAGTATGTCTCCTCATTAGTGTTAATCCGCAATACATAAGGTGGATGGAAGAATATTAGTGAAAAATAAGTAGCTAATATGGATCCATGGACCACACAATCTAATAAGTCAATAGTGGTTGAATCATATTCATGAGGTTTGATTATGACATATTATGTTGTAAATGTTACTATAAATGAATTATTTCTATGTTTCAATAATAGAATTACAACATCTAGGTCATGAAATATTGTCCTTTACTTGGATCTTCTTGCAATACCTATTTTAGATTGCATTTGAATTCTAATTCAACTTATTATTTTTAACAAATGATAATATGGCAAAACTGCATGCACTGTTAGCACATTGAATTGTTTTCTTCCTATATTGAGATTTTGTTTCTAGCCATGAGAGATGCAACTTTAACATAGAAAAATGCACAATCTTGAAGAATTATTTTTGGACAAAACTAGAAATCAATTAGAAGATTCATTTTGCATGCGCTTACTATAGAGAGTAGAAGAGCATTGTAGAATCACTACAAAAGGGGAGAAGCAACAATGAGACTATTGTTAGTATTGTCGAGCATTAGCCTCCTATAGTGCAGAGCACAACTTTAATACTTTTGAAAATAAGACTTGTATGTATATCCTTATATATAGTATTGTATTTGATTGTTAGAATACAAATTGTGTACTAAAATATGTCAATGATTCAATATTGAATCATTGGATTCATAATTCAACAACAATTCAACAACAAGCATCTTTTATTGGATGTCATTTTAACATCTAAGCCTTATCAAGCTCAAATATGACACCATATAGGTAGTGACCATTGTAGTTTCTTAGATATGTAGAAGGTATAATGATTGCACAAAATACATCTACTATTTTTTGTCACAGGTCTCTAGCTAATTTGTTTTTAGGCCATAACCTTTGCATCTTGGCTCCAAATGATTCAAAATTCATAAGCGAGGTACTAATGACTATTATACGCTTTGCCTAATTTTTTGGAATTAAAAAAAATAAATTTACTATCCAAAAAGAGTCCCTAATTTTATGTCACGCTTGCTATTTTTTTTTTTTTTTTAACAAAGTAGTACCTAAAGAAACAAATTTGGAGCTGAAATTTGGAAGGGATGGTTTTACAATACACTTCTAGCTTCTCCTCAAAGGAATTTTTAAAATAATTAATTATATGTTGTATAGAAGTCTACAAAATGAACCTCTTTCTACTTGCAATTTGAAACATGTAAAAAATTATTTTGGTGGTTCTTTTTATGAATGACTATTTCCATAGAGTTGCTACAAATGGACAATTTTTTTTTTAATTTAGTTTTTTCCTATTTTTTCCTAATTAAAACATCAAAATATGTATTTTCTTGAGATTTGACACTTTTCTAATTTACCTATGTAGAGAATTTTTCTATGATTTTCCTTTGGCGATTACCTTCATCTTATAGATGTATACATAGTCCATCATTTTTTTTAAATTTTAAATTATTTTTTTAAATTTTAAAGTACTCTAGAAAAAAAACATGAATACTATAAAACACAACAAAATCGGCACGTGTTTTGTGCAATCACCCATATGTCATTTGATCCAGCTTAATATGAGAACACACTTTATCAGAATACTATGTACTTCAATTCACACATTTTTTACATCAAATACACAATAAATACCATGTTGCCAAAAACTTATTTTCAAAAATTTGACAAACTTTACATTTCTCAAAGATGTTTTTTTAGCTTCATCCACTCTATTTCTCCATTTTTCAAGTGCGATGGTAGCCACCCCCCAAATTAGACAAAAATTAGGCAAAAATTAGCAAAAAAATTTATCACTGGTCAAGGGTGAATTCACGTCAATTGTATCAGAAGCTGTCGGCAATCAGGGCGTTGAATCTGCTACTGAAATCACTGAAAGCGCACCGAGTTGTATATCATGCCGCCCGCCTACTCCAGCATGTGGCCTACTTTGCATTGTTTCCAGCTCTCTATGATCCATAGTTGCAGGAAAATTCATAACCTGCCAAGTGTCGAGTTGCACCTCATAATCTCCTGCATATTTGCACCAATGATTCATTTTCTATCAACTAAATTACTGAAATCAAGACCTTTCAGCCACCTGGCTCATCAGTTGATTATTGAGAGCGGCTAAGGTTAACTTAGTACCTTTTAACTGAAGCACCGAAAGCTGTATATATATATCCATCGTGAATCAAGCAGTGATGAAGGCTTCCAAACCACAATGCTAAATTTTTTTAATGTATATCCTTAGTCACCAGTTCACATCAATAATGTTCAACAGTTTCAACAGAGAGAAGAAAACGGTGGCAATCGATCTTTTTCTGCCACAAATTAAAGGCTTGTGTGGGCGCTGGATTACCCACCCTTGGTAATCAAGCAAACACCGACCAGGTTCTATGCCTTTATTCACCTTTTGAATATATGGGGGTGTTGTGAACGCAGTCCACTGTACCTTTCAATCAATGGATCTTTTTTGCTAACGTCTCCTAAGTGTTGTGGATGGCAGTGAAACTAACTAGAAATGCATGGGTAACTAACAGGCTAACTGCAATGACCAGGGGTGATAATAAATCCTAACTCAACTATCTATCCTATGTCTAGGGTTGGCTGGGTAGTTGGCGTCATTTCTAACGTCCCTAACTACGTGAAAGGTGAACCCTCACGTTCCTTCCATTAACTTGTAAGACTACCTTTTGGGTTTTGACACTTCTCTTGGAAGTTCTAATTCTACAGGCTAATCCTAAAGCTTAGCTTTTACTCTAATTTCCAACCTCTAAAATGTAACTCTAGATTTTTACTCCCGAGTGCTAACCCTAATTTTTACTTCCAATTTTGACTCTAAGTTTTGACTTTCATCCTTGGGTTTTTACTCCTAAATTAACTCTAGAATTTATCCTCGGAGTTTAATTCTATGTTTTGACTTTTATCCTCGCATTTTTACTCCTAAATTAACTCTAGATTTTTACTCCTAAATAAACTCTAGATTTTTATTCCTATCTTAACTCTAGATTTTTACTCCTAAATTAACTCTAGATTTTTACTCCTAAATTAACTCTTAGTTTAAATCCTAGATTCTCCTTCTAACCTAAATCCCTAATTTCCATCCATGGTTTCTTTTGGATGAAATTTTAAATTCAATTCCTCCGGTTACTCCCTATTATTTAACTTGTCCTAACATGGTCGATTTGAAGCCAAATCCTAAGTGTAATATATTTCCAAAAACCTCTATTCCTAATCTAGCAACTTTTTGAATCTAACTCTTACTTGCACTAATCACAGCTTGCTAATCGCGCATAGAGGGCTAATTAAGGGACTCGATGCTAATTAGGAAAAAACCACCAAAGAGTAATTCAAAAACTCACCTCTTCACTGCCGATGTCAGAAATGAGTTTGTCCACATTCACGTGCATATCCTCATGCTCCATGGTATTCCCTTGTCGTGTTTTTTCCAAGCTCACCGCTTAATTCGGAAATTTGTTACACCCTTGCAATCTAACTTCCCTCTTTCTTTTCTTCCTTTCTTTTCTTAATTTCTCCCTCTCTTCTTCTACACTAATACTATTCCACCCAAGCTTTTATGAGTGTCTTACAACTATAGACTCAAACTTCAAGGAGGTTTTAATGTTCTTCCTACCCTCTTAAGCCATTTTATCTTGGTGTCATTCTAATCCACCTTCTAATGGTCACTACAAATCCTCAAGATTTCCTTTCCTAAGTCTTCCTAATCCTAGGCCTAGGTCACTATTTATCGTCTCTCTCACTTCTTCTCCTATATAGTCATCTTCTCCTCTACTTCTCTTTGTATCTTTTAGTGGTTTTGCAGGTTTTGGATGGCGTATGTTCCACGTGGAGCTTATCTTGGGCTCAACCCCATTTTTTCTACTCTCTTTTCTTCTCTACTTGATTTCTTCTCCCCTACTTCCAATGTTCCTCCAATTAATTTCACGTGTCTAAAATGGACCCAACTCTCCACCCAAACTCTAGACCTTGAGTAGTTGAGTAGTTTAGAATTTTTTATTTTGTGAGAGTTCCCCCCCCCCCCATGTTTCCAGTAACCTCCGATGCCCCTGGCCAACACCTCGATGCCCTGGTCCAACAAACCCAAGCCTTGCCTAGTAATCCCAAGTCCTGCCTAGTCACCCTGACCCCGCCAGCAACCCCGAGACCCTGTCATTAACCCGAGACCCTACTAGTAACCCCGATGTCCCTGCCTTGTTGGTCTGAACTGGTCTGGACTAAGCTCCCGGGTTGATTTTGTCTTGTTGGTTTTTTGACATGGTTGGGTACCAAAAAAACTTAGTCTTGGGCTTGGGACACTAAAACTCTAGGATTAGACTGGGAATGTGCCGGTTCCCTCTATCACGACTTGGAAGACGGTCTAACTAGTTCACTTGTTTGTTTTTGAAACTCATGGATATTTGGAAACTAACGAGAATATCCTCACGTGGATATTTGGAAAATAAGGAAGAAGGGTGTTTGGATAATTGTAAAAAATGCCAAACTTTTCTAGACCCTATGATCAAAGCTTCGTCGTCTCGGAGAAGGGTTCACATGGTAAGATAAGGTTCAAACAAAGGTTAGGACACAAGTTTGGGGAAATGACACGAAGGAGGGTCGAAGCTTCGCTGTCCCGGGGGGGGTCCACTTAACCAAGGAAACAATGGTTGAACAAGGGTTAGGACACAGGAAGGCAGAAAGAAATATCAATACAATGTAGCTTCCACTAGTTAGTACAACAAAAACTCATACACTAAAGGCTACCCAAAGCGGCATTGCCAAGATACGGTGGGGGGTTGCTCTAGGGTTAGTGCAAGATACCCCCCAAAAGACTCTTAAAACACACGAGTTAGTTCGCAGGGATAACCCAAGGATAAAAAGACTCTTGAATAGCAACAAGAGTCTACACAAACACATGCAAAGGTGTACGAGGCAAGATAGAAGGGCCCCCAAGGACCTTCAAAGCTTGAAATATAACAACAAAAGGAGCCAAGAATGCTCCAAAAACACCGTACAGGTTTTTGGCTTCAAACGCCAAAATATCCAAAATAACTTGGACCTACAGACCCAAACAAGAATTGGGGGTGTTCTAGAGAGAAAAATGGGGACCTTAAATAGGTTTCCAAGGGCCCACCCCTCCCTGTAGAGTTCTAAAGTAACCTTATCAACTTGGATTTTCATCCTCATCCTCAAAGATTTTCATCTTAATCCCTAAAAAACTACTTCTACCATCTATGCTGGACTAACCTCCCAACTTTTGGAGATTAACTCCAATCGTCAAACGGATTGCGCCGTTGGCTCCAAATTGCCGTGTTTAGTCCAAAAATCCCCTACCCCCCATACCAAGGCCAAAAATCCACCGTAGGCTAATTTAGTTTAAAAACCAAATCGTGGTAAAATCCTAGATCTTGGGGGTCTCCTATTTTGAGAAATGTGAATAGCCTAGGGTCTTTGTTAGGTGCGAGAGAGTCGGAAAGGACTCGTAGTTCACTTGGTTTTGCCATTGTATGGTCCCGGAATGCCGGTCAACATGGCGGGGACCTCGCGACGTGATTAATTCCCGAGGAATCTCGCCGGTTCAGGTACTTGCCGCTATCGAAATGTCGTAAAACTTCACGGAGCGCATTATTAACATAAAACAAGCTAGTCTAATTTTTAGTGAGATTTTATTGTAACTTGGGTAATTTCCATGAAATTCCCGTTGGAGGTTAACAAAGTTGACCTCCTGGAAAAGGTTCTTCTGCAAGTCGGAAGATGACGGGAATTTTCACGTGACCTCTCAGGGAGTCGCATGAAAGACATGTAGGTGCGTTTCCGTACCTAGCATGATTGGTCAGTGGAGATGAAACTGGCCATCTCCTTGAATTAGCGACGGTGCGGGAATCTTTTGCAGATAGAGGAATCTTGGTGAATCGATTTTGTCTTTGGACTCCGGGCATGGGATTTATCTTAGAACACCATTATTTGGCTGTAGATTCCTCCACGGGCCCGGTCTTGCGTCAGTGGCTCCTGCATGCTAACAATCGGGGTTTGGGGAATTCTAAACCTAACTCTAGGACCCGACCTAGTGGCCTTGTTGTGGATCCCTCGGACCGACTTAGCCATGAATTGCCACATTCATGGTGGAATTTAGCCCTTTTGGGGCTATGTGACTCAAATCCTCCAAATCTAACCGTTTCGTTCTTTCTACCTATTTTTAGGCCAGGTTTGGTGGGATTCTAAGTTTAAACACAAATCTAGACCAAATGTTATAATGGATATGTCACAACCCTATTTTCGTTCTACACTCTTTTTATGGCTTTTTGTATACTTTTCTTAACTTTAAATTGCAAATTTTCAAAAAAATAATTCTACGAGTCCCAAGTGACAAATTGGGAGCTCACAGCTTGTCAGGCTCAAAACGTCCAACTGAACCACATTTAGGGGGCGTGTCAAGCTTTGGGTTCCATAAATAGAGATGATTGTGTTCCGAAACTTGAAACTCACGACGAATATACTGGAGACAAGAATGCGATGCAACTGAGTGAATTCCTAGCTACCGTCTGGGATAAATATTATATATGGCCACATAGGTGCAATGTGAACTGTGCACTGTAAGTTGATCATACAGTACTTCAATGTGCTTGATGATATTGCTTCTAACTTATTCGTGGGTTTCAGACTTGAGTTCGTGAAATGAGATGCATTCCTCCTTAAATGCAAGCTCTCACTACTAGATCAGGATTTCGATGTAGTAGTCCAGTTGGGTCGATCTGAAAAATTAAAAATAATGTCCAGTATTAAACTCATCATTAGAGTAGAATAAAATTAGAAATTCACCATCATTAGAGTAGAATTTTTTAGTTAAGAAGGTTCAAAGCCAAAAAATGTAGTTAAGCAAGGTGCCTAAAAACTAGATTTTTTCACTTTAATTGCAATTATCTTGCAATCTACACGGTCAAAATTTCTGAAATTTCTTCCACACATTCTTACACTAGTCTAGTACAAGATCCTACGGTTAAATATGCAAAAAAATTAAATTAAAATTGTTTTCTGCTCTTTGCTCTAGAAATGGCAGTTTTGAGTGGTTTTTGATGGAAAAATGGCCTTGGGACTTTAGGGGTTAAACATTTCACATTTATTCATAACTCAATTGCCTAAATTTTGGCTAAAATGCACAAGATGGAAGACGTACGTGAATATTTCCAAAAGGGTTGAATGACCAAACATCCCATTTTAGAAAAGCTAGAGAAGTAAACATTTTAATTTTTAAATTTGATGCACAATTGCACATTGGTGAATTCTTTGAGGTAGAAATTCATTCAACAATTGTGGGACAATGGTATTGATAAAGTTACATAAAAAGTCTATAGTTGAATTTGTTTAACAAAAAATATTCACATAAGAAAATAAAAATTGACTTCAAAGTTTTATTTGCAAACTTGTGCGTGCTATGAAATCAAGAAACACCTAGATCCAATTAAGAATCCTTAGGCTAAGTCCTTAATTGAAGATGGTCCATATATTTCTTGAGGAACTTAATTTGCATTTGTTTTCATATTTTAAATTAGTTATGATTTCTTACATTTGTGACTTTAAGGTATACAATTTAGGATTTAGGTTTTAGAGTATAGGGTTTAGGGTATAGGATTTAGGATATAAGATTGAAGACCATTGCATTAAAAAACCGCTTGAGTTATGTTTAATGATTCAAGTTCTTTAAGTAAGAAAGTGGATCTCGATGAGAATTTTGTCTTTCTCGTCCTTCTGATTATTTGCTGGTCAAGGCCGTTTTAGGAGTCAGACGATCCACCCATCCGCCTGATCGGACGGCCTTGAAAAATCTCCCACTTTTATCTCCACTCCATAGGGGTTGTCTGATTAGGCAAATTGCCTACGCGCTCGCTGATTGGACGGGTCCGTTTGATATTCTGTCGCCTTCGCCGAATTCGTCCGGTTAGTTGGATGACCCAAACAAGACGGTAGTCGTCCAATTCATCGGGGCCGTCTGATGAGTCAGACGGGTGGCGTCCGACTGATCGGACGAGGCGTCCGCCTTGGATAAGAGGGTTGGTCGGCCCATCCAATTCTCACTTTTATCTTCTCCCTTGTGTCATGCAAGAGAGAGCGGAGAGCTTGGTGGTTTATCCTCCATTGGCTCCTTTCTAAAGGAAGGTAAGAGTGTGATTTCTAGGGGGTATTTGTGGCCTTTTTTTCCAGATTTTGTGTATGATCATTTGGCAAATCGTATATTGTCTTGTGGATTATAAATTGCAACTTCTAATCATGATTTCATCATGATGCCAAGACCAAAGAATGCTGCGAAGGACAAACGAGTGGTGCCTAACATTGAGTCGAGTAGAGACGTTCCCTCTCTCGCTTGCAAAGCATTTCTCATTGAGTGCAATGTTAAATTTTATGAGTTGGAAACCATTGCGTCGTTGCATACCAAATATGTGAGGTATCAAGAGGAGTGCCTAGATAAATTCAAGGGAGATATGACACAAAAGTTCACGGATGCTTTAAACGTACCTCAGTGGATTCATGAAATGGAGAAGGTCTTTCAACAATTTCTGAGGAACAGGGTCCATGATGCATTGTGGAATGCAAAGGTGATTTTAGAGAAGTACAGAAAGGAACACCGCGTAGATGATGGCGCTTTTGAACAGGTCATTTTGAGGGTAGACTTGTTTGTTCGCCAGTGCACGCCTTTTGCAAAGACACGAAATAGGCAAGGTTCAATGAGTTGGTGGAATAGTGATGAGGGACTTGTGGAGTTGCAACGTGGGCGACAACATCTCTTAGTGCTTTCGAAAACAGCAAGGGTGATTCCACAAGATGATCAAATTTTGAGGGGTGGATACGCAACAATTCGGAGGGTCCGAATTGAAGGATGTCATGAGATACCTATATTTTGGGAGTTTGTAGCAAAGATATCTCATCAACAACGCTTACGACCTCAGCTCGCAAGGTTGGAACACCAAAACAAATCAATGGCAGTGAGAATTCCACATGATGGAGTTATCTGGTTTTTTGCTGTTCATGCAACGCACAACAAAGAATACTCGTATTGGTGGAATGGCGGAACATTGGGGCAAATGTTAAAAATGGATAAGGAATATCCCGATAACATTGGCATTCGGTTGGCTTATTCTCAACCGACCCCGGAAGAGGTGACCAAAGCTTTTTTTCTTGGTCGTTGGAGAAAGAAGCGCACAGAGCTTGCATGGGCATTGGTGCACCTCATGAATGCAGTGCACAACGCTAGACATTTGCACAATGATCTTTCAGTGGACAACATTATGTTTCACTTTCTTGATGATGAGTGATGTGTTTACATTGGAATTTGCGATTGGGACATGACTACTTTACGTAATGAACCAATGAAGTCCTTGTACACGTTCACCTCTCAGAGTGAGTGGACTAAGACCTTGAAAAAGAGGTGGTAGGTGGACCCTTCTATTGCATACTGCATAGAAGAGATGCGGATGTGTCAACGATACCGGATTTATCATGTAAATCAGAAGAATATGCGGTTGGTCGAATAGCTCAAGTCATCAACAATGGTTGCACGGCGGCGGCCTGTGTGAGCTTGCATTGGGAAAATGAAGGACATACAAGATTTAGCCATGAGGATTTGGCAAAGATTTTTCACCTTTACTTGGAGCGCCTTTGTGATTCGGTGATTGATTCTCGAGGTAGCTTATCCGAAATCATCCACCGATTTACCAATAATTACAACTGGCCTATTTCACATGAACACTTCTGCCACTCATATTAGTGTCTATGATGTAAGCGGATTACATAGAACTATAGAAGTATTAAGTAAATGTAAAAGTGAATACAGAAATCAATATAATTGTGTGCAAACTATCTAGTATATATATGCACCATTAATGTATATCAATATATGTGCACCCTTATAATTGTTATAAAGTTTTGAAATGTTTATGTATTTCGAAACTTCCAATGTCTAATGTCTACCATGTATTTATGCATTCGTCATATGTTTTGCTTGGAATCCTTGGATGGGAAGTGCAATGCAACAATTATTGTTGATGGATGTTAGCTTGGTATGGTTGGGTATAAAATTGTATAATCAATGTTGTACGCATATAATGATAATAGAATTCTATCATACGCAAATATTTTTATATTGAAAAACAATATAGTTGATACTTGAACGATATCACTATGATGATACCATAGGACCAACCTCCAAATACATTTAATACAATATATTCATATCAAAGTATATTAGTACGTAAATGCTATTCACCGAGATGCCGATATTTTTGTACTATGATTGTCACACTTCATAATCCAATGGCAAAAGATTCCAAGGCCCACACGATTGTGAGACAACGACTAAAATATCTCTACCTACTTTACTCGGAATCTGAATGGATGTCATCTCTATGTTTTAATGGTGTGGAACCAGATCCATAAATGCCAAAATATGGTCCTCCGCCCCAAGTGTATCTATAGTCGCTTGGCGCAACTCTTTGATTGGGATTTCTACAATAAGGACCTCCAAAAGTTGGAGGAGGAACTATATCACGGTGCTGAGACCTTCCTTGCCTTGGTTCTACATAACGAAAGCCTATATGGCGCTCATATGAACCACCCGTAGTAGATCCGGGATAGTATTGGGAGCCTCCTTGGCTAGATCCAAACTCATGTGTGATTCCATGACTTCTTTCTGGGTTGTAATAAGTACCTCGGGGGTTGTTAGCGTAGTGTAAGACCCTTTGACCATCTTGTAAGTCAGATGCAATACGATCATATTGGTAGGACCTGTCATGCCTGTGTTGTTGACACCGATCCTTCATGCTTCTACGCATAGCTTCTTGCATTTGTTGATTGAACTCGATGTCTTCCCGAGCTTCTTGACGCTCATGCCTCACTTTAAATGTCACGGGTGCTGGATTGTCTTCTACATCATCATCGTCCAACCATTCATCCTTAGCATCCGACAATACAACCGGCGGAAATCCAAACTACCCTCGATTGGACTACATTCGCATACAATCACTCGGTTGAGTCCAACTCGTATAATAATAGCGTTAGTGCGATTCATATTGTCAACATTTTTCCCGTAAATTGTGTGGCAGTCTACATCTTTGTGGAGTACAATCTCTGCCCAAACCATGGCCATGTTGGAATAATTCATGACATTTGGTTTGGAGTCACGCAGCTCAGCCCACCGCGTTACTTCCTCGTATCGGTGAACAAAGTATTTTGTCTCACACGTGAAAATTTGTCCTTCCCAATGCTGAACTTGCACATCTGCTCATTCTTGTGACCACATTTTGGAGAGGTGCGTCATTTTGACGTACTTTTTGCACATTGTGCAGTCCCAAACCTTCTTGGGCTCTTCTTCCCATCCAAGTTCAGCTACACACATTGGATTTGTCCAATCTTCCTAGTTCATGTCTTGGGATTTGCCCTTCTTATTGGACTTTGATCTTTTATCGCGAGGCATGGTAACCTTGATTAAAATGAAATGATTTGATGATGAAGTTCACATGAATGTTTAGAACAATTGAACAAAATGTTTAACACTTGCCAATGAGACAGGGTGAAGTTGTTAACGAGGCCTTCAAAACCAAGTAATCACCAAATAATTTGGTGCAATTTAGTATTCGAGCACAATTGTTCACACACCCAAACGAAAGGGGCATGCAGAGCCACACAAAGGCACTGGATCATCCACTCCGCAAGGGAAACAATTGTGAAGAATAAGTCGTCCGCCGCACTATTTATGGAATTCAAAGGCGGACCAAGCAATGCGGACGCGGACGTGCGAATCGAACGCTCTAGAATTGGACGGGCAGATCATGCGGATAGAAACCGGCGTCCACTGGATCGCATGGCCATCGTCGAAGGCGGTCGCACCGACAGACGGAGGTAGCGGATGGGAGCGCGGACGGTCGATTGGACCGACGGATGGGCAAGCGGACACCCGGTCTGATCTTCAGGCCCTCCTGTTCGCCAGACCCCATCCGCTCGACAGTCCATCCGCGTGATCCCGTCCACCCAACAGTCCGCACGTCCAACGGCCTATCTGCCCGACAGTCCGTCCATGCAATCCCATCCGCGTGCCTGACGGCCTGTCCGCTTGACAATCCGGAGCCCGACGGCCCGTTTGCGCGACGCCCTATCCGACCGTCCACTGGACGGTCAAATCTGAAAGGTATGTATGTCAAAAGACGTTCGGGGGTCAACGCCCACGTCCGTGGGATGTCCGGACGTCATGTCAAGTCTATTTACGGAAAGGTTTTGCAGCCTCTTCACTACACTCAATAGTGCAATATTCACTGTAATGGAGGTCTAAAAAGAAACTAAACACCCCCTTTCATGACAAACTTGGGAGCATCATAGCTAAACAACCAAGTCTGCTATGCATATGGGTCCAAGTGACCTTTCCCAACAAGTTCACAAAAACTGTTGACAACATAGTCCGAGAATGCTCTTATACATATGGAAA
>OX579638.1:15173333-15317075 GCA_951230915.1 Antitrichia curtipendula | reverse complement strand
CCGAGAATGCTCTTATACATATGGAAAATCCTTTGTCCACTATGAATGCGTTTGTAACCCTTTCTTCCTCCAAATCCGCCTTCACTTTCTTCAAATCAGACTCCATTCATTCCAACCGGCACAAGTAGTTATCCGCATCATCGACTTCTGCCAACAGGGATGGAGGCGACTCACCAATCTACCCCCTCACCTCAGCTCCCAATGCACGGAGTTTAGAGTTTCCATCTCCAGCAGCCACAACTCGGATCTCAGACATGCTAAGCTTCTTTACAAATTCCGTGGATCGATTGGGAGTGAATTGCGTACACCTGTACTTCTTGCGAGAAGGGAGAGGAGGGACGTATGGCTAGGATTGACAGGACGTCCGGACGTCCTACAATCGTGGGTGTTGACCCCCGAACGTCTTTTGACATACATACCTTTCAGATTTGACCGTCCAGTGGACGGTCGGATAGGGCGTCGCGCAAACGGGCCGTCGGGCTCCGGATTGTCAGGCGGACAGGCCGTCAGGCACGCGGATGGGATTGCATGGACGGACTGTCGGGCAGATAGGCCGTTGGACGTGCGGACTGTTGGGTGGACGGGATCACGCGGATGGACTGTCGAGCGGATGGGGTCTGGCGAACAGGAGGGCCTGAAGATCAGACCGGGTGTCCGCTTGCCCATCCGTCGGTCCAATCGACCGTCCGCGCTCCCATCCGCTACCTCCGTCTGTCGGTGCGACCGCCTTCGACGATGGCCATGCGATCCAGTGGACGCCGGTTTCTATCCGCATGATCTGCCCGTCCAATTCTAGAGCGTTCGATTCGCACGTCCGCGTCCGCATTGCTTGGTCCGCCTTTGAATTCCATAAATAGTGCGGCGGACGACTTATTCTTCACAATTGTTTCCCTTGCGGAGTGGATGATCCAGTGCCTTTGTGTGGCTCTGCATGCCCCTTTCGTTTGGGTGTGTGAACAATTGTGCTCGAATACTAAATTGCACCAAATTATTTGGTGATTACTTGGTTTTGAAGGCCTCGTTAACAACTTCACCCTGTCTCATTGGCAAGTGTTAAACATTTTGTTCAATTGTTCTAAACATTCATGTGAACTTCATCATCAAATCATTTCATTTTAATCAAGGTTACCATGCCTCGCGATAAAAGATCAAAGTCCAATAAGAAGGGCAAATCCCAAGACATGAACTAGGAAGATTGGACAAATCCAATGTGTGTAGCTGAACTTGGATGGGAAGAAGAGCCCAAGAAGGTTTGGGACTGCACAATGTGCAAAAAGTACGTCAAAATGACGCACCTCTCCAAAATGTGGTCACAAGAATGAGCAGATGTGCAAGTTCAGCATTGGGAAGGACAAATTTTCACGTGTGAGACAAAATACTTTGTTCACCGATACGAGGAAGTAACGCGGTGGGCTGAGCTGCGTGACTCCAAACCAAATGTCATGAATTATTCCAACATGGCCATGGTTTGGGCAGAGATTGTACTCCACAAAGATGTAGACTGCCACACAATTTACGGGAAAAATGTTGACAATATGAATCGCACTAACGCTATTATTATACGAGTTGGACTCAACCGAGTGATTGTATGCGAATGTAGTCCAATCGAGGGTAGTTTGGATTTCCGCCGGTTGTATTGTCGGATGCTAAGGATGAATGGTTGGACGATGATGATGTAGAAGACAATCCAGCACCCGTGACATTTAAAGTGAGGCATGAGCATCAAGAAGCTCGGGAAGACATCGAGTTCAATCAACAAATGCAAGAAGCTATGCGTAGAAGCATGAAGGATCGGTGTCAACAACACTTGTTTGTGGTACTTCTATGTGCTTCTTTAGTACTATTGTACAATGCAAGTTCTAATTGCCCCACAACTCAAGCTTTTTAAAAAATTTCAGATCTGCGCATTTGGTTCCAATCAAAACATGAATGGTGTTGGGAAGTATTTTCCAAGTGTAGGCATTGCTCCTTCGGTGGTAGATGTGATGTATGTATCATAGACAGCTTGACGCAATCCCTGATCCATCCATTTGACCGTGATCCGCAGTCCGTGAATAGTGTTGCATCTCCTCTAGTTGTTGATTCTACGTGCGATGAATTGAGCAACGATTTGCGTGATCCTATGGGAAGAAGAAGAAGGGATGGTTTGCAAACAAGCCTTGCAAGTGGAGCAAGATAGCTTTGGGGACTGTCACCAAAAAGTGGCAAGAAGGATGGGCCTATCGGTTCCCTTGGGCTCAAGCCAACTTTGATTCACTTGGACATGTGACTGGTGTCATTTGCCAAAGTTGCACTGCAATCACAGGGAGGAGGAAAGTTCTAGTTTCCAAAGTTGACAATCTTGAGAAGCACAAGGAGAAGCAAGTTTGCATGGAGGATGGTGTGCCATTTATAGACTTGAAAAAGAACGATACTTATCTCAAATCTGACTACACATGTCAAGCTGTGCAAATTATGGGCTGCCCAAAAGCAAGCTGATATCGTGGTCGATCAGCTTGCTGGTGGTCTAGAGAGCGACATCAAGTACAACTGTACAAGGAAGTGCAGTTTTCTTCCCTTTTTTAGATCCTCAGTTTTGGTCAATCTATGTATGATTACAAGAGGCAAGAGTCTTTGTTGACGCACTTAAAGGTTCAGAATTTGCCTAGGAAACATTGGTCTGAAAGCACAAGTTGGAAGATGAGCAAGCATTTATATGCTTCCGTCTTAAATGCTTTGAAGTCCATTGTGCAGTCTTCTTTTGTTATCTCGATTAGTGCAAACAAGGTGACTACAATCAATAACACCTGCTAGATAGCCGTGCATATTTACGCTATGGAGAGTTG
Organism: Antitrichia curtipendula; assembly: GCA_951230915.1. Classification (NCBI taxonomy): domain Eukaryota; kingdom Viridiplantae; phylum Streptophyta; class Bryopsida; order Hypnales; family Leucodontaceae; genus Antitrichia; species Antitrichia curtipendula. The sequence goes on along the minus strand of OX579638.1, from coordinate 15,314,250 downwards.
GGAGAGGAAGCCACAATGTTGCATTTGAGTTGTCTATCCGAAGGTAGTATTGCGGATCAACTCATTGCTGTCATAATGCGTGCATTGATTCATGAGGGTGGTCTCAGTTATGAGGAGATAGCTTTTAAACTTGTTTGCTTCAAAGCTAATGGCATCAGTACATTCTAGGGGGCGAAATCGGATGTCATGGTCCAAATTTGTGACAAATGGGCTCCTTTTTCTCTAAGAGCCAACAATACAAGAAAAATGGGTTATAAATGATTGCAGAGTCATTTGCACCCTTACGAAGTGTTGTGGCACGACTAGGGCACGACTGCGCTTCTCTAATTGCACCATGTGGCTGAGGTCAACAATGTCTGAGTCATTCGGTAGTTGCAGTTGCGATTGGGGGATGAAGATGCGATGAATACCACACTTGCGCACCTTTTCATTGAAAGTTCGTTTATTTTCTAGCAATTCAGGGCACTGTCGTATTTGGTGACTTTGCATCACTGACTTGCAATGTGGAAATGACTTCTTCCTCGTTGAAGGCACCTTCAAGGAAATTTTATGTTGCTTATGTAGACGTTGTTCCGCTGATGTGTCCGTGGTTTAGGAGCGACTCATTTGCTAGTCACGACTAGTCATACTATGCCACTGGGGGTCATTTTAGGAGGGACTTCAACTTGACTTACTCGGGACTTGTACAAAACTTCGGAGATCTTTTGTGTTGTCTTGACGGAGACAATAGTCTTCTTGACATCACAAATGTCTCAGCACATGCAATATGAAGGTAAAAGACATAGTTCACTACGACTGCACTTCACACGCAATTGAAGGGGATGCTTTACTAGTGCGAATAGTGCAAAATGACTACAAAATTAGCACTTTACTTGGCATTGAAAGGAGTTATTGGACACAACTTTCATTGTTAGCCCTTCACTACAGCTAGACTTCTATGGTCATTGTTGGTCTAAGCAATTTAGACGGAGACTCTTTCAACCAAGAGGACACTTGGACACAACTAGAACATAGTTGCCTACTGCAAATCACGACCCGTATTGATCCAACGCTAATAAATTGTCTTCCTCAGACAACTCAATGGCCCTAACAAGGTTTACTACCTCCGAGGGGATAAGCAACATTTCAGGAGCCATCAAGCTGACACTCTTTGACATTGTGGTGATGAAGGTGTCTCTTTGGTCCACAACCTCCCGCTTTGCTCACGCTTCTTTCTGTAACACAACTTTCTAGCCAAGTTTGTCTACGACGTCTGAGAAAAATACTTGCATGACCTGGCTAGAAAAAATGAAGGGGTCCTCCAAACACGGTAACATATGGCAAAAGTTCACCACTAAGAAGCCAGCCTAATCTTGCGTGTATGTTGCATTCCTTTGATTGTCATGGGCCTTCACCCACTCACATCGCAATAGAATGATTTTTGTACTGAGACCGCCGTAATTCAACACTAAGATGTCTTTGAGCATGCCAACATAGTTTACGGACAAGTTCCTCGCATTCTCCGAAGGCAATTCGAAAACCAAGGCCACGCCATTGTTGTAGCTTCACAATTGGTTGCTACCTGCGTCGTCCACTCAAAAGTGATTGCCGAAAGCAATCATTCGGGATTACCTCGTGGCACGTTGCGATGGTGGAGCGCTGAGCAACAAGCGGGCCCGGTTGTCAAGCTTCTGCATATCCAAGTCTAAATTTTGGATAGCACTCACCATCTGTGGAGGCTAGATTATCCACCCTTGGTAATCAAACGAACACCAACCAGGTTCTATGCTTTTATCCACTTTTTTAATATATGGGGGTGTTGTGAGCACGGTCCACTGTGCCTTCCAAGCAATGGATCTTTCTTGCTAACGTTTCCTAAGTGTTGTGGATGGGCAGCGAAAATAAATAGAAATACATGTAGTAACTCACAAGCTAATTGCAATGATCAGGGGTGATAGTGAAATTCTAACTCCCTAACTATCTATCCTATGTCTAGGGTTGACTGGGTAGTTGGCATCATTTCTAATGTCCCTAACTACGTGAAAGGGGAACCCTTATGTTCATTCCATGAACCCCTAAGACTATCTTTGTGTTTTGACACTCTACCTGGAAGTTCTACTTCTAAAGACTATTTCTAAAGCTCAACTTTTACTCTAATTTTCAACCTCTAAATGTAACTCTAGATTTTTACTCCTTAGTATTAACTCTAAATTTTAACTTCCAAATTTGACTCTATGTTTTGACCTTTACTCTCGTTTTTTACTCCTAAAATTAACTCTAGAATTTACCCTCGAAGTTTAACTCTATCTATTGACTTTTAACTCTAAATCTTTACTTTCTAACCTAACTCTAAATTTTAACTTCTAAGTTTCACCCTAGAATCTTTACTTTTAATTTCTATTTTCTAATTGGATTTTTGACTCCTAATTAACTCTAAACTTTTCCTAAACTACCCTAAGATTTCACTTAAAAATTTACCCCCCTAAGTTAAACTTCCAAATTAATTCTACTTTTTAACTTCCCAAGTTAACTCTAGATTTTGACCTTAGAATTTTAACTTTTACAATTAAACTATAATTTGACTCTAGTTCTAACTGCTAATTAATTCCTAATTTTAATCCTAAATTCTCTTTCTATCCTAAATCAGTAAATCCCTAAGTTCTGTCCATGGTTCCTTTTGAATGAAATTTAAATCCAATTCCTCCGTCCTACCCCCTACTACTTAATTTATCCTAATGCGATCAATTTAAAGCCAAATCCTAAGTGTAATATGTTTTGGGAAACTTCTAGCCCTAATGTATAAATTTTTGAATCTAAACTTCTAATTTGCAATAATCCCGGCTCGCTAATCGCGTTTTAAAGGCTGATTAAGGGAATCAACGCTAATTAAAGGTCATATTTGTTATATTGAGACTTTTTGCAATCTCATTTTTATCCTCGACTCGAGGATAAACCGCTTTATCTCTTTATTGGCATTTTTTTATAAGTAAGTAACAACACCAACTTTTAGAATTTCATTGTAGAATCACTATTTTAGCATTATTTATTATTTATTTCAATTATTATTTTCTTAAATGAATTTTTCAATAATTAGCATTCTATCTCAAAATCTACAAAAAGTCTCAATATAACGAATATGGCCTTATTAGGGAAAAACACCAAGGATTAATTCAAAAACTCACCTCTTCACTGCCGGTGTCATAAATAAGTTCGTCCACATCCGCCTACACATCCACATGCTCCATGGTAACCTTTTGTTTTGTTTTATTTTTTTCAAGCTCACCGTTTAATTTAAGAAAATGTTACACCCTTGCAATCTAGCTTCTTTCTTTCCCTTCCTCTTTTCTTTTCTTTCTCCTTCTCTCCTTCTACACTAGTACTATTCCACCTAAGCTTTTATGAGTCTTACACTATGGTCTCAAACTCCAAAGTGGTCTTAATGTTCCTCCGACCCTCTTACACAAAAAGTCTTACACTTGTCATTCTAATCCTCCTTCTAATGGTCACTACAAATTCTCAAGATTTTCTTCCCTAAGCCTACCTAATCCTAGGCCTAGGTCACTATTTATTGTCTCTCACCTTCTCCCACCTATTTCAAATTCTTCTTCACTAATCTCCTTCCATTCTTGTTGGTTTTGTTTTGGTGTAGAGAAAGAGGTGCGAAAATTTTGTGTGCAAGTTTTGAAATATTTGGAAGTGCGGCTTCTATTCTTCCCAGCCATTTTCTCCTCTTTGTATTTTATTGTTGTATTTTCTTTTCCAAAATAAATGTTACCCCTTAGTTTTTAAATTTAGGAAATCGAGACCAAAAAAAAAAAAAAGGCAACTAGCTTGACCCCCCACCCTCTTTTGAGCTATCCCGACTCCCCCACCCGACTTGAACTGGACTTGACCCCCGCCTGACCTAACTGGACTCCGACCCCAGTCCGGCTTGACTGGACTCGACTCTCCAGCCCGATCTGACTGGACTCTGACCCCTAGCCCAACATGAACTAGACTCGACCCCCAACCTAACCTTGAACTGGACTCCGACCCCTCCCTGACTGCTAGATTGGCTGGGGGGGTTGGATATTTTTTCCTTCTTGTTGTTCCGATGAGCTGGTTTTCTGATGGATTGATTTCTAATGGGCTGGTTTCTAATGGGCTGATTTTGAAACTTGGGACTGGTTTTGCCAAAACTAAAGGTTGCTAAAACTTGAGAAAATTGGGTGCTAGAACTAAGGGGAACCGGGTTTGCTAAGCTCAGGAAATAAAGGCTAGGTTTGCTACAACTTGGTAAATGGAATTTTCTAACGACCTACATATCTTGGAAGCTAAACTTTGGAGGTTTCCACAAAGGTCTTGGAAACTAGGCTTTAGAACGAAATACTGAAGAGGGTCAAAGCTTTGCCGCTAAGTTGGATTTAACACCAACTTTAGGATTTTGTGTCACTCCCCGGGTTTAAAGCTCCACCGTTCAAAACCGTTTAACACACACTTTAGGACTTCGATTTGTCACAAGTTCAAAGCTTCGCCGTCCCGAAGAGGGGTCCACTTAGTAAGAGAGAAGTTAGAAGAAGGTGGACAAAAAACACTTAAAGAAAACACTCCACAAAGTCAAAGCTTTGCCGTCCCAAAAGGGGGTCCACTCAACAAGAGAGAAGTTAGAAGAAGGTGAAGTAACAACCACTTAAGAAAGGTACAACAAGTTAGGACACTTGGTGACACAACAACCTCACATTCTAAAGGGCCTCCAAAGCGGCATCGCCAAGGTACGGTGGAGGGTGGCTTTAGGATTAGTATAAGACACCAAAAGATTCCTAAACCACTCAAGTTAGCTCACGAGGGTACAAAAGGGACACCACTAGTAGAAAACGCAGGAATTTTGACAGAATTTTGTTGATTTGGACGTGTTGATCCAATCACTGTTTCGTTGATTTCAACAGAAAACTGTTAATTGTAATAGATTTCTGTTGAAATCAACAAAACAATGACCGGATCAACACGTCCAAATCAACAGAATTCTGTCAAAATTCCTGCGTTTTCTACTAGTGCACACAAGGAAAGAAAGAGTCTCTCAAATCACAACATGAGCACTAAAAGTACACAAAGAGTAAACAAGGCAAGATAGAAGGACCCCCAAGGACCTTCAAAACTTAAAATGCAATAACAATGGAGCCAAAAGTGCTCCAAAAACATTATACAAGTTTTTGGCTTCAAACGCCAAAATATCCAAAATAACTTGGATCCACAGATCCAACAAAATGAAGGGGTGTTCTAGAGAGAAAAATGGGGCCCTTATATAAATTTCCAAGGGCCCACCCTTCCCTCTAGAGTTCTAAAGTAGCCTTATCAACTTGGATTTTCATCCTCATCTTCAAAGATTTTCATCCTAATTCTTAAAAATCTACTTCTACCATCTATACTGGACCAACATCCTAACTTTTGGAAATTAACTCCAATTGTCGAACGGATTGCACCGTTGGCTCCAGATTGCCGTGTTCAGTCCTATACCTCCCTACCCCCTGTACTGAGGCCAAAAACCCATCGTAGGTTAATTTAGTTAAAAACCAAATCGTGGTAAAATCTTAGATCTTGGGGGTCTCCTATTTTGAGAAATGTGAATAGCCTAGGGTCTCTAGTAAGTGCAAGAGAGTCGGAAAGGACTTTTGATTGACTTCGTTTCGCCATCGTATGGTCCCGGAATGCCGGTCAACGTGGCGGGGACCCCGCCACATGGTTAATTCCCAAGGAATCTCGCCGGTTTGGGTATTTGCCGCTATCGGAATGTTGTGAAACTTCACGGAGCGCATTATTAACATAAAACAAGCTAGTCTAGTTTTTAGTGAGATTTTATTGTAACCTAGGTAATTTCCATGAAATTCCCGTTGAAGGTTAAAAGGGTTGACCACCTAGAAAAGATTCTTCTGCAAGTTGGAAGATGCCGGGAATTTTTATGTGACCTCTCAAGGAGTCGCATGAAAGACATGTAGGTGCGTTTCCGTACCTGGCACGATTGGTCAGTGGAGATTAAAACTGGCCATCTCCTCGAATTAGCAACGGTGTGGGAATCTTTTGTAGGTAGAAGAATCTTGGCGAATCGATTTTGTCATTGGACTTCTAACATGGGATTTATCTTAGACTACCATCCTTGGGCTGTAGATTCCTCCACAACCCCAATCTTGCGTTAGTGGCTCCTGCATGCTAACAATCGGGATTTTGGAAATTCGTCGATCTGATGGGGAATTCTAAACCTAACTCTAGGACCCGACCTAGTGGCTTTACTGTAGATCCCTCAAACCGACTTAGCCATGAATTGCCACATTCATAGTGGGATTTAGCCCTTTCGGGGCTATGTGACTCAAATCCTCCAAATCTAACCGTTTCGTTATTTCTACCCTATTTTTAGGCCAGGTTTTGGGGGATTCTAAGTCTAAATACAAATCTAGACCAAATACTAAAATGGGTATGACACAACCCTATTTTGGTTCTACACTCTTTTTTATGGCTTTTTGTATACTTTTACCAACTTTAAATTGCAAATTTCCAAAAAAATAATTCTACAAGTCCTAAGTGACAAATTGGGAGCTCACACCATCTACTTTGCTAGCACAAGAGTGGATGGATTTGCTTTGTATTCAACCCTCCATTTTCTACAAGTCCACCCTACTTCAAGATTATACGAGCATAAAGTGACTGCGACATTATAACATGATGTGATTTTGCTTTTGAAAATATGCTACGAGACATGAAGGCTACAACAATACGAAGATTGCGACTTGACTCCTACAAGTCGACAAGAAGTGAACTTTTGCTACAGTGCATTACTCTGTGACACATAAATGACTTGTCGATGACTCTGTCACAACTTTGCAATACTCATCCGCTACTGCATCAGCCTATGGGACTTGTTCAACACTAGGAGACTATTGGAGACTGTCGTGATTGTCTCGTCGACGGCAGATACTAATGTCTCACTCCGTTCACAAGAGATTACATCACCAAAGTGGTTCAGGGAGGCACTCACTCATATAACTCTTCCATGATGGCCGTGTTCAAGAGCACATATTGGTCAGCAATGTCCCGCATTGTAGCAGAAATGACATATGGCTTCCCGGCGCCTTGGAGAACCTCCTCTGCATTCCCATACTCTTCATCTTCATCCCACACATGTCTTTGTGTGAACTCAAAGCTCTGGAGGTACTCCATGACAAAGCCAATGCATTCATCCTTCAAATATCCCTCTGCCATGCACGCCTCGGGCTGGGCCAAATTCCGGACATGACATTTTAATTAGCACTTTCATGTACCGTTCCACTAGATACATCCACCTCGCACTCATTGGTCCACAGTAATCCAATTCCTTTGCTAGATGGTAGGGAAGATGCGTCATTATGTCAAAAAAAGATGGAGGAAATTCAATCTCTAGCAATGCCATGCTCTCGGCAACATCAATTTTGAGTGAAGGAAAGTCACTAGGATTGTATACCTTTGTGCATAAGCGGGGAAACACCTTGCACATTCACATCACAGCCATGCGAGGCCCGGGTTTCAGTAGTCCCCGCAACGCTAGAGGCAGCACTTGCTGCATCAACATGTGGTAATAATGGGATTTGAGGCCCCCAAAATTCTTCTTTCGTATGCACTTTCCAAGGTCTGATGAATATCCGCTTGGCGTCTTGAGGGACTCGATGCATCTTGCAAATTTCTTGAATTCCTCGTCGTTGAGCACGTAAGTGGCTCTAGGCTTCACCATTTTACCGGCCTTGCAAGGGTGTGGGGTCAGCCACAAGTGTTTCTTCATATTTCTCCTTTGCAAGTCCCTCCTGACCTTCATTGTGTCTTTCTTGCCTGTTATGGTTTTGAGGAAGTTCTTTGCCAAATTCATTTTGCAATGCATGACGTCCAGTGTGTTGCGGATGAGAAGATATTGTTCATAAATTTCAAACAAGTAGAAATAGCAAATCAGTGCTCATGAAGTCAACAACAACAACGTCGCACACTATTAGTATGAAGGTCCATCGAGGGAGATTGAGAGAAGTCATGCAAAAGATTCAAGTAAGTTGTACAATGTTATTGTTACTCTCTTCCAACTTCTATGTGACTATTATGGAACCTCGTAGTAACGTCTTAGTGCCAACAAAGTTACACCTTCATTGCTATATGAAAAATCCATTCACAAAGAAGAACACTGACCTACCAGTACAACAATTTGAAGAGAATGCTCATACGCTTGACGCCATACACTTTAGATGGGTCACCAGAAGCACCCTCTTTGTTCCCATTTGCTTTCCACACCTCAAATTCTACTGCATACGACAATTGCTCTTCCACAGTCATTGTTCTTGGCTTTGGTTTGGTTTCAAGGGCGCCATTGAAGTGGTCCTTCATTTGCACACACTTGTAGGGGTGGTCCTCTGATAACCACCGACGTGTCCCACCATAAATTTGTTTGCCTAGTTCCACGGAATGCTTGGCACCCAAATTCATGTTGCACCACAGATATGCTGCATAGTCTTGATGGGAAAATCCTCCCACTGTCCCAAAGCCTGGAAAGTCGTGGATAGTCCACAACAACATTGTGCGGAGTTGGAATGCCTTGCAGCCTACATTTTTTGTTACATCGTATGCCGGAACTCTAGACCACAACTATAGCAACTCTTCCAGAAGGGGCTCTAAGTACATGTCAAACACTTCTACTGTGATAGACTCTCTCCCGGGAATTAGAAGAGTCAAAAGTACAAAAAACTTCTTTGTGCAAAGCCAGGGAGGGACATTGTAATTCAACAAAAGGACTAGCCATGTTGACCACAATGACTGATTCTGCGAGAATGGATTCACTCTGTCTGCGGCCAATGCAAAGTGAGCATTTCGAGGATCACGAGCAAAAGTAGGGTCCACGTTGTCATGGAAGTGCTACCAAGCCTTGGAATCACACAGGTGCCGAACAAGGCCATCCCCTCCCTCTTGGTTGCTTTGATTCTCGTGATGCCACACTATGAGCTTTGATAAAGTCGGACTCCTGAACATTCACTACAGACGTGGAATTATTGGAAAATGACAAAGAACCTTCACAGGAAAGGCCTTTCAATCCTCATCCCTGAATTGACATCCATTGCACTTAGGACAACGGAGCGCATCCGCGTGTTCCCCACGGAATAACACACACACACTCTTTTGCATGCATGAATGGTATTGTATGACAACCCCAATTTTGCAGTTCGCTGCATAGTACGTCTTTGGCAATGCATTATTCTTAGGTAGCAGATGTGGATTTAGGATGTTGAACAACTCGTTGGCAAAAGTGTTGCTTACACCATGAACTATGCATAGGTTCATCAACAACACCATGGCTGCTAGTTTGCTGGATCTTGCGCCATCGTACAGGACATTCATGGCTTCTTCCAACGCTGTAATGTCAAAATTATCTTCCCTACTGTTGCCATCCTCAAAATCCTCCTCCAAGTACGGGTCGTCGCGACACTCCTTGCTGTCCGCAACATCATCAAGGTCCATCTCCCTACACTCTTCCTGGGTGGAGCCCGCTATTGCAAATGCCTCTAACACTTTCTCCTGAAATCTTTTTGCTGTAGATGGTGCCTCCTCAACTATGTGTGATGCCTGGTCCACCATGCCACGAGCATCTACTGTGGCATCCACTTTGGGTGTAGCCTCTTCAGTCTTGTTCTAAAAGTCCTCCTCCCACTCTTGATTAGAGGAGTCCGGGGTGCTCGGGCCGGTCCATCTCCGTGAGCTTGGATCCCTGCCATAGCGGATCAAGTGGTCCCGGACATTTCGAATCAGAAGTCTCTTCCGCCCTCAGCATTTAGTGCAAGGGCAATGAAGTCTTGTCATGTGTAGTTTTGAAGCCCGTTGCACCTCCCTTATCCATAGCCTTTCATCTTATAGTCATTGCTTGTGAATATTGGACAAAAGTAGCCTACCAGGTATCATGGTCATTTGTAGCCAGATGTGTTCTTCAACCTCCATCCACGGCTGCAGGCATACAACGCAATAACATCAGGCTAAGTAACATAATAAACAAGTGCGACCAAGGTAGGGCCTTGTACTTTATAGTAATTATGGCGTAACTTCCGAATGATTTTTGTTAGTGAGGTCTTAGTCCTTATCTCCATCCACAACTTAGAGACAACTACTACTAGTCCCGGCATAGTTGCGGTTTGTGACTTCCCTTATGACTTAGGACCTTTCGAGAACTTTTTGGCTGCCATTCCAAAACTCCTGATCCTTAACTACTAAAAATCTAATTTCCACTCTTGCTAACTGTAGAAATATTGTTCTAGTACATTTTTGATTCACATAGCTGTGGATTTTTTATGTCAAGGAAGTTGCACAATTGTATCACTTTAGAGTTTAGATTGGAGGCGTGCAAATAGGAAGAGGACAAAGCCAATGGAAGTACAGAGGGGGGAATCGAGCATAGGAGACAAATACAAACACTTTGCAACAACTGGAACGTGACAAAAGAAAGATACTCTAAATTTCTAAAATAAAATAAAGGGAGGATACACCAGGACATTTACAAGTTAGAAACACGGAAGGCCATCATACTTCCACATTCATTAATTGACGTTTACTTACAACATATTGTGAGATCCTCCTTCAATTGCTTGAGGTATTTTGTACCCACTATGGTTTTACGTGTTTCTTGTTCCCGACCAATCAAGCATTAGAAAATCCAATTTCATCCCTATAGTATTATCCATTCCTCTGCAAGAAGGTAAGCATGCCAATCAACTAATTGGCATCACATAAAATTAAAGATCACATGAAGAAATCATGAAGTTGTACATGCATTCACTCTCAATGATGAACTGTGCAAAGTCAGGTGAAAAAATACTCAGGACTTCGCTCCCTCCGATTTAGATTCCATACGACCTATTACAAATTCATCAATTACGCATGAATTAACAAAAGAAGAAGGCCGCTAAATTAAAACAACAGACATGAAACCATTGGTGAAGGGGAAAGGTTAACTAAAAAAAAAGGAACATGAAACAGTTGGATGAGGGTAGCAATTCTAGAAAATTCACAAATGTAGTACACGATGAAAAGGATAGGCAAAAAGAAGGCAAAGGAATATCAAAGATTAAGCCTGTAGGTTTAGTGAAAATAAAATAAAGGAATGCAGTAACCAGAGGGAGAAGGGAATGCTAAGACTCCGCAAAGACAAAGCCTTCAAGAGCAACTCGGACGTTTAGCAGAAGGACATAAAAGAAAATCCATGACAAGTATGAGGGCGCTAAAAAACCCCAAAACATTCAATCAAAGAGGTCATAGTGAAGACATGGCAAAAACAGAAACACAATGAATCAGCCATAGAAATGGTGAACTATGACTAGGCATATTGTAGAGCATGAACTCACTTTAAAGCATTGCCTTTTCTTCAACAACACTAAAGGCCGATTAGGGGAAGATCATGTAGCTGGAGGTTCTCAACTCCTGCCTCAATCCATAATAATTACGATGCATGGATATTAATGCTCAGCCACCAAAATTCCCCTCCCTAATCATGAAGCCCACAACCCCCTCATTTCCCGTGGCATTACAAATATGAACTTGGTTCTAGAGGAGATCCTTTGGACATGCGTTGTGGCAGGAAAGTAGTGCAGGGCGAAGAAGACGTAGCAAACTCCAAAGCAACTTCAGGGCCCAGGAGTGAATCTTACCGCATCGTAGCTGCAGTTGTTGATCCAACTATCCTTCACGCAGGTTGTGGCGCCTTCGCTTCGAAGAGCTTGCTAGAGGCAACAGGAATTGGGAGTTTGGTATCAAAGAATGAAGAGTCCCAACCCAGAGAAGTCCGCATACAAAATGTGCAGAGACAAAAACGTAGTGACTGTTCGAGTGGCGATGCAGCCCGCACTCCACGAGCAAAGTAACCTATAAGTTCACTTAGATCTTCTGTGTCTTGATCCTCACTACAATTACAATTGTACTATATAGGCGCTGTAGGACCTAAGATGAAGATGTTGGTGACGTTCTGTGTTCAGATGTGGTTTGTAGACTTTGTAAAACATGCTAAAAGGGCACGAAAGAGAGAAGCCCATCCATGTGGGGGTCTTGTGTCGACTCTGAGTACTATTTGTCTTCGCGATGTTCCTTGCATCCTTTTTCGCAGCAACACAGTAGGGTTTGTTGTCCCCGTATTTATTTATTTGCCGCCTTCCACGTCAACGCCTTAGCAGTTGTCCCGTTGTTGTTGTAAAGTCACGTTCCGCAACTTGCGACTCCCTAGTGACTACCAAATAGTCATGACTGAGTCACGCGGAAGTTCCGCTGCAATTAATGCAGAATTGTCTTGGGATTTGCACTACCTATTTCCGAGAAAGGGCCATGTGGATCCTATCCCTACAATCGCCCTTGAAACTGTCTTTTCTTGTGAGCGTGGAACACCACCCTGCATGCTTTCTCTCTTTGTTTGCACCGTGAGTGATCGCCATTTTAGAGTGCAAATCGCGCTACTTGCTATAGTGTTGTAGATTACGTTGGCCACGGTTAGAGAACTCTGTCATTCTACGGCTTCTGCATTGCAGGAAAAACCCTCATGCAAAGAAAAAGCCCGCAAAGCAACGGAGTGGAGAGGAAGGAGAGCCTCTGCAACAAAGACAATCAAAGCGGGGCCTTCGAGGACACGAGAGGAGGAAGGAGTAAAGCTCTGGAGTGGTGGGAAGGCGTGTGTGTTTTGAAGACAAAATGATCACGGGTTCCTCCTCCGAGGCGACGGAGTCCAGTGATGAGGCCATTACAAAAGATATGATGAATTTAGCAATCATTTGTTTCCATGTCCAGCAACAGGCCACCTTGGAGGCAACTGTGGCAGGCAATTTGGCCCCTTGCTTCTATGAATTTGCATTAGGATTTTGTTTCACAAAATTCTCTCCAATCTCCATCATCTTGTACGAAGTTTGTCTTTGCATTTTGCGAAGTTCCTTCCTCGTGCATCTAGCGTGGGGAGCTTCGCAACCACTTTGTTAGGTGGAGATGTGGCCACATTCTCAGTGTGGTGGCTTGAAACCACTGACTAGATTTGCCCTTTCTTCTGTGTGATTATTCATTAGAAGAAACTTGTGTCTTTCTTGACACGTTTTTTTAGACGTCCAACTTCTTTTTGTTAACAATAACATCAAACATAACATTAAGATGCTAGTTTGGACATCAAATTAGCATTCATATGTTAGTTTTAACATAAGTTGTAACATTAAAAAAATGGACGTCAAAAATAATGCGTCAAAAAAAACACAGGTTTCTTCTAGTGATTGCATGTAATGTAGAAGTCGACTCGAGCGATGAGGAAGTGTCACGAGAGGACGACAAGCATATTTTCAAGCCAAAACCTAAGAAGAAATGGGCAGCCACAATTTCCAAGAAGTCTCCAAAGAAAGTGGCTAATAGACGACCCTTGACGCAAGAGCGGCCAGTGGAAGGAGGAGGCTACCCGCCATCATTGCAATGGGTGCTCGGGCATTACATGCCTGCATAGTCCTCGCAAGCACCGAGGCCGTGGTTGCACATACCGCCTCAACCATACCATCTCGGATGGCCTAATGCAGATAGTGTCAAAAAAAGCTATGAGCACATTGTGTGTCCAGAGGCCAAGAGTGACTGCAGTTCAAGCAGTGTCAAATCTACGCAAGTGGAAATTTTAGAGAATGGTAACATTGACCAGTCGTGCAAAGGAAAAAATGCATGGAACGAGGCTGTTCGAATCCTAGTCTCCAAAATTTTAGACCTTAGTGTCGTGGAGTGGGGGAAGCAAAAGCCTGCTGCTGTGCAGAAGCTTTGAGATGCGCTTGACTACAAATTTGAGTATGTGGAGAGTACACTGAGCATATTGGGATTCAAGACGGCCATCACAAGATACATGAAGAACGAACGGTCACGCTTGAAAAGCCGATGGCAAGATGGCAAAGTGTCTTGCCCAATACGCATCAACGAAGAGCAATGGAAGCGTCTAATATCTTATTGGGAGACTCCAGCTCAACAACAAAAGGCCCGAAAGATGGCGGATGCTCAAAGGTGTGTTGCAAATTATGGTACAATGGGCCGGAGAGGAAGAGTTGCCAAACAACCATAGGTGAGTATCTCTTATTGGTTTTCTGATGTTGTGAGTTGCCCTTCCCTCTTTAGATATGCACTCCCTCTCCTCTTTTGAAAAACATAATTGGAGGATTATTGTTCCTTGTAACAGCGTAAAGTGTTCATCTGCTAATGTGCTTGATAACATAGAGGGAGAAGAGATCCATGAGCCCGGGCGTGAATGACATCGACGAGGACATGGAGACCTTTCCGGCGGAGGGAAGTGCACATTCAGTAAGTTGCCAGTGCCATATTGTGTTGTAGGACTTGTGTTTAGGGTCGGGTTTAATGATATGTGTTTGATGGTTCAGGTTCATTGTATGGTCATATTTGGCTTGGGAATTGGAGGTAGCACTACAAGAAACTTGTGTTTTTCTTGACAAATTTTTTTAGACACCCACTTTTTTTTGTTAACAATAACATCAAATATAACATTAAAATGCTAGTTTTGACATCAAAATAGCATTCAGATGTTAGTTTTAACAAAAGTTGTAACATAAAAAAAGTGGACGTCTAAAATAATGCGTCAAGAAAAACACAGGTTTCTAAGTTTCTTCTAGTGCACGCACATTATTTCTCATACTGGGACTAGGAGCAAGTAAGTGGTCAAATAGCTTAAAGTGTACCTTTGCTTGAGCCATCAGCCATGGTCATTCTCATTGCCATATGGTTCTCAAATTTAGAAAGAAAACGCGGGAATGAATGAGGACCAGGCATAAGCAATGTCGTTCCGCAGTCAAGATGCAGTGGCATATGAGTAACACCGAAGTCGTGACAAAACAGACATAAATTTCTGAACTAGGAAGAACTTAGTTGTCAACCAGTCACGACAGAGTTGCAAATCAGACCAGTCTAAGTCGTCCATAAGTTGCAGGCAAATTGTGCTAAAGTATCGTAGTTGTCGTTGTTGCTTGAATTCGTGACGAGAAGCGTAATAGGACAATGGACTAAATGACTTGAACTACCTGCAAATATGTTTTTGTGGACTCTAGAATGCAAAGGCTGGTGAATACATTACAACTGCAACCATAGAAACATAGAAGAGGGACGTGGACAGTTGCTTTGATAAGTTCCAAAAGACAGCATCAAAGCAATCCGCAGCAATCTCGGACCTTCGTGATATGTTTGCAGAATTCATGAACCATCCCACAAATACAAATTGCGGCAGCCCTTCCGCTTCAAAGTTGGCGCATGTGAATCAAGAGACTTCACCTATTGGAGCAGATAAGAAGAAACGTGCTCAGAGCCATCGAACGGAGGCAAATGAGGTGACATCCAAGGCAGCGAACATGACACTGTTGTCTGATGGAGAGTTTCCATTCACGGTCTGTAGGCGCCCGCGATCTCCTAAAGCCCCACGAAAGCCGAAGGCAGCAAAGCAAGGGAAAGATCCAGTGCCGGCCGCGAGATTGGGCCAGAAGTCCTCAACTGCCATCGTGGCCACCGTCATGGAGGCCATCAAGCCGACCTTTCCTCCTGTAATCAAGCCTGACGTATACGACCCCACTGCAATCCTTCCACCTTCTGCGATTCATGAAGAGACTGAGGCAGACACTAGCGAGGACGATGTGGGTGAAGCTCACCTCAAGTCATCGGCACGCAACGAGAAGTTGCAGGGGGGTGTTGCGACTAAAGAGCAGGGTGCTCCAATGGAAGAGCTATTGAAGGCATCCAGCCCCCACAAGTCACAGGAGCTGGCAAAGAAAGAAGAAGCACAAGAAGCAATGGCAGAAGGAGGAAAAGTTGCGGGGAAGGGGGACAAAGTCCAAGATCAGCCAGAATCAACCTCGGCAGTTCCCATTCCATGCAAGACTATCGTG
Organism: Antitrichia curtipendula; assembly: GCA_951230915.1. Lineage (NCBI taxonomy): Eukaryota > Viridiplantae > Streptophyta > Bryopsida > Hypnales > Leucodontaceae > Antitrichia > Antitrichia curtipendula. Next base: position 15,298,372 of record OX579638.1, on the reverse strand, counting down.
TAGTTGGAGCCAATGAATGACCCTCCCCTCTTGTAGAGCCGTCTCAAAAGAAGACGAAGAAAGCAGCGAAGTCTCCTATGAAGGTACACATTACCTCTGGAGTCCCTCAAAATAGGTTGACAAAAGGAAGGCCAGGAATGAATGAAACCGATGGGGCGGAAGGGAGTATTAGGAGGAGAGATAAATTAGTAGTATTCAATCTACAGGGAACCTTGATGGATTGTAGCTTGATTGCTGAACCAAATCCAAACACCAAAATAAGGCCATCAATGAAAACAAACTTGAGAAGGCTAGTTTTAAGGCCATGGCTTAAACCATTCTTGGCCCGCTGCTTTGACCACTTTACAGTGGCTTTTGGGGGCAGCAAGAGCACGGCCTTTGTAGAAGATGTAGTTCCTACAATAATGGCAGATTCCAATTCAATTCCTTTGTTTGCATGGTCAAGTAAACTGTGTGAGTTTTGGGATGGCGAAGACGGAGCACCTACTTGTTGGGGGAAAAAACTATCAAAAGTGTATGCAGAATATCCTCAATTCACCAAAGAAAACACAATCATTGTAGACAATAAGTTATATAGGGTTGCTTGCAACCCCCCAGAAAACGTAATTATCAATGCTCCGTTTTATGTCACGGAAATTTTGACTCTTGCTGACAACAAGGAGTACTTGAAGTATTACTTGTGGCCGCTTCTGGCAGCACTCTACAAACGCCCAAATGTGGCTGCCTTTCGGTTGTAGTATCCATCACTAGTGCACCAATCTACCAATGACATTAGTTCTAGACGCCGGCCAGTTGGCTCATACGAGTTCCTTAATATTGTAGAAGATGAGGGGACCGACTACAAACGTTGTTGCATGCATTCGACACGGCCCCTCACTTAGTCACCTTCACTGCAACAATATATCTGATTGTTTTTTCTTGCTTGTGCAGGAGAAGCAGACCCTAAGGTCGAAGGCAACAGTAGGTCCGGACAAAAATCAGGAAGCGTGGTCGGCCAAGGTTTGATGTTAAACTCTACCTTTAGCCATATGTCTTAGGTAGGCTGTCTTGAACCTTGCCGGAGTCCATTGTCGCAGTGAAGTCATGTTGAAATTGCGGTTCTGTAGAGTCTGTGTCGTGAAAGTCATGTTCAAGACATGAGGGAGTAGGGCAGAAGTTCATGTGCAGTCAAATACATCCAGGAGTTGTAGGTTTGTCACGTGACAAGGAATCCACATTCACCAAAGCAATTCACACTAGAAGAAACCCGTGTTTTTCTTGACACATTTTTGTGACATTATGTTGTATTTGATGTTACAACTAACACCTTACGCTATGTCTAATGTCAATGTGGAAGGAGGTATCTAGGGACTCCGGCATTGCCCACCTTCTGTTCAATTTGAAGACTTCTCAAGCGTATGCTCGATGTTACGATAAACAAACTAGCCTGTACATTTTTGTGATGTAGTAGGATTTTATCTACGCTCAGGAGAACATTGAACAACAGTTTGTAGGTGCATGACTTTTTATCCTTCCTATTTTTTTCTTAGTTGTTTCATTCATGTTTATTCTCTTGTGTATGTAATTTCATTCAACTTCCTATTTTTTTCATTGCATGTGGGATTGAATGTGTGTAGTAACTTCTTGTTCTTGCAGTTGTGGCTTGTAGTTGCGGTATTCAGTTCTAGCTCACGGTGCTTTCACTAGTGCCTTGCATGTACAGTGTGTTCACTCATGCCTTGCACTTACGATGTTCAGTTCTAACTATAGATAGACTTAGCGCAGTCCGTTTGCAGTAAGTTGGATCGCCGCTTTCCTTGCCAGGAACTCCTTGATGCCTTTGGAATTATTTACCCCCAATATTGGTGATAAGAGAGCGCTGAAGTTAGCCTTGTGCACCACTTGATTGCTCTAACAAACATTAATTGCCAAGCCTGACTTGTGAACAGGGGCAAGCCCTTGTATGAGGGCAGTAAGGTTTATAGTGCCCCTAAAATGCTATCGGCCTCAAAGTTGGACTTATAACAAGGATTTTTTTAAATGAAGATGGAGGCAAACTGCGAGTTTACTTGCACCCTCCCCTTGCTTGCGAATCCGGTCATCAAATTTTGGTGGAGACTTTTACAGTCCCGCCACCTATGTAAGCTGATATTTGAGTATTTCAAGCTTGTTGAGATAGGATGTTGTTTAGTGCTAGACTATATTGAGGATGAGAGATGTTTCTCTACTTTGAGGTTCTTGAAATCACAGCATAGAAATAGAATAGAAAAGCTTCTCCCCCTTGTTGTGCATATGTTTGGGCAATAGTATTTTACCCTAGAGACTTTCCCTTTCAAGAAAGCCATTAACTCGTGGAAAAATATTGTCTCAATTGGCCAACAAGGGGACTTGTGAATTAGGACCAATAGTCCAACACAATAGTATCCGTATCATTGTAGAGTTGATCTTTATTCCTTAGTTTTCATGAGATTTTGCAAGACTTGGTGTTCATGTTCACCTTGACAAAGGTTGTGTTGCACTAGATGTGAAGACTGAAGATTGTCATGATGTTGTGAACCTATAATGAACTGCTGCAGATTTGGTGATGTTGTGAGGCTACTAAGGTCCTTCTGTAGTTTGTTTATGTGGTGTTTATTACTAATTTGTATCACTAACGTGGCTTGTTTGTTGTGTGCAAAACACTAACATTGCATTGGGCAGTCTTGCATTATGCAAGAAGGGTTCAACTCCCTTGTTAGTGAAACAAAAATTTCACATTGTTTTCATTGTACATCAAAATGTCCACTACACAATAAAGTTTACCATTCTACACAAATTTCCATTGCACACGATTAGCACTTGTCAACAACACTCAACCAAAAAATCCCCAATCTTTGCACTTCTTCCATTATCTCTTAGCTTTTCCAAACATTAAAAAAAACTAAAGTAGCAATGATTCACCCCAAAATTTACAGTGGGTCGCAAATTCACACTAATTGAAGAAAAAAAATGTTGACAAATTACCACCTTTTTTTTCCCACAGTTATCTGCCTTTTTTCATCAAAAAAAATTTAACGTCGCGGAATTCTCTCCCCTTTTACACGAGTATAGCTTTCCGTGAATTACAAGGAAAGGATTTTGGGATCGCTGGATGCAACTGAATGTTACAGTGGAAAGGAATGGACAAGATGAAGATGATTTTTTAAGACTTTTAGAATAACTCTATTAATCTACAAATTTAACAAACTCTAGACATGTTTCAAATTTTGCTTGCTTATTTACAAAACTAATCATCCATAGGATACTCATAGATTCATTCCCATTTTTATGTTTAATAAATAATAATGACACGTGTCGTTTTATGATTGGTTGGAACATCTGAATATATGATGACACATGTGAACCATCATATTGGTTGACTTTTCAGATCATGGAAAATATAAATAATTTGCACAAATTTACAAGTCCGGAAGTGTTAGTAGTTTAGATTAAACCACAACTATTAATTAGTGTTTTTTTCACTACATAGGATTATAAATGTTGGGAGGTTAGGGCAAAATGCTGGAAAATGCAATTAGGGAAAAATGAGGGAAAAATTTTAGGAAAAAATTAGGGATTTAAAACTAAAAAGAGATGAAAATGTTATTAAACTAAAATGAGATGAAAATGTTATTAAACTAAAATGAGATGAAAATCTCATTAAACGCATTTACAATAACTTAGCTTGATTTGCACTAATTTGGTGTGCTTGACACTAATTTAGAGGATTAACAGTAAATTAAAGTAGGATGAAAGTAGTTAGGAAAAATGAGTCTAGTAAAGAATTTCATATATGTAAAATTAGCATTTGAAGCTCTCTCTCTCTCAAGTTTCTTATATGCATTTGAAGAGCATGCATTTTTTGGAGAATTGTAAGTAATTTGTGGACATTTTAAGTATGCATTGAAAAAGATTATAGGAGAAACCATGTAGGACAATTTATCGAGTAGGTTCACTTGTTTTTTTTGAGAAAGATGGATGAAAAAGGGAGTTTTTTCAGGTCAAATTAAAAATTGAATTCAGATGATGGAAGATAATTAGTTTTTTTTTACATTAGAAGGGGGATGCCAACTTTGGCGAGCAAGAGCGGAAAAATGACAAGGCGGATGGAGCTGAAATTTAGAAAAGATGTAGCTTGGAGAGTTATCTTTCCAAAAAAGTATGACTTGCCAAGTTTGGAGCAAGGACAAAGTCAAGGCAATCCATTTTGTGCAAGGAGGTCAATGGCCGCATCAATTGAAGATTGCCAACTTTAGCAGACAACAATGAAAAAAAAACATGGTGGAATAAACTAAAATTTGGAGGGACAATGTGCCTTGAAGCTAGCTTTTCAATAAGCCCAGGCTTGTCTTATTTGGAGAAGGGTAAGGTAGTGGCGTCTTTTTTTTTCAATTGTAATTCAATAATTGCAATTTTCATTGCACATTGTTATAGGAAATGTTGTAGGTGCAATGTTGAATTTAAGGTATTTTGTATGATTGAGAGTGCATGATGAGTGAGTTTATTTTTTAGGATTTTAGGACAAGTATAGAAGCATTGCCCAAATGGGGCAAAAATTAGGATTTGTAGGTTAAGTAATAAAAAAGAAGTGACCGTTTTAATTACTTAAAAAGAGGTGAACATTTTAATATTGAATTTAGAAAACTAATTTGGAGTATAAATGAAGGCAATGCTTGTGAATTGATTGTTTTGAGGAGATGTGGTGTGCTGTAATTATTTTTTAGACCTCTTTTGGGTCCAAATTGGAGGTTATTGTGACGGTTATAGCCTAGGAGGTTACCATACCCTTCTAAAGTATGTGCTAGGCAGATTTGGGGATTTTTAGGACACCTATTTGGGTGCTTTAAGGGCGCTGAAACCTCTTTTTTTGATTAAAAATTTACCCAAAAATCATTGTTGAAGTCCATTGCTTGGAAGGTAATTTAGGTTAAAGTCCTATACACTCCCCACTAGCCAACTCTTGGTTTTTTTTGGGCACTTGTGTTGAAAATCTCTCATAACATATAAAAATCATAATTTTGCCTCATCTTGCTTGCTAGGTATCAAAAATATTGACACTGCCGCTACTTTTGAATGACTACAAATATCCTCTAAACTCAAGTTGAGAGGATCACTGTGACAACTTTAGAAATTGAATGTGTACTAGTAAAGAATTGTATAAATGTGCCATAGTTTGTTATTTGTAACGTCAAATTCATTAAATTAGTGGTGTTCCAATACTTTTAGCATATTTCAGGGCGCGTGGCCTGAACATGTACCCATACTTGTCTAGTATGTGGCTAAAATATAATCCTTTGTTAAGATATTTGCTATAAGTTTTTCTTGCTAGAATTGCGCCAATTGAATGAAAATTACGTTACTATTATGATCAGCTCTTGAGAGTGAAGACCCCCTCCTCTTGGAAGATCAATCACTGTCTAATCAACTATCAAGCAGAACAAAATGTTTTCTCACGCAAAATCAATAGATCACTTGGAAGAAAAAGACCTCATTTAGTCAATTTCTGCCCAGTGAAGATGGAATTGATACGAGATTTTTCATGTCACAAAAGGCATATGGGAAACAATGAGCTTGTGAGAAATATTTGCAACTACCTTATTAACTGTAAGTTTCTGGAGGAAATTATTTTTACAATCCACAAGAGTTTAAAGAGGTAATGATAATGAAATGGAATTGACTACCTAGCACATGGTAATGGTTCAAATGAAATTGTCAACTCCTTTTCATTTGGAGGTACTCTCTTGAAGAGATGATCAATTCTCCTTTTTATGTTCCCTATTCTACAAAAAATACATTATGTTACTTCATCCACTATAAACCAACTGTTGTGGCATGCATGTGAAGGCAATACCACAGTTGGCTCGCTGCACAGGGGCGCCAACCCAAGTTTAGAATGTTGGTTTGAAGAGCGCAACCTGACCACTCCTCCTTTGCCCCACGGCGGACGTGCCAAGGAGTGCCAATTGCAGAATGCAATGTCAAGTAATTATGTAGCTTTGATAATCAATCTACAGAAATTTAACTCTCAATTAAATTATGGAACTAAATCCAACAATCATCTCACATTCCTCCAAACATTTCCAACTTACTTCGAAATTCCGGCTGAGTAGAAAAACTCTTTATATACATGTAGGGTGGTAGGATGTAGAACAAAATCATATGTGATAATGTAAATTAGAATTAGTAGGAGCTCAACCGGTCATAGTTAAGTCAAAATTTTGGAATTGTATTTGAAGTATAATTTCAGACCTTATTTAGGCATAGTGGATTATTTTTTTTCAAAAAACATTGAACTAAGTTAATGTGAAAAATCAATTTAACTTTCATTTGCAAAAATCCGTTTGAGATTTCAATCCTTCAATAAAAAGTTATGGACAAAATTCAAAGAGGATGTTTGAAAATGTTCAAAAAAATTTCCTTCCAACCCCTCTAAGAATTTTGTCCATAACTTTTTATTGGAGGATTGAAATCTCAAACGGATTTTTGGAGATGAAATTTAAATTGATTTTTTACATTAACTTGGTTCAACGTTTTTCGAAAAAACTTATTATACTATGCATAAATAAGGTCTGAAATTATACTTCAAACACAATTCCAAAGTTTTGACAATGAGTGGTCAAGCTCTCATCTTCAAATTATCTCATATTCTTTGAGGACATCATGGATAATGGATTCATTATAAAAACAATCTCTCTACACTTGGCTCACACTAATCTCCAATGAAACTCATTCTTCATTTTGCCAACACATTTTTTTCTTGATGGTAATTGGAACAATGACATTGGTATTCGATTCAGTTCTAGAATGGTAATTATTGTACAATTATTTTTTATGTTACTAGGAATATAGTAGCCTGCTCCGCTTAGCTTGTTGTAACTAGACTGGGGCTAATTCGAGGGCCAGATGATGGTCGGTATGTTGAAAACAACGCCCAAATCGCTTGGCGCGGCACGCCCAAACCGCACCAAACCGCACCATTTGCCATTTGCCCGTCCCTTCTCTAAATTCTGGCGTGGCCGGGTTTGAAATTGCACTTGGCGAGTCTGCCGTGGGGCAGAAACTCAGCCCGGGCCCTCGCACTGGCCGTGTCTTCCCTCCTAATTGGCAAAATTTCAAGAAACTGGTAACTAGCACTTTTTCCAGACGCCTGTTTGAAACCTCAAGTCAACACCAAACGCAGTTTGGAATCTCTGTGCACGTACTTGAAAGTCAAATTTTTTGCTTTGAAACATACCATTAAATAATATGCTCACGCGATCAGTATATAGAATAAACATGTCAGTTCCCAGAAGCAGTCCTTTCGGCACAGAAATTGCAAGCGCACACAATTTGGGAAATATATATTAGTCACATACTTTTCACTGACAAACATGTCCACAGCTTAATTTTCTTGCTTCTGTCTAAAGATGTGCAGCCCATATACTCACCACATCCACCACTTGAATATGCATGTAAGTACTCTAGGATTGTAGATTGCACGTACTATCAAGCTGTCGGATAATGAACAACCTGTCAAATGCACAATCTCATAAAACAAAACAAAACCACTATCGAATTGCATGTGATAGCAATCCACAACCCTCCTCCAAATTGAATCGTTTAAACTAGCCGAGTCCAAATTAATGTATCGATTTTTAGATAGTGTTTGTGGCGGAATTGGTGGAGATGGTGGTGTCGTGGTGATGGGCACTGGTTTTGGGTTAATTTGGAAGCAGTCAACTTTTGCGCGGTGGCTTCCAGGCCCGTCGCCAACTTTGTCCCCAGGAGTACCTCCATGAAAGACGAGAATTCCTCCCAAGTCATCGACGTCAAAGGCTCCACTTCGAAGTTCCAGTACTCCAGTTTCGTTTTGCCGTCACTCGTTGGGCTGAACTGCACACTCAAACCACACATGTACGGGAATCAATTGACCATATAAACACAATTTAAAGAAACCGCAATTGGTTAGATTGGCGCCACTCTGGCGTCAAAATTTATGACAAACATATTCACAGAGGTCTAAGTTCAGGCGTCAAACTAGGACAGGAATGAATTTATGTTTCAGGCGTCTTGAAACGTGACAAAGGAATGGAATACCGCCAATTTAACTAAGTTGACGTTAAGATCGATGCCTACGAAACGGAACTGAATGTGGAACAGAGCGCAGTTCAGTGGCCTGGTAGTTTTCCTACTAATTAAAATGGTTAAACTTCAACAAATTAATATTCAGTTTTCGAAATTTATGTCGGGAACATCCGATCGATAACTGTCCAAGATTTTACAGAAATCTGTGACTTTTGGTTCTTTGAGGCATTTCATGCTTTGAGTATGGAGGTCCAACAAACAAGGGGATATCTTTGAAAATTTTGAAATTTTCATGAAAACATATCACTTCCCAGATCACATTAATTATATATTCCACAGCCTTGGAAGAAGATTTTCTAACATATTGAAAACCACTCTCAAGAGACGACACTTCGTGCACGTCGTCCACGAGCCCTAGCCTGCAAATGAGACATTCACCGGCAGGTCGTATTGAATTCCAAGTGCGTAAAATGTACAAAAGGGGTAGATGGTTTCCCAACAATCTTGGGACCATGTACCCAGAATGTACATTTTCCCCACCAGGAATTCAACAGGAGCTGCCTGTGATTTTAGATGCAGAGCCGTGGATCGGAGTTGGATTGCTTACATTTTCATGATTAATTACTGTACCTGGACTTTGGCGACGTAGTTGCGGAGTCCACCGCATAAGTTATTCCCTTCCATGTTGTACGACAGGGAGTGCTTGTCGTTGTCGATGGCAATCAGGCGCTCGTAGCTATACATGTCGACTGCGAGTTGGGCGTAGCGCACGCACCCCAGCTTCCGATTCTCGCCGTCCGCCAGGTGCGACGTGACCTGGAAGCCAGGGTCCTGGGGGTAGAATCGGTCCCAGTGCCCCCAGTCCGTAATCAAACCCCACAAATTGTCCAAAGAACAATCCATGGTCCTGGGTTGGATGCCACCGGTCCATCTCTCTGCAGGCACCATCAACAGCATTTCTTTTATGGTCGTATTCGTTACAATGGCATACATGTTTCAAGTTCCATTATTTGTCGTAACATTCGTGTGCACCGAACCCTAAAAACTAGTACTGGAAAGGATCTCACGTTACTGGGAGAAATCTCAAAGTGCCAATTTCTTGAAATTTCGGTAAACTCTCAGAATGGGGAGGGGCGGCATTCACTTTACATTACGGTTTTTACTCAATCGTATGAGGGTCACCTGGTGTTCCCTGCCATGCTTGGTTCACTCTGCCAGCTTACCAGACGACTATACAAGAGGGTCAGATTCAGGAAAGAAGTGTCGTTATTGAATTTCCATGTCAAATATTCGTGCAAGCAGAGCAAACTAAAAACACAGAACTAGACATGCAACCATAGTTTGGATCTCGAACTTTTTCAGAGTCCATTTGAACGTCTTTCCAACTCTTTTCAAGTCCATCTGCGAGGTTTCACTTCAGCTCAAGAACACAGGATGTGCAAGCAGAGCAAACTAAAAACACAGAACTAGTTCGCCCAAACAGAGTGCCAATAAAAATACTCGACCATTCTTTGTAAGTATGCATCCAAGTCATTTAACGTCAATTTCGATCACCTGAGGAAGGTGCCTCCGCCATAACTGGAGCTGCTAGTGCTGCTAGTGCTGCTAGTGCTGCTGGTGCTGCTGTATCTGGAATCGAAGATCAGTCTTGCACACCCACACAGGGAGAACGGGAGAGCGTTACCCCCCCCACCCGGTATTATATTGGGGTGGATGGGTAAAGTTACACCCCCCAGTATAATACCGGGGGTAACGCCCCGCCGGTTTCCCTGTGCCAAGTATTAACTGTTCACAGGAAACTCGTGTACAATCGAACAGGCCGGGTTCAAATTGGATGCCATGAAACTGTCAGCAGATGAAGAGACATTTAAACCCGGCCGTGGATGCGCCAGAAGCTTGCATGATTGGAGAAGACGGGATTGCAGGAGTTGGTCCGTATGACATTCAATACTCGTGAGCTGGCTGAAGAGTCCCTGCGGCGAAGTAATCGACATGTACAGTGCCAGGGCTTTGGCCTGACCTGCAGTGCATGCGTACTTCCCTCGCGGCGTCTGGCACGACCACTTTGGGGTGACGCAGCCCATTCAAGCTGGCTGGGAGACGCTTTCCACGCCCATGGACGCTGTCAATGTGCACATCCGCGGGGGAACCATTGTGCCCTTGCAAGAGTTCGCCATGACAACCATGGAAGCGCGTCACACGCCTTTCACGCTGCTGGTTGCCTTTGAGCGCACATCTGAAGCTCCAGCCAACTCTTTTTGCGACGCGCACAGTCCATGGTAGGAGTGCACAGTCCATGGATGGCTGCAGACAAGGATGCCGAACGAATGTACTACAGTCTTAGTTTGGTTCTAATCCAAGATTGCATTTGAGTTTTTTATCAACTTGAATTATTTATTAAATTGAATTCTTTTAGGAATAAAAACAAAGCATGATTAGTGAAGTGTGATTGCAAGAAATACTTGTATTACTTTGTGTCACATGTAGTCTGGTAGTTGGATTTAACCCCTAAAGCCCCGAGGGTGTTTTCTACCAAAAAACACTCAAAACTACTACTTCTGCTTTATGCACTGAAGGAAACCAATTTTTTTTGTTTTTTCGGGAAATTAACCGTAGGATCTTGTACTTAACTTGTCTGAGATCATGTAGTAAAAACTTCATCAAATTTGACCGTACAGATTACAAGATATTAGCATTCTAAGTTGAACAAAAAGTTTTTTTTGGAGAAGATGCTTAAATTGCCCGAAAACCTAAGATTGTCCATAACTTTCTCATCCCTAGTCCAAATAGAATGAATCAAAGCTTCACGTATAGGTAAAAACATAATCTTTAAGGAAAAAAATTCAAAAAATAATAATTTGACTTTTTGTAATTTTTTTTGGACTACCCGAGAATCTTTATTTCTTGCTCATTCTGCCATAACTTTTTCATCCGGCATCCGATTGAAACAAAAATTATATATCCACAAAGCTCTTGAAAAGTTACACAACCTCAAAAAATCTCAAAAAAATTCACTTCAAATTGAGACAATAGAAACCTACCCGGACCCAAATTGTCCCATGAGGGCAAGCGGGGCTTTAGGGGTTAAATATATGACTTTTAAAGTTCTATTCAAATTGTCATGGAATTTTTTTATCAATATTACAAAAGGAAAATTTAGTTCTACTATATTTGGAGGTATTTTTATAAATAGAATGAATATAGAATAGAACTCTTGAAGGTCTATCATACTTGACATTTGGGGGATTTATAACTTTTGAGTACATTTTTTTTAAGCTACAATCTATATATTTTTTACAACCTCATTTCATCATCCCTTTTCTTTTTCTTGTAGAAGGGTTTCAAAAAATAGCATTGCAAATGCCTTAGACTCTTACTTGAAGAGTCTACAATTTGGAAATTTTTAATTAGACATTCAAATTAATAACAACAAATTAGATTTTTTTGCATTTGAAAGATGCAACATTGCCCTTGGGCCTATGCACCACCAAAAATCAACACTTTCAAAAAAACATTTGGGGGGGGGGGGCATCAACTACATCATTTTCTCTTTGAATAATTGTCTAATGAATATTTATTGTGGTACAATACTTCATAGTTTCAATTACTTAAATGAAACCTTGTACACTTTTCATTCCACAATATTTGAAGGCATACTAGTTTGTGCTTCGTATTCAAGTACATTTGAATGCCTACAACTACAAGGTCTGACTTCAACACATTCATAGACACAAACTTCTTTAATACATATCTAAGCCGTTTTGCAAGCATTCATCATCTAGGTCTTATGTTTGCATTGCCATGTACACCACAAGATGTGTTTTAGCTTCATGTGGAACAATCATCATTACCTTAGCTTGTTTGTTGTGAGCTCCCAATTCATTACTTGGAACTAATAGTATATTTGTTTTTTGTTTTTACAATTTAAATTGAGTTTATTATACAAAAAGCCTCCAAAAGAATATTAAACCAAATTAGGTATGTTACATACCAATATATTATTTTGTTCAAGATAGAGTATTATATCCAAAATAATCCAAAATCTTGCATGTAAATAGGCAAGAAATCTAGAAGTCGTAGAAATTATGAATATTGAGTGAATAGTGTTCAAACGGCCTAAACCTACCATGCAACTTTTTCTAGCTAATATGGTCTAAGGGAATCCTAATGAGATCCCTAAGTCAATTCTTGAAGATAGATTTTAGTTTCTAATCAATTTCGAGAAATAGTAGAATCCCTAGTTAGCCTAAAAATGACACAAACTCAAGACAGACTAATGGAGGGCATCTACAATCGGGAATTACAATGTTTCAAGATTGAAATCACACCAAGAATCCAACGGCAAAATTAGTTTGTCAAAATTTCTCTCTATATAAAAGATTCTATGTTCAACAATAGTTAAAGGAAATAATGAGATTTTATTCTTGTTCTTCAAATGTGCAAAGTAAAAATATGAAATTGCACATCTTTTGTAGAATTTCATGAGAGGTTCTATAATAAGTTACAAAAAAATTTGACTTGCAAAAGATCTTCTTTTGGACGGTCAACTACCAAAACCTAGAATGGAAAATTCCTATAAGTTATTGAGGGTGCAATAAAATTTCATTAAAAAGAAAGATTTTTTTATGCTAATAATATGCTCCAACAAATTTCATGACATTCTGACAATCTAACATTCAAAAGTACTTGCATCAGAGAGACTCTTTAAAACCAACAAAATTGAAGATGATTTGTGAAGTTGACTGGCATTTCGAGAGCATACGAAATCAAAATGAGGTCAAAGTGAGGTCTTTTCTTAATTCCATTGTACCTTCTAAAGAACCTAGGCTAGTTACTTTCTTCAAAAAAGATGACCTCCAAAAGTTGGATTTTACATCTTTTTAGTTTTAAGTTGGTGCTAGGTTTTGATGATTTTTTGCGTAAAAAGGGAAGGGGTGGTGGTGGTAAACTAAAAATGAACTTCTAAAGTCAATGATGCAATTTGTTTGTAATTTGAAGTCTTTCTCCAAAAACAAGAGTTTAGAACCTATGTAGAAAGTCAAAAATCTAAAAATTAGGATGAAAATCCAAATTGATAAGTGTAGCATTAAAAAAATGAGAACGGTGGATGCCCTTGGGAAAATATTTAAAGGCACCCATTTCCCTCTCAAAAACATCTTTTGTTGTTGCTTTGACTCCTTTGGATCCATTTTAGTAGATTTTGGCCATTTTTAAGCCAACTTGCTGAATGGTTGTTTTAGAGCCTTTTGTGCTTCATTGTTTTTGTTTATCCAAAATTTCTTTGAAGAATATTTGGATCCCTTCAAAGCTGGTCTTGTTGGCACTTGTTGGTAGTGATGTTTGCACTAACTTGTTGTTTTTGGGTTATTTTGTTTAATTGTATTAATCCTACAGTTATCCCCCTTTGTACTTTGGCGATGCCGCTTAGGGGGGCCTTTAGTGCATGCTTGTGAGTTGCATGCTACTAAATCAAAATTCCTTAAGTGTGAAATTATCTAGAAGTTGGATTTGGGCTATATTAACTTATTTACTAAATGTGTTGTACTAACCTCTTTTGTCCAATGTGTTCATCCACTCCTTGTTCTATGTAGTATGACGAAGCTTAGACTTTCCTTTGTGTAGAATTCATTAATTTGTGTCCAAATTTCAAAATTGTGGTGAAGCTTTGACTTCCCAAATCCTTAGAATTTTGGTTAATTTCTTAGATGGCAATTTTTGAACCCCAATGTCAAGTTAGCCATAGCCTTGAAGTTTTTTGTGTCAACCAAGCTTTGAGTCACCTTTGCACTAAATTATAATTCCATTTAAGTTTTGGGGCGAGAAATTAGCTTTAATCAGTCTAGAAAAAAAAAAGGCCCAAAGGAAACCAAAAGTTTATTTTCAATTGGGAAAGCCTATTCAGTAGCTGGGAGCCCTCAGGTGGCCATAAAACTTTGAAATTTCACTAGGAGGGTCAATTTGGTTGATGAGACGCCTTGAGTTGATGAAGTTTTAATTTCTGATTTTTTAGAAAGGCCTATCTAGTTAGAAGGGACCTTAGTGGACCAAAAAACTCTGAAATTTCAATTAGGAAGGCTTGTTTAGCAAAAGAAGAACCTCACGTGACCCACAACTTTGAAATTTCAATTAGGAAGGCCTGTCTAGCAAAAAAAGATCCTTGGGTGGCCCATAAACTCTGAAACTTCAAGAGGAGGCCTATCTAGCCAAGCTAGGACCCTACAATCACCAAAAAATTTTGAAATTTTGCAACAAGAAGGCTTACCCAACATCTATTGGGCCTCACAATGGTAAAAAATTCTAAAGTTTCTATAGAAAGGCTTGTCCAGTACAAGGTAGCCCTTGGGTTACAAAATAACTTGAGATTTAAGTTCCTAAACTCTTTGGAAATGTTAGAAGTTTGATAATAGTTGCAATATAGGAGATGTAGTACAGGAATTAGAATTGGAAGTTTAAGAGATAGGATTTTTGCTTGGCAAATCACAAATTAGTATTACTATTGTAGACTCCAAATAGGAATTTACAATATTTGACTTTTGTAGGAACAAGTAGCATTTTTCAAATTTTGTTTGGAATTTGAATAATTTTTTTTACAAATTCAACCAGGAGACTACAAGAATTGAATAGAATAGAATTAGAAAGAGTAGCAAAAGGAAAATAAATAAAAATAAACAAACAAAGAGAGATTTAAGGAAAAAATACTTAGAAAGAAATATAAAATAGACATGAAGATTAAATTTCAACAACTTGTATAAAAAATCTCTAAAATTTAGTTGTAACCACAAATCAAGAAAAGATAGGATGGCAAATGAAGAAGGCTTTGGATGCATTTTCAATCACCTCATAAATGAGGTTTAATCTAAGGTGAGTGATGAAATCTTTTATTTTTCATTTAAATCTTTTGATTAAAAACTTAAAACCATAGCCAAAATACAAGTTAGAATTAGACCATTAGGGCTAGTTTTCATTTCAAGTTTAGTTTTGAAAACTTGTAGAAGAGGTCTATAGGTTTCTAAAAATATACCACTTAGAAAATAACCTTAATATAAGTAAAATAAAATTCATCCAAGAATAATGAGATTAGATACTTTAAAATTAGTAAGAATTAGTAAGAATACAAAGGTTAAAAATAAAATTAGAAGTTGCTTCTAAATTGTAAGTTGAACATAATTAGCATATGAAGTTTAAAGTACGGATTAGTGGTCAAATTTTATCCATGCATGATTTCATTAGGGAATTTTAGCTCCAAGTGTCTTAATATTTTGGAAAAGTGAATTATAGTTTTACAAGGAACAAGTCCTAAAAATCTAAAAATAATAAATAGATAGAAGTAATTCAACATCTTTGGAAAAAGGTAGATGTAGGTTTAAAATCTTTTGAAAATAACCAAGAAAAAAATTTAAGCTTAATATTTCTTAGGAAAACATTAGTAAAGTCTAGAACTAACTCAAATTTTAAAAACCAACTAAAGAACCATAAGATAATGAAGGATGAAGTTTAGAATGAGGAATGGAAATTTTTTGGGAGATATTGTCCATCTATGGTCAAACTTAGTATTTAGAGAGTAGGTGTTAATCCAAGATCACAAAAAAAAATCTGAAGTCAAGTTGAATTTAGAAGTTAGTAGAAAAGTATGGATGAAGTTTAAATGACCCTTCCAAAGGCTAAACTTCATCTGGTCATAACTTCATCTGATCATAACTTCTCCTAGGAATATCGGATTTGAATGAGTTTTATGTTTTTAGAAATGGAACAATTGAATCTTTAACCTAAGATTTAAATTTTTTTACTATAAATTTTTGATTCAAAAATCACAATAGCCTTGTTTAGTTCACCCGTTTGGTTAAAAGTTGGATTGTTTTAATTTATAATTGGTTTATTTTGCAAATTCATATCCAATAGGCAATAAAAAAAGATCCATCACTTGGAAGGCATAATGGACCACACCTAGACATCCAATTTGGAAAAAAATCCATTTAAACACTAAGAATCTGGTTGTGCTCGTTTAGTACCAAGGACGGATATTAACCCCTAAAGGACCAAACACCATTTTTTGACAACATAGCGATTTTGGGCAGCTCACTATGACCGGAATTTTTCTTTTTTTTCTTTGAAATTTTCACATAAGATGTGCCCAAGGAGTAGCTTTAAGGTCCAACAACTTTCGTAACTTTTGAATACATGGTTAAAAAGTTATTGCATGATATGTCATTTTCATTGTTCGGCGGGCAGCCGGGGCAGCAAAAAAAACTTCTTTAAAAATCACTTTTAAAAAAAACTAAAATTTGAAATTGGTTCTTTAGATTTATATGTACATGGGAGGCTTTGAATCATTCCATTCCGATCAATGAGTCAAAAGTTATGAGGATTCTTAGTTTGAGGGTAGTTATGGAATCTCTACTCTAAAATAAACTTTGAAGTCCTTTATTTAACTCGATTTTCAATATTTTTGAAAAAAAATAAAAACATTGGGTGTAGATTGTTTATTACAACATTACAATTGCTGGGATTGGCATTTTTCAATATCATAAATAAATTCTTGACAGTTTAGTGTTTTGAATCATTCTCTACCTCTTCCTACTTATTATTTTTTTCCTATATGTTGTACAATTCCAAATGATCTCAAAATTTTCAAACATGTAGCCAACTTGCCTTGAAGAATAAACCCAAAGAGTAACCATCATTTTGGACATTTTTTCATACAAATGTGACCTTGTGAAGTGCAGCTGCCCGTTTTTTCGCAGGGACAAAAAAAGGATTTTTGTCAATTCAAACGCTATTATTTTGCAATCCACTTTGTGGAAAATTCTGAAATTTTTTCCACATCTTCTTAAACAAGTTTACTACAAGATCCGACGGTTACAAGTGTCCAAAAATCTTTTTTTTCTAAAATTTAGCACTAGTATTAGAAATGGCAGTTTTGGAGTGGTTTTGGTGAAAACATAGTCAAAAACCTTTAGGGATTAAAGAGCTCACATGGTGCTACGCAACATGCGTAATATATCGTAGTATTCAAAAGATGATTTTCTTTAAGAAAATCTTTTTCTTCAATTAGTTTAAATTTTATTAAGTCATTTTTCAAATTTAAACTTCCATAAAAAATTTAGAAGATCAAAATAGGTCAAAAAATTGTTTAAAAGTTTTTCAAAATTGCATTTGAGGTGGGCTATTTACACCCTTGCAAAATGGAATTGGTCAAAACATCCATAATGAAAACAACAAGGTTTTGATTCAAAATGGGGGCTTGGAAAGAAGGAAGAGAGGCCATTTATACATTTTCAAAGGCTTCACTTCCTTCCTTTAATTCCAATGTTTTTTGAGTATTAATACTAATTTATCCAATAACTAAAGAAGTCAAATCTACATTGCTTGACCATTCTAATTTTTAAAGAAAAATCCAAAATCATTAAATGGTTGCAATATTTGCTTCAAAGACCCATATTATTCTATTAGACCCTCTTTTTTTTATTTGTCCGAGTCCTTTGGACTTATGTCAAAGTTGGTGGAAGTTTCAAATTATAAATAATAAAATTTTAGATTGAGGAGTTTATTTTTTCCAAGGATTTTGACTTATTTGCATTGATTGAACGGGTTTTTGGAATAAAAAATGACCTTACTTGGTCCTTTTTCAAAAGTTAGGTGCTCTTGAATTGTTGGTCAACAATTTGTTTTGTTTTAAATTGGTCAGTAATTATTGGAGTTGTTTGTTTGAATTTTTGCCACTATCAAAACTCCATGAAATTTGTAAGGGCATATTATAATCATTTAAAATTTCTTTAAGTATTTTATTAACTAATTCTTTAAGTATTTTATTGTGATTTTAGATATTTTCTAAAATTTTACCATAGTTACTTTTAGCAATTGACTTGAAAAAAAACTAACCTACACAATCCAATAAACTTTACATCTAGCTTCCAAGAGACTTTATGTACATAAATGCAAGCTGATTTTTTTGTTTTGTACTTTCAATTGAAGATGTACTTCAGTATTTTCATTGCTTTTAGTAAGTTGTACGGATGCTTTCAATTGATGGGGAATTTTAGCACTCTCATTGTGCCATTGGACTCTCAAAGTGCTCTTCAATTCAAGATTCTTCTTTTTGGCTTTCAATCACATATTTTCTTCTTTTAACCCCTAAAGTTCTGAGGGTGTTTTCAATCAAAAACAACTCAAAACTACCACTTCTACTGCATTCATTTAAGGAAACCAAAAAATTTATTTTGGGGGGAATTTAACCATAAGATTTTGTATTTAACTTGTCTGAGATCATATAGTAAAGATTTCATCAAATTTGACCTTACGGATTAAAAGATATTAGCATTCAAAGTTGGAGAAAAAGTTTTTTCTAAAGAAGATGCTTAAACTGCACAAAAAATTAAGATTGTCCATAACTTTCTCACCTCTAATCCAAATAGTATAAATCAAATCTTCATGTATAGGTAAAAACATAATGTTTTAGGAAAAAATATTCAACAAAAATTATTTTGACTTTTTGTAATTTTTGGAGGGCTGCCCGAGAATCTCCATTTCTTGCTTATTGTGCCATAACTTTTTATCCAACATCTGATTGAGACAAAAAATTATATATCCACAAAGCTCTTGCAAAACTGCACAATCTCAAAAAATCTCAAAATAATCCACTTCAAATTGAGACAATAGGAACCTACCCGGACCCAAATTGTCCCCCAAGGGAACAAACGGTCCTTTAGAGGTTAATTGAGTTTGGAATTTTGTCCAAACATAACTTAGTCAATTTATCAACGTGGCCAATAAATTTGCAAAACTTCCTAAGATCTATTCGGGATATACTAGTTTTAGAGATGACCCATGGTCACTTGATATTGCATTTCCATTATTTTTTAGCAACCGATTGTATGCACATGTTTGTTTGTTTGTATAACTTCTAATTTGGTCAAGACCTTCTATCTCCTAGGTTTTGACTATATTTTGCATTATTTCTATCCTGATAATTCCAATAAGGTTTTTCAAGTCTTAGGGACCATATTAGGGTTTGGATTTTTACATACCATTTATCCTGTAAATATTCATTTTCAAATATTTCTATGCTAATATAATACTTTCTAGGATTAAAATCTAAACAAAAGATAAATTGAGACTAAGGTGACAATCTAAATTTTACCTAAGCCAATGTATCCTCAATTTTATCTAAGGAAATGTCATTGCCAATTGCAAACGCCATGGTAGAGAAGGTGTTGGAATACACCTCTCCTCCCTCGTTGTCTATAATCATCATAATGGATTTGCATGAATACAAGGATGCAATTGATAGAAGCTTAGAAGGAAAGTAAAAAATCCAACACAATCATTTACACAAATATTGGACTCTAAAGGATGCAAGTCATAATAGAAGAACAATACATATTAAAGTAGTTTAAGAAGCATGGTAGTGTAGGCACCGGATGTGTTTTGAGTGTGTTTGTAGTTGCTAGAGTGCATGTTCAACGTTTTGCATAAATTCTAAACCCCAAATGAAAAACTAACAGAGGTATCTTCAATTTGATTTTGGTTATCTGAATGAATCTCTAAATGATTGTAGTTATTATTGGTTATATTTGAAATTGGTAGGAGAATGGTGCCATATTAATATAATTGCACTATACAATGGCAAAAAATGGAAATGGAAAAGCAAAACAAGTTTTTGAGATCAAGATTGTATTTACAACATTAGAAATGTGTGAAGTAAAGAAAAATGAGGCCCCTTGTCAAGGAAACTTATGCGTATCTGTGCTACTACACCATAGAACAGATCAATTGTGTTCTTGAAAAAGTTGGAGGTACTATAGTTTTGACAATACACATTTCAGCCAGCAATCATTTGTATGGTCAATGCACTTGGCCAAGTGCAAAAAAGTCTATTTTGATGTTCCTAGTGGTTCAAAAATGACTACAAATTTTAATTTTCTTTGTCATATGCCTTCCTAGGAAAGTTCACAACAATGGCCACAAAAAATCATAAATAGTAGACCTATTCTTTCAGGGTTTTTCAATGGAGGTATACTATTTTAGCAAAAATTCTCAAAAACAGTACTAAAGTGTAGTTTTAAGTACTACAAACTACTCATTCGTATCCACCCAATACATCTTGGAAAAGAAGAAGGATGAAAAGTGGATTTTATTCATTTGCATGGACAAATGGAAAGGATGCATGCATCGAAATTGCTAAAAATCAAGAAAAACATGGACAATCTATATTTTTAAGCTCAATCCAAATATAGGTATCAAAAGTAGTAATAGTATTGATAGTATAATACTCTAGAAATTGAAAAATGCAACAAATAGTACAAGTGTTTTTTGCAATCATCCTTAAAAAAAGGTGGTGCAAAAAACAATGGTCTTCTTTTTTTGCAAGGGTGGAAATTAAACCTCTATTTAGAAATAAGAGAACTCCATGTAATTGAATTGCATGAATCATGTCATATTCTTATTCCAAAAACAATCACAAGTTGATTAAAAATTCAAATGCAATCTTAGATTATAAATAAACTAAAGACCAAAAGAAGATGATTTTTAAATCATTTAGTATAATTCTACTATCCATAGAATTAAAAATATATATTTGAAGATTCTTTGATATTTGTAAAATGTGGAAATCTAGAATTAGGAATTTTTGTAGATGTCATAGACAACACCTTCCATTATGTGGAGAACTATTCCTAGCTTTATTGGACTTTGTAGAAGTTAAAGCTTTTTTTCAATGTTAGATATATGCACCTAGTAACTTAGGGACTTCTATAATACTTTGTATGGTTATGGTAGAACCACCCATAGTCGACCACTTAAGCGACTCGCTCATGTTTTGGAGTAGTAGAAGGCAATGTAAATTTAGTACCTTGTAGAAGGATAGAAATGAAGGGCATTGCCAATTTTTTGTGATTTTTTTCCTTAGATTTAATTTATTATAAAATTTTGAAGCCTAAAATTGGCCTCAACACATACCCATTATGTACTTCTATAGAGTCTTTCAATTTCAATCATTCGATAATTGTTTTACCACTCACTAGTTCCTACTTTCTTGCTCACTACATTAGGACATGTGTCATGACCTTATAGTTCCAACCTTGCAAAGGAGAAAAAATCACATTCCAAACTTTGGTTGGAAACATGTTCCACCCTTGGTTGGAAATAGCTATGCCCTACATGTTGGGTATGGATCCTTGGTTGATAATGGATGATTCTACCATATTTGAAACCTTCTAGTAACCCCTAGGATGTCTTAGTGCCTTCTACAGGTTCTTAGTTTCCTTTGAAGAACTTCAAGATATAGTGATAGAATATATTGAAGGCATGATGAGAAAAAACTCAATATCTTGCTAACATGAGCTTTTGAGCATTGTTGCTAAACTTGGTATTACATTCTAAATAAATAACTTTGAATTTTTAAAGTTATATATACTTGTCTACTTGGATAATCATGGTGTTTGAGGCAATTTGATAGGTAATGCATGCTTACAATCTTGGTCTTCTTGGATAGTTGTGGGTTTTATTGAGAAGGTTGGTAGGTACTACATACTCTTAGTTTTTGTCTTCTAAGGTAGTCTTAGAATTTATTGGCCAATACATATTGCATACTTTTGTTCATATATGACATTGGATAATAGTGTATTTGATAGTTTGACAGGATTTTAATTTATCTTTGTTTAGATTCATCATGATTGGATATCAAATCTTGGTTGGTGTCTTGAAAGAGATTAAGAATAGTATTTCTATGTTAGATTTGTAAGAGCTTAGGCATTTAATGAAGGTGGAGTTGTTGAAGCTCAAGATGGTAATACTAAATTTCAAGTTGCTATGTTAATTGGAAAAATAAACAATAAAATTATGACATTCTAAAAGGAGATTGCTCAATTTAAAGCTTCAAATAGTATTTTCCATTTTTTTCAAGCAACCTACACAGATGTTCCTATAGTAAATTAATAATTCATTCACATCCTACGTGCAATATGAATGAATAAAAAATTACTGTCAAAGACGGACTCTAAACAAGAGCAAGAATGCTTCAAGAAACTCAATAGGGCGCCAGATGGTATTTTATTAGAAATGCGATATGTATTCCACAGAACAAGAGTACAAAGATCCAAAGTATAGACAACAAGGCTTCATGTTTAAAACTAAGATTGAGAGATATGAACTAGATACTAGAATGAGTTGTTGAGACAGAAGAGCCTCTCAGTCTTGACTACTATACATACTAGAGGAGCCTAAGCTTTGGGGGAGTTGCTTGAGGAGCTTATACCAACTTCTACCAACTAAAAAGTTATTTGAAAAACTTCTAGCAATTTGGAAGCCCTTGAGAAACTTCCACAAAGGGAGAAACTCCTTGAAAAACTTCCACCATCTTTTGCATCCGTAACATCACCCCCCTTTCTAGCTCCAAGATCCTTTAAGGAGTCTATCGAAATTCATCTGGATTTTTGTAGTGGCTTTTCGCTTTTTCAAATATTGATGATGAAATTCTTGGACCTTCAAAGCCACATTGGTTATGTTAGAAGTTGGTTCCCATGTGCGTTCACTAATTGGGTATCTCCACCAATGAACTAGGTACTCTACTTGATCTCTTTGGATTGTCAAATCAAGAATGTTCTCAACTTCGTATTCTTGGCCATTATCTACCTCTATATAAGGCGATGGAGGTTGAATTCTGCTAGGAAAGTTGGATTTCTTATAGATCTCCAGAAGTGAAGTGTGAAACATAGTATGTAACTTCATAGATGTTGGTGTATTCAACCAATATGCAACATTGTTGATTTGTTTTTTGATGCGGAACAGCCCAACCCTATGATAGTCAAGTTTGCCACATCAACGAGAAGTCTTGATGTTGTGTCATAGTAGCCACACTTTATCGCCTACTTGAAACTTTGGTTGCTCTTTCTTTTCACATTAGCAAATTTCTTGCAGCAAGTTTGGACTTTGAGATGAACTATTATTGTTTTGTATAATTCCTTTAAAGTTCAAATACATTGCGAAATTCTCTACTACAAACCAGGAGAGGGTTTGTCATGATAATAAGGTCCCCACTAATCCAATGCAAGATGAATCTATTGAATATTGCTACAACTGCAAAAATACAATGACCTGGACTTAATTAACAAAACTTCAAAACTTCAAATGGGTATTGTCGAATTTCTCTGGAAGGTTGATTGAAGGTTATTTGTTGTTGTTGGAAGATGAGCTCGATGTTTGTAGCATTGAACTTGACGTATTGGCTGGCATGGCTAACGAGGTTGATGTTTGGCTTTGCTTTGTTGAACATTGGAACTTCCGCTTCTAGGCCACACAATCTTAAATTCAATTTTTTGGTTTGTTTGAACATATGTTTGCGGTCAATATTCATAACTACTATCACATTCATGATGGCATCTAACTTTGAGTCATTCATAATGGTCTTGTTTTCTTCTCTTATCGTAATACTATAAAAAAATGAAGCGTTGTAATAGTATACGTATATGAATACCATGCAATCTCAAAGGATTGGGATGATAAACAAAGAAGTGAAAGCTAATAGCGCTTCAAATGTTGATTGGTTGTATTGAAGTACAATTATTTCTCTAAATTCTTACAATTTGGAGCTACTAACATTACAAATGTCAAGATTGGAATTGAACTCATAGATAAGTGGACTATTTAGGTCTATAAACCTTCTATGCTAAAGCATGATAAAGAGATTTAGCAAGAACCAACATTAATTTTAGAAGTGGGTAATCCACAACATCTAAAAATACTTTACAACTTCTAAACTGAGAGGTAATTTGTTCTCTATTTGAAAATAGCACAATTCTAATGTTGTTGAAGGCAATCTTGACAAATTGTCAGGGATGGACTCTAGACAAAAACAAGAATACTTCAAGAAACTCAACAAGGCACCAAATGGTGTTTTACTAGAAATGCAATATGTATTCAAGAAAAGAAAAGTTTAGAGATCCAAAATATAGAGAACAAGGCTTCACATTTAGAACTAAGGTTGAGAGCTATGAACTAGATACTAGTATGAGTTGTCAAGATTGAGGAGCCTCTCATTCTCGACTACTATACATACTAGAGGAGCCTAAGCTTTGGAGGAGTTGCTTGATGAGCTTCTACCGGCTTCCACCAACTTCTACCAACTTCTACCAACTATGAAGTTGCTTGAGAAGCTTCCAGCAACTTGGAAGCCGCTTGAGAAGCTTTCACAAAGTGAGAAGCTTCCTGAAAAGCTTCCACCATCTTTTGCATCCATGACAATTACAATGCCAGAGAAGTGAATTGTGAGATTTAACCCCTAAAAACCCAAGGCCTTTCTAGGGTCAAAAACATCATTGCTTTTGAAGTGTTATAGATCTAAATGACACTAAGATATAAAAATCTCATCTATACAATCTGGTAGTATACATGTTGTAGATGATGTGAATCAAATTTGGAGTCATTTAGCCACATAGATTGCAAGATTATGAATATTTTAGTGTTGAAAAGGATGTTGAAATTTTCCTAGCAAAACATTTAGAAGTAGAATTTGATTTCTATACCTACTCAAATGAAAAAACTTTAAATTATAAAGTGATTCAAAACTAGCATAAAAATACACTGGTAAAAAAAACATCATTCGATTGACACATTGCATGTGCAAAATGGCTTCAAAATGTCAAAATATAACAAGGAAAGTTGCAAAAAATACATCTGAGGATGAACCTCCTTCTACTAAAATACTTCTCAATCATTGATAACTTCTTGGATTGATATTTAATTTTAGCCACACAAACTAGACTAATATATGCAATTTTTCCCTAAAATTTTTTTAGAAACAGAAACTTTATGAAGAAGAAACAAGCCGTTGAAGTTTATTGTCTATCAGGATTTTGAACTTCGAATTGCTCCTAAACATTAAACACAACTTGGATTGACATGAAAATTTTATTACAATAACTAGATTTCAAAGAAAACATAATTCAACAAATGTGATTGAAATAAATATTTGATGAAGAAGATACAAGCCCCCAAAGTTGCAACCATCAAATGTAGTTTGGTAAACTCAAATTGAACGTCTAAACTTTGATTGGATTACAAACAATCAATACATCTTGAATTGATTTGAAAATTTTACCACACAAATTAAAATGAAAGAACTCTAATTTTTCAACAAGTTTGATTGAATTTGAACATTGGATGCAAAAGTTACAACACTTTGAATTGGACTTTAAATTATGTAAGGACACTTTGGGTCCGTTGGGGGAATTAGGAGTTAAAGGTCAAAGAAAACAAAAATTATTTTTTGTAACTTTCCCTATGCGTATGTTTTTGAGGATTTTTATTAAAAATGTCAAACACAAATTTAACAAAAATCCAACAAAACTTCTACAAAATTTCTACAACTTTTTAGCAGCTTAGGCAATTTTCTGTCTAATAGTTAATTAATGTGCAAAAAATAGTTAGTCAGTCCAAAAAATAATACATTAGAATTGGATAGTTTTAAAATACAATTAAAATAAGTTAGGCATTCATCCAAGTTGTTATTATAATTTTTTGGATGTTTATTGCTTCTTTCATCTAAAGTAGCCACGTTAACTACTCCTTATTTTGACCTCTAAAACCTAAACTCTCTACCTTGTGTATTAAGGTTTTGTTAAGTGTTACGGGATGTTGCAAGTGAGAGATTGTGTTTTAGAATAGTCAAAATGGCAAGGCAAAGATGCAGGATTTTGTGGAACAAGTTGAATCTATTTTAATTGAATGTTAGGCCTCTTTGTACCACCACAATCTTCTTCATTTGCATCTCAAGACCTTGCCCAAGCTACCTTCAAAGTTTGGAGTCCTATAACTTTTGATTTAGACTCCTAGTTAAAAAACCCATAATAAACTATATTTCTATGAAGCCAATATAAGTCTCACCTTGAGTCAAAATTCCAATAATATCCACTCAAAATTGACTTTGAAAACCTTTCTAAATGCTAGTTCATTGAACATTGGACAATTTGTCCTTTAAATTTTTTTTATTGATTTATAGCAATAAAATTGGAGTGTCATCTAAGTCCATGGAAAATAAAATAATTTAATTTAGCCACTATTGTAATAATAATTGGTGAATTGAAAAATATGGTCATGTGAGATATAAGAAGCCTTATCCATAATTTCTAATTCAAATGAGTGACCAAATAAAACAACAAGCTCAAAAGATTTTGAAAAAACACTAATATTATTTGAATGGACAAAAAAATCAATTCAAATTAAAAGGAATTACAATCTTATGGCAATATACTACAATACAAAAAACATAGTTCCAAATGCCCATATGGGCACCCAACTTGTGCCCATTGGAGCATTTGAAACCATATTCCTGCTTAATAGTTTGGTGTTCAAAGACTTCTTTTCTACTAGTTTAAAACATTGGATGAAGGAAATTCAAATCTCAATCTTATGTTAGTGTGAAAATGGCCTTATTAATAATGTTAAGGTCAATTTTCATCTTGAGGCAATAGGGCCTTTTTTGAGATGGTGACTTTAGGATGAACACACATCCCTACAATGGCAAAAATTTGATCCGTATCTACCAAGTTTTTGGACATGCTAAATGTCAATAGCAGGAATTTAAAAAGAATGAAGATTTAAGCAAATTTTACCACTTATACATTTGAGGCTTGCAAAAGAGTACATTCGTAAGGATTCAATTTTGTAGTCATTCGTTGTTTTTTGTTAATGAATCTCACAAATAATCAACCTGGGCCATTTGACTTTAGCTTTGGTGGTCACATCATAGCCATTGGATTAGCAAATCGTTTTCTTCTTTCAGCTGTGTTGATCCTCATACATTAGCAAATTGTTCTTCATAAAGTTTGTAGGTGTTTAGCAGCTAATTTGCCTTAAGGTCAAGGTGCATTTATTGCTCCTCTCCAAGCTTGCATTTATTGAAGGAATCCGCATTTTATGTGTATTCAAATATTTCTTTCTAAGACTGTTTTCCATCTTGTTCTTCTTTAAATGTGAAAGCACCATTTTCCAAAATTTGGAGGTGCTTCTTCAATCCTAGCTTCTATAAGTTTTGATTTTTGTATTGCATTTCATTTCCTTTGCAAATGGAGGCGCTGAGAGACGTTGGGGCATTGACAAGGAGTCATATAGATGGAGAGTTGGGGAGGTCACATCCTTGCATCCTTGCAGGAATCGCAACTTATTTCCAATCCTTACGTATTTGTGATGTTGTGCATTTTCTCACTCCCAATTTCTGTTTTTTGTTTCCAAAATCAAGCATTTTCTACTATTTGTGGCATGTTTGCTACTCTGGGGTTTAGGATGTTGGGGTAAATGACTATAGGATTTTGTTGGAGCAATGGTACTATGACTCAAATTCTTGGATAACTTTAAGATGCACACATTTAGAACCTCATGTAACTCTCACAATCAGAGCAAATACTTGCCGACTGCTCACATGGAAGACTTGACACATGTTTTAGAGCCACACCTCTCCAACTTGCTTGCACTCGTGCCCCAATTCTAAATATTGTCAGAGATTTGGAGCTCACCGTAATCTTATTGGAACGTTTTTAATTGGTGCTAGAGATTGCAAGTGATGTCAAAGGACCCGGCACATCAAAGAAAAGATCTACCCGTGCTTGCAATGCACGGAAACAATGTGAGACAACACCAATGGAGGATTGCAAGAAAGATTGGTCTTATTTTGCATCACATTTAGAGTGACAGAGTTGATTTCTGCTAAAACTTTTGACAGTGGAATCCTAGGAATTTAAATTTTTTATTAGAGATGGTTAACTTGACTATTATCATATACCTTATTTTTTAGAAATTAAAAAAATCATTCTATATTTAAAAGTCAATTTTGCTAATTCATCACACTTTGAGGTTTAGAGGGTTTTAGTACTTGGAAATACCCAAAATTAATGATCTAGAGCTAAATTTTTTGTGGTACATTTTTACAGTAGGGGACATGTACCTACAAAAAGAAACCTAAAAATACTTTATTTTATGGCCTCCATATTTATATAAATAGGTCTTCCTTACATGCACACTTTTGAACATTGAAGATGGTTTCAACTTTCATTTCCTGGTGAAATGTGATCACCATCAAGTCTCTACAAATGGCCAATTTTTAGGGGTTTTTTTTCATAATTTTCCAACTATTATTAATTTATACTTAGTTGTATCTATCTTCTGTGATAAATTGTTTTTTTTCTTCAAATAATATTTTTTTAGTACTTGCAAGTAGTCAATGGTACTAGTAGCCATCAATTTTTCATATCAATGGCTGAGATTATTCTATTTCATAATACTTGTAGTATTCATAGTATTGAGCGCAAAACCTACAGTTTTGGCAGAACGCTACCAATAACTTTTGGTCATTCTTGCAACCACCTTGGCCACTATAATGAGGAGGTGGTAAGAAATCTATTCCTACTCATTCACTTAGAGAAAAGGGGAATTCAATGCGAGCAACAATCTAATGAGGATTGTGTGCCGAAGTTGTACCACAATTAGTGGCAAGAGAAAAAGTAATGGATACCAAAGGCGATATCTCAAGAAACATGAGGGCAAACATGTTTGCAAGCACAATAGGGAGCCGTTGCCTCATTTGCACAAGATGACCAACTTATAGCCGGCCTTGAAGGCGAGATGAAGAAAAAGGGAGTGTAGTTCTCCACTCTCTTTCAAATTTTGTCTAATGGTCGTCTAATATGTGACTATAAACGTGAGCAGTACTTTCTGAGATACCTTAAGGTAAAAAACGTGCCTAAGAAACACTAGTCTAAAATTTTTGGATGAAAAATGGCAGAACACTTGCAAACATCCATTTTATCTACATTTGAAGGCTATGGTTAGGGCTTTGAATTTTATCTCTATTAGCATTGACAAGATGACATCCATTGACACCACTTCCTAGATTAGCATGCACATCTATACCATATAGTCCTGAGAACAAGTACCACATCTGTTGCACCTTCCTTGTATTGCTAATAGTAGTACTGCTGATCACTTGACTACTGTGATAATGTATGCTTTTTTAGATGAAGGTGTGCTATCTCGTGAGGAAATTGATTGTAAACTGGTCTTTTTTAGTGCTAATGAAGTGAGTACCTTCCAAGACCCAAAGTTTGAGGTGACCACCTAGATTTGGGAAAAGTAGGCATCTTTTACCTTGGGTGCCTCATGTGCTAGTTATAGGATCAATCTTGTCATGGAGGGTCATTGCAAGAAACACTAGCATTATATGTTTTTCAATACCTACGGAAGGTTGCAAGTTCCCCAGGGTTTTCAGACTCTGGAACTGTTTGAAACTGCACCGCAGTAGCTGCATGACGTGGCAGAGGGACTGCCACGTCAGATTATTTTTTTTATTTTTTATTTTGTTCATCTTGTTTTTTCAATTTAAGATTTTTTTTTTCAAATTTTTCAAATTTTTTTCTGACAACGGCCGTTCTTTTATTGCCAAGGGAATAGCACCAAGAACAGCCCTGAAACGACCCTCTAGACCTCCAAAAAAACATCTAATGTCCTATTTGTTGTCACAATGAAAATGACTCTGTTATCATCTACTATAACTTTTAAAGCACAAGTCCACTGAATATGAATTTTCTATTGAATATGTCTAATTTGATGTTAATGAGATTCTTTCTTTTTTAGAAATTAAAAATAATAATATTTTATATTTAAAAATCATTTTTGTGGATTTGTCACACTATGGGGTTTAGAGGGGATTACTACGTTAGGAGTCTCCAAATTTAATGATCTGGGGCTGAAATTTTCATGGTCTATTTTCATAGTGGAAAATCATATATCTACCAAAGGAAAGATGAAAACATATTATTTTATATCCTCCACATGAGTGCAAAAAGAACTTCCACTGCATACAATTTTTGAACATTAAAGATGGTTCTAAGATCATTCTTTTGGTAAAATCTCATCACTATAAATTCTTCCCAAATGGCCAATTTTTAGTGTTTTTTTATATTGATTTTCCTTTTTTTTACAATATAAATGTAAAAATACCTATTTTCATGAGATTTTGCACTTTTTTAGATCTCCTACTTAGAGAATTTTTCTATGCTTTTCCTTCCTAGGGTATCTGTTTCTTAAAGGCTTATACATTAAACATTTTTTTAATATTTTTACATTTTTTTTCTAATTATAAAGTATTCTAAAAAAAAATCAAGAGTAGTGTGCAAAACACTACAAAAAAACGCATAATGTTTCTTGCAATAATATTGGAAACCTTATCCAATTATCCCTTGGTTTCTTGCTTGGAGATGTTTTGTCAGTCTCTCTCTTCTTCCTCTTGACGTAGTAATAAGTGGTATTCTAAGCTCCAAAAGCTTACTGATCTCATGGACACTTAGGAAAAATATGTTATGAAATGTAGAGAGGTGTTGTGTATTCATAAACTTGTGAAGAGTCTAGTGTAGAGAATTTTGTCTAAGTACAAAACATTGTTGGTCAAAATGGGCATAGACATGTCTATTGTTGCAAATCAGAAATCAAATTTTGAAATTTCGTGGCTTCAAGTAATTTTGACCTTCTTGTTGATGTTGAGGTCCTCTTTTTCTGGCTTGCTTTATTTCCATGCTTAATTTGGTGCATTGTCTCATCAAGCTTTTCCAAGCCCGGGATGTGTTTATTTGTGGTTTTATGCAATCAATTAAGGCGTGCTAGCACAAATGTTCATAGACTCTTACACATCATTCATTGTAGAGGACTTCAAGCGTTACAATGAGCTCATCGAGCTGAGCTGAGGTTCAATTTTCTTGTACAAATTGTAGTTGCTTAGTTTTTAATTACATTCTTCTTTGAAAAATGCCATGTACCAAAATATACTGAAACATACATGCATGTATGAGCATTTTGAAAGTGCACATTTCTTTGGCCTTGGTTGAAAATCGCCTTTATTTGACATTTTGTAACTTAGCAATTAGAGCCATCTAGATTGAAGAAAAGTAGCCTTGTGTCATGCAGCAAAATATTCTACATGTCGCAACTTGCATTTTACAAAAAAAATAAATAAATAAATAAATAAAAATGTCACAATTCTCATACAATTTTGTCTGATAATTTCAACCCACAGCATTAGATGTCACGGAAATAGTGTTGCCTAAGAGGCACGGGCATTAGAAAAAAATTCGGCCCTCAAGAAGGCTGCCAGAATTTGATTTACGGCACCCTCAGGGTGCAATTACAGAAAAAAAAAATTGAATTTTTTTTTTAAATTAAAAAAATTCTCAATCTGATGTGACTGACGTGGCGCTGACGTGGCACCAGAATCGCTGACATGGACCAAATAGGACGTTGATGTGGCGCTGTGTGGCACCAGAATCGCTGATGTGGACCAAATAGTAGTGACATGGCACTCTTTTCTTTTTTTCCCACAATTGCACCGTGGGGGTGCAAGACTCGCAGCCTTGTTGAGGGCTGAAATTTTTCCTATAGTATAGCCTCTTGGCAAAATCTCCCAAATAGGTTTTGGGATCACTGCACAACATTGCAATTGTGTTTGTGACGGCATTAATTTCTATTTTTTCCCCTAAGTTTTATGAAATTAATCTTTCTTTCCACAAACAAATGAAAGTCTCTTACATTTTTGCAGTCAAACCACCGCCTAGCTATTTTACTCTACCCTGCCCACACAATCGAAATCAATCGAAACCAAGCCCAACCTAAGTGTTCTGCTGTAGTAGTTGGGAATCTAGGGTAGGACCACCCATTTCCAACTAGGGACCAATTCCCAACCAGTAGTGCCCCTATTTCCAATCAAGGCTTGTAATGTGTTTTTTACTCTTTTTTAACTTTGGAACTAGTAAGATCATGACACATGCCCTAAAGTATGCAAAAAATAACAAGAAAATAGATAGTAGGAAGCTAGTTCTTGAGTGATCGGAATTGGAAGACTCTAGTGATTGGGAATTGATTCAGAACACTTTTTGGCTCCCAAAATTCACAGAAATTTTAATTTTGCAAAAAAAATTCTGAAAATTTTGCAATCTTAGTATTTTCTATCTTCCTACACGGGAAAAACCTCCGTTGCATTCAATTGCTCACCATCTGCGCCACAGAAGCTTAAGTGATTAGGTATAGGTGGTCCTATCCTAGCTAACTTAAAGGCCGATTTTTTTTCTTGAATCCATTTTTTTCCAAATTCTTTTGAGCAGGCAGAGCATTGAAGGTGCTGCACTGTAGTTTCTCCGCCCTAGAGATTCTGCCACCACAATAATTGCCCCAGCAGAGGAGCGGGTGGGGTTGCAGAATGGGTCTCGCCAGGGAGCAGGAAAGCGAAGTCTGCAGCATGCCAACGGCGAACTGTCAACAGAGCTCCACGAGACAACAGCAGTACTGTAGTAAGTTAAAGTACTGTACTGTACTGTACAGTAAGTTAGTGTACCAGTAAGTTACACCCCTCCCGAATTTCATGACACGTATACGAACAGTGGACGCACTTCCCTGCACGGCCAAGTACCAATGCGCATCGTGCAGTGCGGATGGGGAAAATGAATGAAAAGTTGGTGAGATCTTACTCCTGCTGAGAAGAGACGGGGCAAACTCCGTCACCTGTACTCACACTTTCTCTTAACTTAAAAAATAAAAAAAATAAAAATTGTAATTGTAATGTAAAAAAAAGAATCAATTTCACTGAAAGCTACTGTAGCGATCGGGACCGCCTGAGGGTGAGTACGAGTAGGACCGTAGGACCCATTCCAGCCGGACAATCAGCCGGAAAACAAGGTCTGCTTCATGTGCAAATTTTAAACACTAAAAAAGTAGAGAGAGTTGGTGAGGTGCCGGCGGGCTGGTCTGAACCCACCATGTGATGTCTGCCTGGTCTGGTAAAAGTGATACTCCAGAGTCATTCCAGTGAACAGGGAACGGGATTGCCGGGACAATCAGGAGCTTGACACTGAGTTCAATCAAGCGCTGCTCGCTTAAAAGTACGCTTCATATGCGCACCGTAAGATAAAGCTTTTCATTTGTTCACTTTGACTTGAGTCCTCCGTTAAAAACTCAAGCTGTATAGGGACGTGTAGGGAGTAGGGACAGCCATACGCTTCAACAAAGCTCCAACAAGGTTCAACAAAGCTGCAGCTAACTTAGCAAGCTTCAAAAAGGCTGGCTATTGAATGAGCTTGCGGAGGAAACCTGTGACATTTCCCACCCGGGCTCAGCCTGGAATTGAAGGACGGACAGGCCAGCGAGCGATCCGAAATTTAAACAAGCGCACCTGGCCAGGGCTCTTCAAAAACATAGCTCCCAACGGAAAGCTTCCATAGCTATCCTCTCTTGCGGTCTTGCCTTGGCTGTCCATCAAATGAAGGGCTTGTTTTGTGGCAATAGGATTGATTTTGGATTCTGCAACCGAATAAGGCATCAATTCCATAGTGCCATCTACCCACCTTTCATTAGAGAAGAACCGAGCGCTCCCGAGGGCTGCCAGTTCCCAATGATTTGCTTGCATGAGAACCAACGTTCTCCAGGTAGTGCGCACATGTGAACAGAAGTTCTCCATGTGTCTGACGATGACTTCAGTACGGGTCAACTGCTCGTCCCAATGTTGGGACGGATCATCTTCCCGGACTTCTTCTCTTGAGGCTTCTTCTGTATTTAGGGTTCTTCTTCTATTCTACAGGGGCTTAGAGCATCTCCTGCAGCCCTCTTGGTTTGACCCTGCTAAATGGGCTTTGGAGGGAAGAGTGGCGAAATCAAAGTGAGCGGGGTTGGAAAAGCTCCTGCAGACCGGAAGAAGAGGGCCGGCAAATGATGGTGTAGAGCTAATGGGGAAAGCTTGCGGCTTTCCCGAGGCAACTTTCTCATTAATTTAACCCTTGACTTGCCAAAAGACGGAACTCGATGACAAAGAGGGGCCTCAAAGGGTTGCACTAGAAATGAAAAATCTAGTGCAACAGAGCCAAAATTGAGAGGCCCCGCACCTCTACATCCTTGTCTACAGTGCTGTTGGGGATTGGATTTCCCTCGACCGCTCAAAACTTCCCTAACAGGGGTGTTTGAGTGGGCTGCAGGAGATGCTCTTAGGGTTTAACGAGTTCCAAAATGATTCTACTACAATTGGCTATGGCTATGGCTCATTTGTCATTGTTGTTCTAGCTTTTTGTGCAAGTGGATTGCACCAAATTACAAATGAATGGGAATGTATAGGGAATGTCCGTCACGTAGAGGGAACCAAAGGAGAACGCCCCTAGAGCAGCCCTTAGAAGGGTTTAGTTCTTCTCTAATGCAACGTGAAATGGCCCTCTTTGCCATGATATGGTAGTGTGATGCACTTTGAATTAGGTGATGATGATCTAATATGTACACTATACCAATACCTCTTTCATTCAGCTACTTGAGGCCCCTTAAAGTTTGGATGTGTGACACATATGTTAAAGTCAAGATATAATAGTTTGACAAATCTTTAGTCATTAAATTACACTTTGTTTTATACTCAATCCTCTATAATGACACTACATTTGGGTACAATAGGCTTCTAAATATATTCTCGCATGTGGTCACACCTTGAAATCTTAGAGTTGTTCAATAGTGTGTAAATAATAGAATACATTTTTAAAGATTAATAAGGACATTTATAAAGAATGTGTAGTCACTGAAAGTATTATTTGAGAGGATTGTGTATACAAGTAATAGGGGGTATCTCTTTGTTATTTTTGTACCCTTAACTCCTAAACTTCAAAGGTCCAACCAGGCTTTAAAACTGCCTACCTTTGCAAGTCTGAAAAGTCAAAATTAGAGTAAGGCATGAAGATCTCAACCGTACAATATTGTATTGTGCATGTTGTAGATGGTGTGGAACAAATTTGGGGTCATTTGACCGTATAGATTGCAAGATTATAATGTTTTGGTGTTGAAAAAGGTGCTGAAATTTTCTTAAAAACACATTTGGAGGTGAAATTTGATTTCTAAACCTACTCAAATGAAAAAACTTTAAGGTACAAAGTGATTCAAAAACATAATATATACACTTTGGTGGGGAAAAAAATCATTCAAATGAATCATTGTGTCCACAAAACGGATTTGAAATGTCAGAAAACAGTGAAAAAAGTAACAAAAAATCACATCTATGACTAAACCTCCTTCTACTAAAATGCTTCTCAATCACTCATAACTACTTGGATTGCTATGAAAGTTTAACTACACAAACTAAACTAGTATGCGCAACTTTACCAACAAGTATTATTAGATTTGGACATTGTATGAAGAAGTTATAGGCCGCCGAAGTTCACTGCAATCCAACAATGTCTAGATTTTGAACTTTGAATTGCTCCCAATCATTCGAAACAACTCGGATTGACATGAAAACTATACCACAACAATTACACTTCAGTGGAAACAAAATCCAACAAATTTTATTGAAAAAAAACATTAGACTACAAAGATACAAGCCCCCAAAGTTGCAGCCATCAAATGCAGTTTGGTGAGCTCAAATTGAACCTATGAACTTCAATTGGCTCCCAAAACTATTATACATCTTGGATTGATCTGAAAATTTTATCACACAAACTAGACTAGTATGCAAAACTTCTCCAACAAGTTTTATTGAATTTGGACATTGGATGCAAAAGTTACAACCCTTTGAATTTGACTTTTAGGCTGTGAGGACGTTTTTTGTCCCCTGTGACGTTCAGGGGTTAACTAACTAACTCTTAATGCATACTACTTTCACATCATAGTGATATAATTCTTCATAGAACTATTTTTCATTTGCTTGTAGCTTCAAAAATAATGAGTATAAATATATACAGTCTAAGTACCACCAAACTTGACTCAATTTGAATTAACCCCTAAAGGACCAAACACCGTTTTTTGACAACATAGCGTTTTTGGGC
The DNA here is from genome assembly GCA_951230915.1 of Antitrichia curtipendula. Classification (NCBI taxonomy): domain Eukaryota; kingdom Viridiplantae; phylum Streptophyta; class Bryopsida; order Hypnales; family Leucodontaceae; genus Antitrichia; species Antitrichia curtipendula. Next base: position 15,262,496 of record OX579638.1, on the reverse strand, counting down.
AGCTCACCACAAATGGAATTTTTATTTTTTTTCTTTGAAATTTTCACACAAGATGTGCTCGAGGAGTAGCTTTAGGGCCCAACAATTTTCATAACTTTTGACCACATGGTTAAAAAGTTATGGTATGATATGTAGTTTTCATTGTTCGGCGGGCAGCCCGGGCAGCAAAAAAAACTTCTTTAAAAATCATTTTCTAGAGAAATAAAAATTTGAAATTGGTTCTCTAGATTTATGTGCTCAAGGAAAGCTTTGATCATTCCACTTTGATTTATGAGATGAAAGTTATGAGGAATTTTAGTTGTGGGTAGTTTGCGGGTAGTTATGAAATCTCTACTCTAAAATAAACTTTGAAGTCCTTTATTTAACTCAATTTTCAATATTTTTGGAAAAAAATATTAACACATAAATGCTATCATGTACTCTTTTTTATAACTTTTAATACTGGACCAACCTACTAAAATACAAATAGGAATTAACTCAATTTTCAATATTTTTGGAAAAAAATATAAACACAAAGTGTAGATTGTTTATTACAACATTACAATCGTTTGGATTGGCATTTTTCAATTTCATAATTAAATCCTTAACAATTTAGTGTTTTGAATCATTTCTACTTCTTTCTACTTACTATTTTTTTCCTATATGTTGTACAATTCCAAATGATCTGAAATTTTTCAAGCATGTAGCTAACTTGCTTTGAAGAATGAATCCAAAGAGTTACCACCATTTTGGACATTTTTTCATACAAATGTGACCATGTGAAGTGCAGCTGCCCGGTTTTTCGCAAGGACAAAAAAAGTGTTTTTGTCACTTCAAATGCTAATATCTTGCAATCTACACGGTGGAAATTTCTGAAAAATTTTCCAAATCTTCTCAAACTAGTTTACTACAAGATCCTACGATTACATGTGTCCAAAAATGTTTTTTTTTCCAAAACTTGGTATTTGTACTAGAAATGGCAGTTTGGGAGCGTTTTTTGTGAAAACATAGTCAAAAACCTTTAGGGGTTAAGCTTAACGGTGGACTCAATGTTTGGACATGTCAATTTCCTTCCGGTGTTGTTTCTGGAACATCTTCCTTATAGCTTGGAACTTTAGAAGGTACAAATTTAAGGCATGATTGAATGCAATTATGTCGTACGTAACCCCCAGTGTCGGTTCAGGTACGTACATGGTGGGCTTGCGAGATGAAGTGTCTTATCACACACATAAAGAAGTGAGAAATTGCAGCACTTGGCACCAGTCAGTGTGAGAGGTTGGTTAGCACCGTACACCATAACTTATGCAACAAGTTATGCAAGATCTGCGTAACATGAAATACCGGTACACCATGCTGCTGTAGCAGATTTTTTTTAATGTTTACGTCCCAGACGAGCTCTCCAACTATTGTTCAACTGTTCCGGTTACCGTTTCTGCAATAAAGTCAAGTTAGTCAGAGGCTGAGACCTAGCCACAGTGGCTGCGGTACGATAGGTGCTTTTTAGCAATGAAATGATGTAACTTACTGCACGCGAAAACCACAAAAATTATTATACTGCACCTGCAAAGCTGCACCCCCTGCCAGTTCCATTTGAATACCTTCTTTTTAAACAGAATAGTGAATTATAATTGCGAAAAAACCACTGAACCGTCATGTACAGCACTTTCACCAGCGTGCCCACTGAGAATAAGTTCGCAGCCACTAAACACTAAACACAAGTCGCCCTAAACCACACAGCATGAAAACAACGGGAATGCCCATTACAAATTTATGTCAGCTTCCAATAGTTGGAAACCCAATGCATAATCTGCCATCCACTCGCATCTGAATAATTCGGATGAGAAACCGAACCTTATAACGAAACTGCCATTGACAGCTCAAAATGTTTACAAAATATTGCAGCTCCAGTGAGTGCAACAACTTGAAAGTCGAATAGCCCCAAGAGCTCTCCCCCGAACAAGCCATCCATCGATCATTCATTAACACATTATGTACGATAGAGACGATCCCTAGAGCTAGCTTCTGCCCCTCTAGACTCAAAAATCACTCCACCTCTCGAGCAGAGTTGTGTGTTAAATTCTACGCTCACAGTGCAAGAAGCGCAACCAGGGAAACCGTGGCGGCAGCCACGACTTGGAAGATGGTGATAGTGGTGCCGGATGCGGCATTTGGTGATGAGTTGGGGCTGGTAGTCGGGGGTGATGTGGGAGTGACGGGGGAAGACCCAGGAGGGGGGGCACTGACGTTCACACTCAGCTTCTGGCCGCCCCCGCAATGCCCGGGAATGCCGCAAATGAAGGAGTTCGCGCCGGCGACGAGAGCGATGGTGTCGTTGCCTGTTTGCACCCTGTTGGTGGAGGTGAGAGTGCAGGAAGCGTAGTCTGCTGCGGAGACGATGACAACGTTGTGGGCCGCCTTGTTGTAGACGAACACTGCACAACAAAAAGCAATATGTCAATGCTACAGAAACTCCTCTGAAGACGGATCACCACTTGCATGTCGTAGACTCTAGTTCGATCTGAAAATAAACGTTAGTAATAGAGGGCAATTGCAAGAGATCAAACAGGGTCTCTACGTGTAACAGGGGAAGCTCAGGCAACAATGCGACAACTCAAAACAGCACTGAATATTCTAAACTGTCTAAACATGCGTGCCTACGACTCCAGATTCCGCAACCAACTCCACCTGAAATCGAAACTCGTACCAAATAACAAGGTAATGCAAAAGTTGGACCAAAACAGATGATTGTAGAAACGAACGCCGCAACAGGGGAAGCAGAAGCAACAAGCTGAAACAGAGGAGCTCGCTTCGAGAGAAACGCAAGATCGACAAAGACGTGGCGACTCCACTCTTAGATCGAATACCACATTCCAAACGATTACTAACCTACAGACAGCTTCAGAATGCGAGTTCAGATTACGACAGACTCGCTGCCTAAAAAAGTTGGACCGAAACAGAGGACGGCAACAAGACGTCCCAACAACAGGGGCAGAGCTGTACACAACAAGCTCAAAACACAGGCGCTTCGTGGAGTAAGCGCGCAACACTAACATAGATATGTCGTGACGGCGCATACCACCAGTAACACCACATTCCAAAAGATTGCTAACGTCGAGGCCAACCTACAGTCGTCTCAGATTGAACCTTGAGCTCAACAAATTAAAACATCCACGAAATGCCACATTACGCAACATCGGAAAAGAACACCAACTCATGCAACAGGCAAAGCTTTGGATACCAGCAAGAAGGAAGACGTCACTCACGCAAGGTGTCGCCGGCAACAAACGTCTTGTTAGCCGCCCAAGTGGCATAGAAAGTGGGGGTATCCGGCAACCCCCATCCTTCGGCTTCGCCCACAGTGTACGACGTGCCTTGCACCACCGACGCGGCGCTCACCAGCAACACTGCCACCATAGCCAATACTGCACTGCATCTTCCCTGCGCCATGATGTGCCTCCAAGCAAGCAAACAACACACACAACTTGCTGGATCTAAGCGTAGCTAGCACACAATCCACAAGCTATGGTCGTGAACCTAAGACGAGCTCAAGGAATTGAACAGGATGGTAGTAGTCTGATCGATCTGAGAGAGGCTTGACAGATGAGAGATGGCCAGCCCACTCGCAATCAGGACTGGGAGCTTGCAGACGATCACTGACACAGCGGTTATAAACATATAATGAGAGAGCAATGGGCGATGAATGGGTTTATGAGGCCTGCTGGCTGGGGGCAGTCCGGCGCCTGCGCTTCTGACGAAAGGGGAAGGAAGGGGAGACCAGGACTCCAGAAGTTGAGTCGTTACCGGAGAAAAGGGTTCCTCTACGCGGTAAGAAATGACTGATGATTGTGGTCGAGTTTACTTTTCTTTTGAAGTGATAAAAGATGGGAAATATTTTTTGCTTTCGCACATTAGGAGGCTTGCGATACGTTGGAAGTTACTATAGCAAGTTCCACAAGGGAGTAAACAAGTGATCCCTTTTTAAACAAGCGGACCACTATCATAAGTTCATGACATTGTCAATTCATAACACCATTACGACATCTATCATAGATGAAAACAATGAACTAAGGTTGAACCTTTGCACACTTAAATTTAGGTGGATCCTAGGTATCTCAAAAACACATACTAGTTAAGGTAGCAACACCCATAACTGTCACCTCTAAAATCTTGGAATTTTTTTGGGAAGTGAATAGATGTGATTACAAGGATGTACTACATCTGAATATCTGAATATTGTTGGCATTGGGTGTATGTATAGACGGCTCTTTAAAAATTCACAACTTATTCTCACATTGTTCAAATAATACATTTGAAAGTGCACATGAATCATTTTTGTCTTGCTAGTAGGGGCCAATAATTTGCTAAATGAGTATTAGTAGACATCATGTCTAAATCCCTTAATCCCTAAGTGCTCAAACGACCATTTTCTGGTCGTTGCCCGACTTTAGGTAGAATTTTTGGGAAAAAATAATTTATTTTCAATTTTATTTTTTTCCAAAAGATTGGATTGTCTTTCAATATTTATATTCAAAACTAAGATCGCTATGGTCAAACAAAAATTATAAGAAAAATAGCACAAAGTGTTTAGAATTGGCTAATGTTGAAAAACTTACTATTTTGGAAAAGTGCTGGTGTTTTCATTTCTAGATCTTATGCATTTTTTTGCAAATCAATAGAAACAACAATTTTGACCAATAAAAAAAAATTCAAGTACTAAAGGTAGAAATTATATTTTTGGTGAATTTTGAAGTTATATCTTCAAATTCATTTGAAGAGAACCTAAAAATAATTTTATGATTTTGACCTTGCGGATACTTTCTACTTTTTATGCTTCACATTATCTTATTTAATACAAATTTCAAAAAAGTTATAGAACTTATATTTTATAATACATTTGTGTTTTGTCCAAATCCCTTAAGGCTTTTTAGGGATTAAATTAACGGTTATGGGTATTGTTACCTTAAGGCCACTTCACACTACAAGAGAGGATCGAGAGTTCATCGATTTCCACTAATCAGATTGTAGGAATCCATAAATTCTTGAAATCTCGGCCTCTAGACCTTTCATGCTAGAAGACACAGTCCAAAGGCCATCGCCCTCCAAACTGACAATGTGACAAAAAAATAAGTACATGGCAATGGACTCTCAACCATAGTTTGGGCTAGTCAAATACAACTCTCCCAACTATGTTCGAGAATCCCGTCAATTAATTTTTCTAAAAATATCATAAAATCATAAACTCTCTTTGTTACTTGTTATCTATAGCCCTAGTGTGAAACGGCCCTTCCTTTGCGGACCTCGATCTGGAGGAACAAATTGACTGGTGTTGAAATGTTATGACCTTCCTTGACGTGATGAAGTTTTGCGCACTGGTGGAGATTGGACTGAACTCTCGCCAGTCCCAAGAGTGACCTTCCCATGTGAACACGTGTCTGCCACCCAGCGTCTCTGGCTTTTTCCTCATCAAATGCAGTAAATGCCGTTGGGGTTTTAATTGTTTCTGGAGAGGGGGCAGGTGAAGGGAATTATGCGCAGACGAAAACAGGGCATGCCCTCGGACGTCCACGTAGCTCCTGGAGCAGCCAATTGGAGGTAAGTTAGGTAGGTCCGCAGGTGACGTTTGATGCCACGGAATCTGCTGAAACAAGTCTTCGCGGTAGGCTGACTGAGAGCATCTCCACCGGGGCACGCCACAGTGCCCCTGCAAGGGGTTTGTTGGGGCCCTGTTCGTTTTTTTTCCCCACCAGTTGCAGATTTTTTATATTTTGTCAACGCAGGTCACAGGAAATTTTGATCATCACTTGCTAAGTGCTGGACCCATCTGACTTGGGACCATGCTAAGGTAAACCAACCCATTGTGGTCAAATGACCCATAGTGGACACCTACCTCATGACCCCATCATGGTTTTTTCAGTTCTTTCAGATTTTGCCTTCAATGCATGTCTTACATGACAGTAATGAAGTAGTTAGTGACTTCATTAGGAACTTCTAATTTTTCAGTGAGAATTCATTGTGAAAATTGACTTTTAAGGCTTTCTATGTTAGAAAAGATTTTGACTGCTTTAGGTGAGCTAAATGAGCATGATGGATTCAGATTTTGTTGGATAAAAGGTAGTCTACAGACTCTTATGGGCAAAAATGCATTGAACATTTCAAAAATTTGTAGCAAATTCACATTTTGTTAGAAGAAGATAATTTTAATTGCTCTCATTTCTTGCACTCGTACTATTGTTGGAAAAAAATTAAAAAAATTCAATAACCACATGATGTCAAGCTCCTTATTTTGACCACTATGGGCTGGTTCACCTTACTAGGCAGAATGATGTTTTGGGGTGTGAGAGTCAATGGATAGTGACCAACTTGAATGGAAAAGCCTCCACCCACCCCAAAAAAATCCATGGCTGCCGGTCTGTATAAGGATCAGCCATTGTGAAGCTACTAATTGGAATTCACAAATGGGGAATTCAATCACTTCGTAAATTTTATTCCCAATAAATTCACTTGTTTTGGGACTTTGTTTGCAGATTGGAGTGACTAGGTGGGGCCCCGGAATTTTATTGTGGCATGGGAGTCAGAATTGGCACGGCACAGACCATGTGGCATGTCCAATATACTGAGCACCACTGGAGATGCTCTGACGGACCAGTTCAGTATGGAGTATTCTGGTTGTAGAAATGTCAACTCGATTCATTTTTTCCAATTTGACTTCACAGTTTATTACAAATTCTTACATAGTAGTGGGAAATTTTTATTTTTTGTAAAAATTGATGTTGATTGAGCGTAACATTGTTAATGAGCCTAAACCATTTCCCTGGTTTGGAGACTGGAATAAATCACTCCAAAACATTTAGTAGCTTTCAAAAGGGCTGTTTTTTCCTCTCTTGAATCTTCATCCACAAAACTCATCGACAACATATCATAGAGAATTCAAGTAAGCTATAATACCGGTATGGTGGCAGAACATTTATGGTACACCACATTTTTCTTGTTAATTTTGGGACCAAACAACCAAATCTACAAATAAATGTAAAAATAGTTTCCCAATAATCCATATAATGAATTAAGTCATATATCAATTTGTCATTCAACTGTCTATCATCAAAACAATCTTCAATGGCAAAACAAAGGAATTGCTTCATTGACATTTCATGAGAATGAAGGGTGGAGACGTCGTTTTTATAATGAAATCTAGTGTCTGTCATGAGTCCTCAAAGGATATGGGATAATTTGAAGGTGAGAGCTTGACTGCTCATTGTCAAAACAAAGGAATGGTGTTCAAAGTTGAATTTTAGACCTCATTATGGTATAGTAGATTAACCTTTTTTCGAAAAACTTTGAACTAAGAAAAAGTTGGAAAATCAAGCTAGTTTTCACCTTGAAAAATCCATTTGTGATTTTGACCCTTCAAAAAAAAGTTGTGGACAAAATCAAAGAGGATATTTGAAAATGTCAAAGAAAATGTCCCTTCCAACCCCTCTTTGAAAATTTTCTTACCTTTGATTGGAGGTTTTAAGTCTGAGACAACTTTTGGGAGATGAAAGTTAGTTTGATTTTACACATTAATTTAGTTCAGAGTCTTTTGAAAACAAATATTTTACTATGCCCAAATGAGGTTTGAAATTCTATTTCAAATACAATTCCTACTTTTTACTTAATTATGAACAATTGAACTCCTACTAATCCTAATTTACAAATTCCAAATGAATTGTTTTACTTCCACCACCACCACCCACTTGTATGAAGAGTTTGTCTTCTCAGTTCTTAACACAAAATAATAAGTGGACTTTGAAGATTCTTGAAATAGTCGTTGAATGTTGTTTTCATTGAATTTTTTGCCGAATACTTAACCCCTAAAGTCCTATTGTCACTTTAGGGGACAAAATGGATTTGGGGCAAGCTCCTATAGTCTCAGTATTTGTCATGATTTTCTGAATTTTTTGTGAAGATAGAAAAAATACATTAGCTTTCCAAAAATATAATTTTTATTTCAATGGGATCCTGGGAACAAAAGTTATAGCACAAAAAGCCCTTTTTTTAGTTTGGCGTGCAAAAAAAAATTGCAAATAAACTGAAAGTAAATTTTTATTTTATAGATTATAGATTATATTTTTATAGACATGGGAAGCTTTGATTTATTCCATTTGGATTTGTTATGTGAAAGTTATAGACAATCTTGTTTTTCAAGCAATCAAAGCGTCTTCTTGAAAAAATAAATTGTAGGATTCATTTCTAACCTCAATTTTCAGAATTTTGCCCCTCAAACAGTTTCACAAGGTTAAGATCTCTTTCTAGAAAAATCTCACCATTGAGATTAGGTGTATTTCAATTCCATCTCAAAGCTATTAACAATTTAGATTTTTCTTCAATCTTGAACCTACTAATGAGTTAAAAACTAAGTGTGTTTTTTTAATTTTTTTTTAGAATCTCAATTCAATTCTTATCATATAAAATTAGAAATTCAAAATCAGCACAAACAAAATTATAAGTTATGAAGGTTCAAAGTCAATTAATGTAGTTGAGCCAGGTGCTAAAACCCTTGTTTCCTTTTGGTTTCCTTCACTTCAAACACAAATATTTTGCAATCTACACAGTCAAAGGTTTGTGAAATTTATTCTACAAAATCTTATATTAGTTTGGTACAAGATCCTATGCAAAAAAATATTAAACTTTTTTTTTTCCCTCTTTGCTATAGAAATGGCAATTTTGAGTGGATTTGATGGAAAAGAGGCCTTGGGACTTTAGTAGTTAAAAGTTACATTTTTACACATTAAAGTTTATTTTTATACTTTAATTAAATGTTTGGCACCATAGTGCAGAACTTGCTATCCGGACATGAGGGAGTCACCAATCTCTTAGTTAGCCACTTACCCCTATAGCTACTGATGGATGTGAAATATTCTACATCATTCTATAGGAAGAAGGTTATTCTATGTTATGTCCCTAAATCTTTGGGAGTGAATTTAGTTTAATTTGAACAAAGTCATTGGTTGAGTAGGAAGTTGCAATGCTAATGTCATTGGCTAGTTGGAAAGTTGCAATGTTAGAAGCTTTTGCTTTCTAGGGGAGCAAAAGTCCCTCAAGAATTGGTTAAAAATATTATGGAGTGAGCTTGCTAATTCCCAAACTCATGAGCTTGTGATGGTTGGTTGTTGGCATTGTTGCATGCTAATGTGTCTTTGATTTGAATCACAAGTTGTTTAGGAATGAAATGTTTGTGATTCATTTTATACAATTAAAAAACTCCTATAGATCTGGTGACTACTGGAACCCACTGTCAAATGGTGTATTTTATTTTTTGCATAGGTGAATTCTTCTTCGGAAAGCTTTGTAAGATTTTTAGAAATACATTCAATTACACAAATTTGAAAATGGAATATATTGCAGAAAAACAAGTAATGTAGGATTTTCCATTGTTGTCCTTTTGGACTGATTTAGATTGATTTGATTCAAATTATTTGGGGCAAATTAATGGCAATTCAAGGAATACTTTGCATTTATCTTGGTCAATTCATTTTTGAAAAACAAAGAAGGATACATTGATTGTTAGAGCAAGTGTTTTAACCTTTTGGTCCCATTCTTAGAATGAATAAAATCCCAAACTTGATATCTAATTCCAATCATTTTAGCTCCCATTCTACATTCCATATATTTCCATGTAACCTAAGTACAAATAGTGTGACTTTGGTAAATTAGTATCATGCGCATTAAGAAGATAAATCATTTTTTTGGTAGAAAAGAGGTATTTGGATACCAATCATGTGGCAATGTATCTTGATGTTCGGGGACTTTGATTCTATCTAAGGTAAAAGTACCTATTTCAGACAGCCTCCATGTTGACGCTTTTTAGGTTGACCTATTGTAGATAATAGTTGGATGAACTATTCACTGAGAGAAATTATTTCTTTGTACCATCTCATCCACTCATCTCTCTTCCCTCCTTGCTCAGGGAGAAGTGCCAAAACTAACCACGATAGGTGAGTCTATGAGATCGGGATGGGTCCCAATGAAAAATCCTCATTTATATTGAATAAAATATTCATTTTTTTTTCATTCTTCCTCATCTTTAAAATTTGCATAAGGTAGGAGGCTAAAAAATGGCACATCTAAGGGCTGGTCTCCCTTTTTTGTGTATTTCATTGGATGGGAATAACTTTAGCTCATTTTTCGGACAAAGAGAAATAGACAAGGAATCTAACCCAAGTGGTTTTGTATTTTTCCAAACATTTTTGAATTACTTATGAATTTTCAAATGAATTGAGTCGTAGGTCCCTATTTATAACCCTAGGTCTTCTATAAACGATTCACTTGCAATTCTAAAGAAAGATGGGGAAAGCAAAGCAAATGATTGGCTCTTGCAATTGATAATTCTTTTTTCCTTGATTCATTCAATGACTATACATGTCAATTTCAAAACCAACTCATGTCCATTTCGCAACCATTTATAGGGTCCGTTCTTAATGCCCATTCCATTTCAGAGCTTCCTACTTTACATTGAGCTCAGTTTCTCAACAAATTTCTCAGATTGTAGAGGTTGAAATGCTTAAGTTATCAAGAATATGTAAGGTAGTAGGCTCTAAAAGCGACCCTTTAAGGGCTGATTCGCCTTTTTCATAGGTTTGTATGATTAAAAATATTTTTAGCTCATTTTTTAGAGAAAGTCAAATAGATGCCGAATGTAACACAAGTGGTTTCATATTTTTTGAAGCATTTTTGAATTAGTTATGAATTTTCAAAGATTTCTGTTGTAGGTACCTATTTGTGACCCTAGGTCTCCCAAAATCTGTCCCCTTGCAACTTCTAAAGTGATTTGAGGAAATCAAGATCAATGATTGGCTCTTGCAATATAAAAACAATTTTTCCTTGATGCATTCAATAGCTAAAGTGGTCCATTCAAGGATCACCTGCAATCCATTCTACAACTAATTATAGGGTCGGTTTGAAGGAGAGGGTCGCAATCACAGCACACTACCTTACTCCTACTTAACAATGGAGTTTTAGAAAATCTTGTCACACATTCAAGCTTGTCATCCTGACAAAAAGTTGGAACCTCAGGTGGTACAAATTTGCTCAAAATCATTTAAGTTTGGGTAGAGCAGTCTTGAGAAGTTTACCTTAATTTTAAGAATTGTGGTTGCTTTTCAGTGCTTGTCATGGAGGACTTGGATCTTTTTCCAAAGACACGGCATTGTTGTGAATCAAGAGACCTGCATAACATTCAAGAGCTGTGAGAGCAGCTGCCTTCCCTCTGACGGAATGATGTGGTATATTCCACATCATTTCATCCAAAGGATGAAATGGTGTGGAATATTCCACACCCAACATTAGCTAATAAGCCACGCGTCAATAATGTCAGACTTCTGCTCAGTGCCAAGGTCATGACTGCATAATCGGGTTACTGGGGTGGTAGGAGGTAGAACAAAATATACAAACAAATAATTATAAAGATAGATGGTCTGTCAAAATCCAAAGAATTTTTTGAGAATTATTTCAATGAAATCTAACCATTTGCCATCCATAACTTATTTTGAGTTTTTCTTAGAAAAGAGAAGCTCTTTGTGTACATATGGGGTGGTAGGAGGTAGAACAACCCATGTGGGATATGTAATTTAGAATTTGTAATTTCTCAACCGCTCATAGTTAAGTCTAAAGTAGGAATTGTGTTAAAACTACAATTTCAGACCTCATTTAGGCATAGTAAAATAACTTTTTACAAAATACTTTGAACTAAAATAAGTTGTAGAATCAAGTTAAATTTCATCTCCAAAAATCCGTTTGAGATTTTAATCTTCCACTCAAAAGTTATAGACAGATTTCATAGAGGGATTTGAAAGGATTTTTTTTTGACATTTTCATACATCCTCTCTGAAATTTGTCCATAACTTTTGAGTAAAAGATCTAAATCTAAAAAGGATTTTTGGAGATGAAACTTAGCTTGATTCCACAACTTTTTTTAGTTAAAATTCTTTTGAAAAAAGGTATTCCACTATGCCTAAATGAGGTCTGAAATTATAATTTTAACACAATTACTACTTTAGACTTAACTATGAGCGGTTGAGAAATTACAAACTCTAAATTACATATCCCACATGGGTTGTTCTATCTCCTACCACCCCAAGTGTACATAAAGAGCTTCTCTTTTCTAAAAAAACTCAAAATAAGTTATTGATGGCAAATGGTTAGATTTCATTGGTATAATTCTCAAAAAATTCTTTAGATTTTGACAGACCATCTATCTCTATAATTATTTGTTTGTATATTTTGTCCTAAAATTAGCCAAAAAAATAAATCGCACCATAAATGTACTGCCGTTGTGTCGGTCCTGAAGCTTACATTAAGAATATATGGATGCATTTCGTGGATGAAGACTTCAGAGAGGCAAAGGCAGCCTCTCTGAAGGCTCTTGAATGTTATGTGGACTGTCCAAACTCTTAGCCTGACTTACCTTATGTGCAGAATTGTCATTTTGATTCAAAAAGACTCAAACAACAGTGAACATATCTGTGGTATCTTAAGGTAGGACCAACCATTTCCAACCAGGTGTAGTTATTTTCAACCAAGGTTGGAACAAATTTCCAACAGAAGCTTGGAATGTGTTGTTTTTTTTCCTTTTCAAGGTTGGGATTAATAAGGTCATGACACATATCCCAAAGTAGTGAGTAGGAAAGCAAGCGGTAATGAGCAGGAAAGTAGATCTTGAATGATTGGGATTGGAATTGGAATTCAATGATTGGAATTGGTGACCTCAAGCACTACTCAAGCATACTTTTACTTTTTTCATTCAATTTGAATTGAAAAATAAGTAAAAACGTAAAAAGTGTATTGAGGTGTGTTTGAGGTGTGCTTGAGATCACCTCAAGCACACCTCAACACACTTCTTTTTCTTTTTCTTTTTTAATTCAAAAAAACATTAAAAAATGTGTTGAGGTGTGCTTGAGTAGTGCTTGAGTTCACCCCAAGCACACCTCAAGTACACTTTTTATTTTTTTTATTTTTTAATAAAAAAAACATTAAAAAATTGTGTTGAGGTGTGCTTGAGGTGTGCTTGAGATCACCTCAAGCACTACTCAAGCATATTTTTACTTTTTTCATTCAATTTGAACTAAAAATAAAATAAAAATGTAAAATGTGTACTGAGGTGGGTTTGAGGTGTGCTCGAGGTCACCTCAAGCACACCTCAACACATTTTTTTTTTTTTTTTTTTTTTAATTCAAAAAATATTAAAAAATGTGTTGAAGTGTGCTTGAGTAGTGCTTGAAGTCACCTCAAGCACACCTCAAGCACACTTTTATTTTTTTCATTCAATTTGAATTGAAATTTTTTAAGAGACATAAAAAGTGTGCTTGAGGTGACCTCATGCACACCTCAAGCGCACTTCAACACATTTTTTTTCATTCAATTTGAATTTTAAAAACAAAATAAAAAACAAAACAAAACAACTTCAATCTGAAACTTCAAAAGAGCTTGCAATTTTAGCATTCTAAGCCTTTTTTGTACAAGCGCTCAGTTATTTTTTCAAGGAAGTGCCCGCCAATGCCCAACATCCTAGGTCAGCTTTGAATCCTTTGCAGTCAATAACACCATTTGTCTTGTATTCACATAAAATAAAGAACTTGTCGCCGCCAAATATCAAACCCACAACCATGCCATTCAGTTTGGGAACCTCACAACCATCACCTTGTAGTTTAGGGTCATCTTAGACCATTGTTGGCTTTTCTGATTAGCGCCACTCCCTCTTGTCTTGTTGTAATTTAATCTTGGATCACTCTAACACTTGTATTAATTACATCTAATTGGTCTCAGGTAGGTGAAGTGCTTGGGCTCTAAAATCGCCCACCTTCTAAAATGTACACTATTTTGTACATTTTTTTTTTCTTTTAGTAAAATATAGATAGTATACATCTTAGGAGGTGGGCACTTTTTTTGGCCATTGCATCTCAAATTCATACTCTCTTTGTCCCACTAAAAACCTCCAAAATTCTTCTTTTGAGGGATTAATTATATTTTTAGCCATAGTGCTAGCAATACATGTATTCAAGAACAAGTAAGCTATCATTTATATCTATGCAAAATCTCTAGCTTAGGAATTGTCGTTTAGGCACCTGAAATCCATGTGAAAAGTATGATATTTGAGCATAATTTGCGAGTGATGCCAGCTCTGTCATTTTAAATGATTTAAAGGGTAGTGGCAACAATAGGATTCTAGAAATGTATTTCCCAACCTAAATATGTGCAATAAAAAAAGTAGCCCACTTTACAAACAAATTTTTATAGTGTTGAAGTGGTCACTAAATGCATCATCAACACTACTATCTAAAGAAACAATTTGTACAAGGTGCCTTATATGAGCAAGACCAAACTTGCTAGGCCAAAGGAATGCTTCTAGATTGTTTCACTTGCCCCCACAAGGTTGTTCAATACGGCAAACACTTACTCAATATTCAAAATTAAAAAACGGAGCTTTTTAGTGGGACAAAAATTCTACTTGATTGGAGGTTATTAGTGGGACAGAGCGAGTAACTAATTATATAAACTTATCCAAGATACCAATTTCCTTGGTCTTTCAAGGAAAAATGATCAAAAAATTATTTCAAAAAGTTTAACCTCTTCAAATTAATTTCCAACTCATAAATGGGGGTTTTATAAACCTCCTACTTAACTTTGAATTGGGTTGTTCCCCCCTACATTTTTAGAAATGCAATGCACAACCTTGTTGTGATTTCTTCCCTATGTGGATGAAATACATCCAGATAGAGATAGAAAGCACCCTTGGTGAGGATCACATTACATGTTTTTCAACCCTTGTGGAGGGCTGCGAGTTCCCCAGGGTTCCCAAACTTTGAAACTGTTTGGAACTGCACTACAACAGCCGCGTGATGTGGCCAAGTGATTGCCATGTCACACACACACAAAAAAAAATTCAAAAAATTCAAAAAAAAAATTTGCTCATCTTGTTTTTCCATTTTAAGATATTAAGATTTATTTTTTTTCAAATTTTTTTTCTGATAACAGCTGTGTTTTTGTTGCCGGGGGGACAACGTCGGGAACAGGCCTGAAACGGCCCTCCAAACTCCCCAAAAGTCATCTAATGTTGTATGTTCTGTAATCCCTAAAGCCCAAGGGATTCGAACAAAACACAAATGTGTTATAAAATATAAGTTCTATAACTTTTTTGAAGTTTGCATCAAAGAAGATAATGTGAAGCATGAAAAGTAGAAAATATCCATATGGTCAAAATTATAATTGTTTTTTTAGATTCTCTTCAGATGAATTCTAAAAATATAACTTCAAAAATTCACCAAAAAGTATATTTTTTATCTTTTAGCATTTGAATTTTTTTTTTGGTCAAAATTGTGGTTTCTATTGATTTGTGAAAAAATGCATAAGATCTAGTAATGAGAACACCAACATTTTTTCCAGTTAGTAAGTTTTTCAATTCTAGGCAAATCGTAAACACTTTGTGCTATTTTTCTTATAGTTTGTGTTTGATCGTAGTGACAATAATTTTGAATATAAATATTGAAAGACAATTGGGTATTTTTTAAATTTAAAAAAAAAAAACTTTTTTTTCCCCAAAATTCTGATCGAAGTCGGACAGGGATCTCGATAAATTGGTTGCACGAGATATTTCAGGAGGGGGGGGGTTAAACCTGCCCCTGTTTTTTTTGGTTTTTTTAAAGTAGAAGGGGACCTCCTAGAGTAAATTGGGGCCGCAGGCCCCAAATTTGCCAAAAAAAATTTAAAAAAAAAGCCTCCGGACCCCTAAAATGAGAAAGCCAGAAATTTGAGAAGGCAAAGGGCCCACCTCCTGAATTATCTCGTGCAACCAAAATATTGAGATCCGTCGGACAGCAACCAAAAATTGGTCGTTTGAGTGCTTAGGGGTTAAGTCCTAATGATTAAACTGGATAAAGAACTTAGTTGCACTCAACTTGAAAGTGGGAATGCTTCTGACTTCTGTGCGTTTGCAGCCTGCGGGCCTAACCTGCAAAAAGCTCCTCCCCAAGATTACTATCCGTACAACAGTCCCTGCCGCTTGTCTTCACCTCTTCACCAGCTTTTTATACTAAATCAGCCCTTTTTTATTTTACTTTCTGGAAAAGTGCCAGGATGGCAACCACTTAAAAACTTTGGTGAAGCATTGTATTTCTAAATTCATCCATCTTATAAACTAAAAAATACTTTTCAATTGTATTCATGCATTTTTTCATGCAAATTTGGTCACTTCATCTTTATTTTAAATAGAAATGGAGTTTATTTGGCAAATTTCTTTTTCTTTTGTATGATAAAAAGGAGACATTTATTTTGAAATGGTACAATTTGGCCCCATGGTGCCCCCCCAAAGGCCGTTACTAAATTGCTACAAGCTCTTGTTTGAATTATTTATCTTGGAAACAAATGAAGTGACAATATTGCAGAGCACAACAACATGAGTGTTTTTTTGCACGATTTCTTGCCACTTTGCTATAGAGAAAACACAAAGGCTATTTCTTGTAGAGGAAATTTAAGGGATTTTCCTTACATAATAGCTAGATTCATGTTGTATTTCAGTTAACCAATACCCAAATTCTACCTAGGTTGCATATAGATATTATCATATATCACCCCAAGTCTCACAAGAGTATTGAAGTTAATAGCTTGCTATTTCTCTAAAATGAAAGAAAAAATCATTGTTGCAAAGAAAGGAAATAAATCAAAGTACAAGTCCACCTCAACTGCCTCAAACCTTATGATTCATGCTTAGCATGAAATTATGTTAGGTAATTACACTTAAACATGTTCAAATAAACAATTCAGCATGCTTTCTATTATAATATTAAAAAAGATTTTATAGGGTTGCTGTTATTTAAAGGAGATATTAAATTCTCTTAGAATGCATTTTTGGACACCATATGAATAAATTTTGAATTTTCAAAGTGCTGAAAATAGATATTTTTAAAATTGACCCCCAACTTTTATGAATAGTAGGAGTACATTTTAGGCAAGAATATATAAGGGTGGTATTAGAAAGGGGTCAGAATTCTAAGGTGTAGTTATTTTTAATAGTTTTTTATCTATTATTTTGCGCTTGCGTCCCAAGTCATACTTTATTTGGAGTTTGATTGTATCCTCCCCTTGCAATGAAATTATTTTCATTTGTGGTCTAATTAAATAGATAGGAGCATAAGTTTATTTGATGATTTGTTGTCAAAATTGACCTAAATGTACTATTAGTGACTATTTCAAGTTATGTTTTTCTAGGCACCATTTTGTGAAATGCCAATTTTGTACAAGTATATGTGGGAATTTTCTAGATTTTTCTTATCATGATAAACTATATAATCCAAATACATAAATATAGTTTTAAATAGTCTACTAATTTGGTTGGGTTCAAAACTTTACAACTAGTGGCAATTTATCATCACCAGGGCAATCTAAATAAACTAAAACAACTTACATTGGTGAAGACATTTTTTGCTTACAAATAGCTTTGAATCACACATAGGCCGGTGACAATTTTGACTAAGATCATTAAAAAAGCATCTTTATTTTGAGGGGGAATTTTTTTATTTGAATGTCGAAAAGTTGTCAAGTTTGGAAAAACCGTGAAATTATCACACTTGATACTAGAAAATCAAGAGGTTAATTAGGCCACACTGGCACAAATAAACTCGAAGTACAAAGAACTTAGAAGAAATAATTGGCGACTTTTACTTGGTTGGTTTTAAAACAACTATCAATGTTGAAATTTTATAACCAAACATCATTTTAAACTAGCAATTCTTATTCTTTATAAAATTGTGTCTCTAAATTGCTTTTATAGAATGATAAAAGGCAAATATCATACCCAATTTTGAATGCAATTTATAGTCACTCTATTCTACAAATTTATTTTAAATAATATAGAAGAGTAAAGAGAATAACAATTTCTTTGTAATGTTCTTATACCAACTACTATGACAATATGTGTCACTAAGATGATTAAAAAGAAGTCTCATAATACTAAGCTTTAGAATTATTTTTAGCTTAACCCTTGAAGGTCAAATACTATGTTTTCACCAAAACCGTTCCCAAACTGTTGTTTCTAATACAATTTCTTGTATTATAAATTTTAGAAAAAAAAACATTTTTGAAAAATTGTAACCGTAGGATCTTGTAGTACACTAGTTTGAGAAGTTTTAGAAAAAAATTCAGAAATTTCCACCATGTGGATTGCAATATAACAGCATTTGAATTGACAAAAATTCTTTTTTTGTCCCTTCGAAAATCCGGGCAGCTGTACCTCACAAGGTCACATTGGTATGAAAAAATGTCCAAAATGGTGAATAATATTTGGAATTCATTCTTCAAGGCAAGTTAGCTACATTCTTGAAAATTTTCAGATCATTTGGAATTGTAAAACATATAGGAAAAAAATAGTAAGTAGAAAGAGCTAGAGAATGATTCAAAACACTAAATTGTTAAGAATTTAAATATGGAATTGAAAAAAAGCCAATCCCAACGGTTGTAATGTTGTAATAAACAATCTACATTCAATGTTTTATCTTTTTTCAAAAATATTGAAAATTGAGTTAATTAAAGGACTTCAAAGCTCATCTTAGAGTAGAGATTCCATAACTACCCTCAAACTAAAACTCTTTATAACTTTTATTTCATTAATAAAAATGAAATGATTCAAATCTTTCCATGTATATATAAATCTGAAGAACCAATTTCAAATTTTTATTTAAGAAAAAAGTGATTTTTAAAGAAATTTTGTTAGCTGCTTAGGTTGTCCACCAACTAATGAAAATGACATATCATGCAATAACTTTTTAACCACATAGTCAAAAGTTATGAAAATTGTTGGGCCTTAAAGCTACTCCTTGGGCACATCTTGTGTGAAAATTTCAAAGAAAATAAATAAAAATTCAGGTCGTCATGAGTTGTCGAAAATCACTACGTCGTCAAAAAATGGTGTTTGGTCCTTTAGGGGTTAAAGCCTAAACAAAGATGCTAGTGTGTGAGCATGAAAGTACGAGCATGAAACCCTTTACCTTGAGCATATGTATAAGTAGATGCCCTACAACCATTGAAGGTGCTTATAATATAAACACCTATAATATAAGTATCTATAACATAATTACACTATAATCATGAAAAATTTCTATAATAGATACCTATAATATAGGTATATAGTCTTCTAGGCTCATGGGCTTACAATCCTAGGCTCACATAGTAGCAACTTTTGGAGTCCAAATATCTCCTTTCCATTGCTATAGGAAGTTCTTGCTTCTAGGCTCTAGCGTTTCTTTTTAATTGTATAATTGCCAAGGCTAAATAGTCGCTTCCAACTTCTATGAACTAAATTTGCATACATTTGTAACAAAAATGGTATACAACAAAAATCAAATTAGGCCTTCTTCATGCTCAAGTCAAGAGACTTTGGACAAAAGCTTCAACCAGTGAAGACTTTGGAAAATAAGAAGACTAAGAAATCTCATTTTTATACTAGAGAAATTGAATCTAAGAGTTGCTCTTTTCTCTTTTGAAGTAACAAAAGTGCATCAACATCAAATCTCCAAAAAAATTGTCAAAAGAATATAAAAAAAGATGGACTCAACTCAAATTTTATGTGATAACTTCAAAATTATTCTAAAAAACAACATTATTTATCTTTGAAGTACTACATTTGTACATCTCACTTAATGTTTTATACTTATAGATGTCTAAAGTGCAATTTTTTTTATGATTACCTTTTATGACCAAATCCACTCACATCTCTTCTGTGTATTTCTTTTGAACATTCCTTAAGTAGAAGTAGACCAAACTAAATTCTTGTGCGTACCACATTTTTTTCATTTTGTTTGTCAATTTCTTTGTCTTGACAATGTTTGAACATGAGACAATTGCTTCTTTAAATTGATCTATTTTTAGAGTTTTATAAATCTAAATGATGATCTAGCAAGTGCCGAGTATGTGTATTAGACATGCTTAAATGTGAACTTCCTACTTCACATCCCATTTTCAAATGAATATGTTGCTACCGCAATATCAACCACCTAATGATGATAATTTGGCACCAAGGGTTAACCCTTCATTGTTGATAAATGGTCATCATATTGTAGAAGCCGGTTGAGGTGGATAATTGCTCTTATGGCATTGAATTTGTTGTAAACTATAAGATTGACCCTTTGTACCACGGCATGCGCACAAGCATCTAATCTTTGATTGAATTCACACTTTTAGAAACCACTCCTAGGAATTCCACCAATACTACAAGTTATTTTCAACTTTGGAACATACACATTTCACCCCCTTGGACACTGAAGGATTAAACTCTAAAGTTCTAAAGTCTTTTAGGGGTCTCTTGGGATTTTGGGTAGGCTTGTGTGACCTCAATTTTTGACATGATTTTGTGAAACTTCTTTGAAGATAGGAAATGACATTAACTTTATGGGGAATATAATTTTTATTTCAATCGATGCCCAACAATAAAGGTTATGTCACCCTAAGTCTAAAAAACAATCATTGGGCAACACAAAAAAATTACAAAAAAATTATTTTTTTCTCAAAGATTATATTTTTGTCTAATGTGAAGTTTTGATTCATTCTATTTAGATTCGTGATGAGAAAGTTATGGACAATATATTTTTCAGGGCAAACTAAGCATTTGAAAAAATAACTTATAGAATTCATTTTGAATGCAATTTTCACAACCTTTCAAAAAAAATTGTTTGAAAAGATTAAGTTTGTTTGCTAGAACAATCTCACCATTGGGATTATTGTGCTTCAATTCCTTCTTAGAGCTATTAACAATTTAGTATATTGTTCAATCTTGTAATTATTTCTACTTAACAATATTTTTGAAGAGCGCAAGTCAAATCTTTTTCTCCGACTTTCAACTCAAGTTTTCAACATGAAAAATTAGGAATTCAAAATCAATAGTGCAAAAATTTGAAGTTAAGAAGATTCAAAGCCAAAAAATCTAGTCGATCAAGGTGCAAAAACCCTTGTATCTTCACTTTAAATGCAAATATCTTGCAATCTATGAGGTTAAAGTTTCTGAAATTTCTTCTGCATTTTTTTTATAACAATCTATTGCAAGATCCTACAGTGAAATGTGAAAAAGTAAACAATTTTAATACTTTTTTGCTCTTCACAATAGAAATAGCAATTTTGAGTGTTTTTTGATGAAAAAAAAAGACCTTGGGACTTTAGGAGTTAGACAATAATTTCAATGCAATGAAGATCAACGAAGGGTTACAACTAAAGGTTACAAGCCAAACCAAAGGACCACTTTTCAAATCCCTGTACCATAGAGTCACCTTGCAGAAGTCATCCAAATCGCTGAATGGATTGACTTTTTCAAGGCCTAGTGAGTAGTGGTTCCTTCCGTCTGTCATTTGCTTGAGTGTGTCTAGCAAAATAATTTAACCACTATGAAATCAAATCAGATGATTGACCGATGTCAACTGTTGACTTTACACAGCTTGGTCAAATATGTGTCCCCCCCCCAAATTAGAGTTCCGTTGACCCGGGTTTGGTGGGCTTTTTATGCTTTTGAGTTGTAACATTTCTTTGGAATTGAAATTGCCTTTTTTCTCTACAAAAGAGTAATCATACGAAAAAATATAAAAATTAAGAAGAGTAATAATAAGGTCAGTCCAGCATCCACTCCCCAAAGTAGTCTCATTTCTTTCCATGAAAGAGAATTGGGCGAATGTCAACGAAGTCAACATGAAAGTCTGTCCATTGTCAACCAGGACAGCCCAATTTTTCTTCCTGGGAGTTTCCATGCTGAAAGTTGTACCCACTTTCGGTCAGCCAAGACGGAGCTTTTTCCCCCACAAATGAGCCATTTCTTCCTGTGCAAACTGAAGGGACCCATGTGGCTTTGCACTTTTTTCCATCAATTTATGCATTGATTTGGGGAGAACAGGGAACTTGTGCCCCAAAATAATCTTTTTGGACAGGACCTGGCCTCTTTTGGCTCCCAACACCGGCTCCCAACACAAAAAGGGAGGCTGTATTGCAAGAGAAGCCCACTTTTTGAGGATCATAATTCATGTGGATTCTGTCTGCCGGGCAAACGTGACATTCTTTCCCAGTAGAGTCCCCAAGTCCCTGTGGGGACCAATGTCCGGGGAGTTCTGTGGGTTTAGCGGTAGATTTCCTACAAGTTTTCATCCATCTCGGTTTTTTGAAAATCTGTCTGGAAGTGTGCAGTGAGGTGGCAGAACTTGCCGGTCAATTTCCTAGAACTTCTATTTTGGCCGGTGGCATTGCCACCATTGTCCAATTTCAATAGGCAAATTTCCTTTACTATGTAAATCTAGCCGGTTTAGGATTTTTTTGTGTCTCACTCTTCCTTAAGTTTATTTTGCTTTGAAAATGGTTTAGAGTGCATATAACATCCCTGGCAGGATTTGAACCTAGCACTACCCCTACCAATTTAGGGCCAGGGATTTAGCCTTCCGAAAATGCACATATCCAAAATAGTGTCCATGCATTTTCAAGAGGCTGGTTAGTAAGTGATTCAACATTTACAAGATTCAAGTGATTCAACATTCAAGTGATTCAACATTTACAAGAATCAAAGCATGTTCAAAAAAATGTAGAGAAGAAAATGTAGAGAAAGAACAAAAAAATGTGGAGAAGAAAAAAATGTGGAGAAATCAACATACAATCCACCATTCATAAGAATCAAAACATGTGCTGAAAGAATGGATAGAATAGCTAAATAGGATACAAGCTACCATGATGCACATCAAAACATAAAAAAAATTGGGTTTAGTAGGATACAAGCAAGCACAACATGTCAAGACAATGAAGGGCCAAATACAGAAGTTGAAGTGCTAGTACTAGGACCTGCAAGTGTGGCTGAGTTAGACAAATAAGTAGTCGGGTTAGCATAAAGAAACTTGTACTTTGTTTCATGCTTCCACATAGGTATGGCATCCATCAAAATAACATCATACTCCTCTTCCGGTCCCTCTAAAGCAACTCTAAGCAAAGCATCCAAGTTTTTGCTTCCCAATCTATTCCTCACACGAGTTTTAATCAAATTCTGAATGCTAAAAGCTCTCTCACAAGTAGCAGTAGAAACGCATTGCACTCTAGCAATTTCAGCAAGAATAAGCAAATTGGGGTACCGCATTTGTAGGACATAATTCCAAGTAATCATACCCCACAAATCTCGGAAGGTTTTGTCCCCCCATTCAGTTGTACACTGTAATTTGAAGGACAAAAACTCTCGCTTACAAGCCTGCACATCCAAAAGGGGAGGGAAGGAAAAACCTGAATGAGACCGATCAGTTCCATAGAGCTGAAGCAAATTGTCCAACTCAGTGACACCCCAATTTTGCAGTCCAACTTGCTTAGACGGCATATTAGAAGGATTTAGAATTTTAAAGCAAAAAATCAAATCATTGTCACAAAATCTAGCCTCCAAACCAATACAAACAGCCTCAGCAAATGAACGTTGGAATTGCAAAGCTTCTTCTAGGTCTGTTCCTAGCCTAGAACTCTGAATTTCGCAACCGTGATACATATTTCCCCTAATCTCAGATGGAAGCTTCCTGAGCAAACCCCCCAAAGAGCCATACTCAGGAAGCACATGGTAACCTGAATCTTCATTAAAAGTATCTACATTCAGATCTGTATTTTCTACAATGTACAGCATACGAATTTGGGCTATCTCGGAAGCACAATGCTATCTACAGTGGTCACATCCACAAATTTGCACTGAAACACCTTTGACAACATAGCCAAGCAATGCAAGATATCAGCAAGGAAATACAATTTGTAAATGAACTGCCCTAACTTTTGCAAAATTGCAGTGGCTATACCTGCATCTTGGCCCTTCAAAGCACGAAAGAATTCCAAAACAGACTCCAAAGACTCACACAAGGTTGTGATTGCTTGCCATTCACTTAGCTACCGAATTTTGTGGTAACGCTTCATAGTTTTCTTTACATCAAAGAACTCTTCTTGAAGTCTAGTAAGCGCATGCTTGCGTTTGCTAGACTTGTTGAAAAAGCTAGCAATTGAATTAAACAGAGAGTCAACTTCGGAAGAGATTACCTTACAATCAACAGACTTCGTTGCATCCAAAGCCGCCAAATTTGTCCGATGAGCAACGTAATGGATTGCTAGCAAGTAATGATTTACCTGCTTCTTGATTCGGGCAGCCACTCCCGTCAAATTGCCCACCATGGTGCTGGCACCATCGCTTCCAAATCCCACAAATTTCTGCAGGTCAAGCCCCCACTTTCGAATGTTGGAAATTAAAGTTTCATAAACAACAGCTGCATCCTTCTTCCCCCCGTCGATCTGCAAGAAGCCAAGAAACAAAGTGACCGGTAGACCCTCCTCCACAATGCTGGCAAACACAACGAGGTGTCCTGTAACGCTAATATCGGTTGATTCATCAATCATAACACCATAGAACGCTGAATTCCGCACACGGGCAATGACTCACTTTTGAATCACAACTGAAATGCACATCATAATGTCAACACAAGATTTCTTGTCTTGATACATAGATAGGGTCATTGGAGCTTTCACGGTGACCAACAATTTGCACAAAGCAGGGAATTTAGAATAGGGTAAGGATTGCTTCCCCAAAAAATAAGCAACCCTAAAAAGTGAAGCCATAGTCTCGTCGCATGTCCTCTGCCCTTGCAAAATTGCTTTTTCCATGACCTTCTCACCACTTTGTGATGCCTAAGACAGTCATCTGTGCTCTCCAGATCAAACGTGGTCCTGGAAAGAGCTCACCTTTAAATTCCGGGCACCGTCTTTGGCATACAACGATCATCCACCTTTATCCCTGCACACTTTACAGAAAACCCTCCCAACCTTTGGACAAAAATGCAACCAGTCAAATTGAACCCCCCATTGTTCTTTCCACTGCTCTTGAGCAATTTCTGCCTCTGAAGGAGGAGTGCGGTTGACTATAGAATCAGCTGTTCTGGGAGTAGAGTTCTCAGACTCTGATGACAAGATCTCAAACACATCAACTTCCCTTGATGTAGAAAAATAATGATCCCGTAAGGACCTCTGCCGTTTAGCCATCCAGCCTCGCAGGAGTCGCAACCTCGCAACAGGAGCAACAACCTTGCTTGCAGGAGCAACAACAGGCTCGCAGTAGGTCGCAGGAGGCTCGCAGCAAAGCAGCAGCCTCACAAGAGGACTATCGTACACGAACTTGAACTGCCAATCCCACACAATGACACAAATTGAAGCACTTGAACTGCTAATCGCATAGGAACCCAAACTGCCAATCTACCACAAGGCGCGACCTCTAACCATTGTCTTGATCCCAACCGCAAACAAAAGCAATGATCAACCAATTTAGATGCAAATAAATTCAAATTCATACGGTTCAGTCTTCAACTTATCATACTTGGACTGTATCAAGTCCACAATGATACAAACTGAAGCAGCCTCACATCCTAAAGCAACCTCGCTATCCATCAGGAAAAAATACTGGGAAATGAAGAATGGTGCGAGAAAATAAGGTGCATTGTGGAGATTTTGCGAACCAAACCTTAATGTGGCGCACTGGCGCACACGAACTCAAACTTGAAGTCTTGAACTGCCAGTCACACACGAACTCGAAGTCTCGAATTGTCAATTGCACAGGAACTCAAATTGCCAATCGCACACAATGACACAAACTCGCACACAAATCACGAACTGCTGCACACAAAGTCAAAACTCAGGAAATGGCGACCTCGCGCTGCAAATCGGATGATGAGAGAATGATTGCAAGTTTGCCACCAGAAATCGGAGGATGATCAGCGACTATGCGAGGCGCCTAAACCCTGAACCTCAGCTTTGCGAATTGCGAGTCTCTGCCCTGTCTTCGTGAGCGCCTCTACGAATTTGCGATTGATGAATGATGAATGTAACTTAGTGCAGTCACTGCATGACTGCGTCTGTGCGTGATGGGCTAACGGCGTGGGACGGTGTCATGGTGGGACTGTGGTGGACGGATGGAGACTAGATTCACTGGAGCCTGGAGGGAGCGATCAACGGCTGTATTGCTGTAATGTCTCAGGCTCTCAGCGGAAAAAAATGGGGTAATTAATAATTACTAAGTAGGTAAACTCCTAAATCCAACAGTGAAAGTGACTTATTGTCTTACAGAGTATTCATTGTCACTCTAAGTATTCATCATTTTAGTAACACATTTACTGACTTACACACTAACACAGTTACAAAAAAAATTACATGTATAGTAATAAAAATTTCCTATAAAGTATAAAATTGGTCGGTTGCCCCCTCCAAAAATTATTTTTAATAGGTAATTTTCCTACATACTCTGAGGGTGGACGGCTAAATACCTAGACATAATTTTTCTAACTGGCCCATTTCCTAAACTTATTTTTTTCATTCGGGACCTTGGCCTAGACTTCTCTATTTCATTCGGAAATTCTCAAATTCATTCGGCTAGGTCGTAACTAAATGCCGGTACTCCCCGTTCATTGGTGGGGACTCTTGGGATTTGGGGTAGGGTTGTGTGATTTCAATTTTTGACATAATGTTTTGAAGCTTTTTTTGAAGACAGGAAATCAGATTGGATTTTTTGAAATATGATTTTTTTTTTTTTCCAATCGGTGCTTGAGAAAAAAAAGTTATTCCACCCTATAAGTCCAAAAAGTAACTCCAAGGGCACCCTATAAAATACCACAAAAAAATGATTTAATTTAATTTATTTTATTCTAAAATATTATATTTTATCTACATTTGAAGCTTTAATTCATTCTATTTGGACTAATGATGAGAAAGTTATGGACAATCTTGTTTTAGGGCAATCTAAGCATCTTCTTCAAAAAATAACTTAAAGGATTCATTTTTTAATGCAATTTTTACAATTTTTTCAAAAAAAATTGTTAGGCATGGTTAAGCTCACTTGCTAGAACAATCTCACCATTGGGATTATTGTGTTTCAATTCCATCTTAGAGCTATTAACGGTTTAGTTATCTCTTCATTCTTGAATGCATTTCTACTTAACAATGTTTTAATGAATGAAAATGAAGTGTTGTTGAATTTGTTGAATTTCTTTTCTTAGATTTTCAACTCAATTTTTCACCATGAAAAATTAGAAAATCAAAATTAGTAGTGCAAAAAATTTTAATTAAGAAGATTTAAAGGCAAAGAACCTAGTCAAGCAAGGTGTAAAAAAACTTGTTTTCTTCACTTTAAATGCAAATATCTTGCAATCTACGCAATCAAAATTTCTGAAATTTCTCACACATTCTTACACTAGTCTAGTGCAAGATCCTACAGTGAGATATGCAAAACAAATTAAGTTATTTGCTCTTTGCAATAGAAATGGCAGTCTTGAGTGTATTTTGATGGAAAAAAGGCCTTGGGACTTAAGGAGATAAACAATGTAAAAGATATGTAAGGAATGTGCACCTACAATTGCCACTAATTGCAACTAAGCACAATCACTATTATTAACCTCTAAAATGTCCACGGCCTTTTTCTAGGAAGTATTGTTTTTAATTGCAATTTCTAGTGTAAACACCGCAAATTTTCAATTCTTTTCAAAAAAATGTATAGCTAAATATAGGATCTTGCAATAGAGTAGCATGGGAATGCGTAGAAGAAATTCTAAAAACTTTGACTGCGTAGATTGCAAGATATTTGAGTTCAAAGGGAAGAAAACATAGTTTATTGGCACCAAGGCAAACTAGTTTTAAGACTTTGAATACTCTTTTAACTTAATGTTTTTGCATTTTAGATATTGAATTAAAAAAATATTATTGTAAAGAATTGATTTGAGGGTCTAGGAAAGAGATTCATAAAAATAATAATTTAATTTTCATTCTTTAAAAAAATGTTTAGTAGGAGTAGGTAGGAGATGGAGGGAGAAACAAAATTGTTAATAGCTTTAAGATGGAATTGAAACACACTACCGTTAATCCCAATGGTGAGATTATTTAACCAATCAAACTAAAACTTGTGCAACTTCATTTTTGAAATTTTTAAAAATTGAGTTCAAAAAAGGATCTAATACATTAATTTTCCAATAAGGTGCTATAATTACTTGCAAAACAAGATGCTCCATAACTTTAACATCACTTATCTAAATGGAACAAACCAAAATTTTCTATATAAACAAAAATATTATCTATGATTTTTTTAATTATTTCAAGATTTAGGGTGCTTTTTGGTTGCCCCCTCTCAATTATTATGAGCTTTGTGTAGCATAGCCTTTTCTCCCAAGCATCAATTGAAATAAAAATTACATTTCCAAAAAGCTTATCTATTTTCTATCTTGAAAAAAATTGCAAAAAATTATGCAAAAAATTGAGATCCTATAAGCCTATCCAAACTATCAAGTGTTTTTTGAGGGGACACTTGGGCATTTAGTGTTAAACATCAATTATTAGTGAATCTTATTGGCAACTGAAAGAGGATTCTAACGCACTTTAAGTGTGCATTAAGTGGATACCATATAAATAAGTTATAAATGATCAAAATATTATATCTTTATGCACCCAAAAAACAACTAGGCTCTCATAGACTTTCATGCTTTGATTGTTTACATCTTGTGTAATCAAAATCTAGGGTTTTGTGACATTTTTTTATTCCAAATGTAGGTGTTGTATTTGGACATTGTCCATTATAGGTGTACAAACCTTAAGTATGTGCACCTATAATTGCTACTAATTGCATCTGATCGTAGTTGTTTAGGGTTTAGTATACATCACTTGGACATTGTATGAGTAGAAATGGAGTTTCAAGTGCTAAATACAAGTGTACTAAACTTCTAACTTTTGCATTATTTATTGGAATGACCTTAAATAAAGCTTCACAATTAGATTATGATGATTAGCATCCATTCTATAAATTTTATGCAAAAATTTCAACTTATGAAGTCAACAAAGATTGCCCAAGTTATAAAAAACAACTAAAGTAGGTTCCTTATTTTTTAGGGGTTAAATGTCAATAGGCTTTGATGTTCAACCAATGTGTATCTTTCAAATTAATATCTTCATTCTAAGTAAGAATATAAATGTGAAATTTTTGGAGAGTGATGATTTGGGCGCACTTATAATCATTCTTTTTTCTTTGGAATAATAATATTACATGTTATGATACCTTACTTTACCTTTATAGATATCTTTCAATTCATATAAGTTTATTTTCATTATCTCTTAGCCATTTAACCCCTAAAGCCTTGAGGGTGTTTTTTTCCAAAAACCACTCAAAACTACCACTTCTATTGTATTCACTTAAGGAAACTAATTTTTTTCTTTTTTTGGAATTTAACCTTAGGAACTTGTACTTAACTTGTCTGAGATCATGTGGTAAAAATTTCATCAAATTTGACCGTACGGATTGGAAGATATTAGCATTCAAAGTTGAACAAAAAAAAAATTCTTCAAGAAGATGCTTAAATTGCCCGAAAAACTAAGATTGTCCATAAATTTTTCATCCCTAGTCCAAATAGAATAAATCAAAGCTTCATGTATAGGTAAAAACATAATATTTTAGGCAAAAAATTCCAAAAAAATTATTTTGACTTTTTGTAATTTTTGGAGGGCTGCCTGCCAATCTCCATTTCTTGCTCATTGTGCCATAACTTTTTCATGTGGCATCCAATTGAAACAAAAATTATATATCTACAAAGCTCTTGCAAAGCTAAACAACCTCAAAAAATCTCAAAAAAATTAACTTCAAATTGAGACAATAGGAACCTACCCAGACCCAAATTGTCCCCCGAGGGGACAAGCGGGGCTTTAGGGGTTAATTCATTCACCATCCTTGATCCTATTTTTCTATCATTCTAATAGCTCCATTTAATCTTGCAAATATTTCCTGCCAAGAAATGTTTTTCAAAGAGTTCTAGATTGTTATGAATAATAAGAAAGACATCAGTCTTTTGAATAGCTAATGTAAATCAAGAATCTATATATTTAAAATTCTCTATCAAGATTCATTAATCAATGGTAGAATCACAATAAACTTTGAGCTGCATTATTTACAATCATCATACTACTAAAATCACAAGGTCCTTTGTAATATCACGTTTCTACACTGTGTGATATTACAGAGGTACAATGACATTATGAAGGTTAAGGTTTTCTTAGCTTCACACTTCATTTCATTTCCATGATTCTATAATTTTCTAAGCTTTGAGTGTTTCCGATTCTACTATCTATTCTTACTATCAAATGATTTGAAACTTTTGTTAGATTGAAGCAATTTTGGATTCCACAACAAAGTCTTTACAATTTGAGAAATTTGCATTTCAATTCTTCAATTTGGTCAACAATGGTTGTGAAGGAAGAAATTTATCAAGTGGTGGTGTTCTTGAGCTCAACAATACCTGCAAGGAATCTTCTTTACATTTGTTTTGAGTAAATTTGAATTCATATATAGAATGGTGGTTTGAACATTGAGTTTCAACATTGAGCAATTTGACCTAATGTGAGTAGCTTAAGCTTCATTTGAACAATTTGAGTATAATTTGGGCTTTAATTTAACTTAATTCCAAGAGATTGACAAAATTAGAGCCAAATTGGAGCAATTAGAGCATTCTTAGAGCAATTTGACCTAATTTGAGCTTAATGTCAACAATTTGACCTAATGTGAGCAATTTGAGCTTCATTTGAACAAACTGAGTGTAATTTGAGTTTCAATTTAACTTAATTTCAAGAGATTGACAAGATTAAAACTAAATTGGAGCAATATAATCTAATTTGAGTCTAATGTCAACAATTTGACCTAATTTGAGCTTCATTTGAACAATTTGAGTGTAATTTGAGTTTCAATTCAATTTAATTTCAAGAGATTGATGAAATTAGAGCCAAATTGGAACAATTTAACCTAATTGGAGCTTAATGTCAACAATTTGACCTAATTTGAGCAATTTGAACATCATTTGATCTAATTTGGGCAATTTGAGTTTCATTTGAATAATATGAGTCAAATGTTATCAATGCAATGTAAACTAATGTCAAAAATTTGACCTACTTAGAACCTAATTTGAATAAATTTAGCATTTTTTGAGGCAAACATGAACAATTGAATATAATTTCAATGGTTTGATTTAATTTGAGCAATTTGATGCACATTAATTTGAATTTGATCAATTTGGTCAAATTTGACCTAAATTTTGAAATAGGTGCCAACATCCAATATTTTGTTGTTGAATATATGTTGATGTGTTATGGATGTTAGGAGAAGCAAAATTTGGAGTGAAGTGAAGCATATTCAAGGGGTGTATATTTTTGGAGTACAAGTTATATAGGTGCAATTTTAAACCCATTTTTTTTTGTGATTCAAAAAGGTTGTACATTGCAAAGTGCGAGTTTTAGGATTTGTGATTGTCATCTTTGTAGACTATGACTCGAGCTTTAATTACAACTAATGACGATGTAGATGTTGATATTGATAGCATTGGATCTATGTCTATCCAATGTCCAAAATGTTTAGCATTTCGTTTTAGGAAAGAAAGGCAACAATTTGTTGTTACAATGGCAAAATTGTCAGTGAATACGTTAGCCATCCTACCGTTCATCCAATGCTCAATGAGCTTTTTATGGGTATTACATCTAATTCTTGAGGATTTCTTAAATCCAATAGAAAATATAATCAAGCATTTGTATTTACAAGTATGCGTAGTAAATTTCAATTTGGCCAAGCCGAGGGTTGAAGGGTATATACTTTTCGTGTAAATGGAGAGTTATGCCATCATATTGGAGATTTAGAATCCGAAATAGATCATGGCGCAAGATTTGTACAAATTTACTTTTTAGATGATGATTTGCAAACCAATCGTCGCATAGAGATATTTGATGATCTTGATTGTGAGATCATTAATAACATCCAAGAGGTTTTAGAATCAATCAGTGTATTGGTTCGTGGTTTTAAGTGTTCACGTCATGTTCTTTTGGGAGGACATAACATGGGACTTCGTATCTTCAGTGAGACTCCTAGCGGTGAACATTGTCGTTGATACAATCGACTCGTGGTTCCAGAGGTTGCTGTTGTTGTTCTTGACAAACAACATTTAGAATCCGGTCAAGATATTATTCTTCACCGACATGGTAGAGATTTACAACGGATAAAAGAAATTCATCCAACTTATGATGCTTTATCCTACCCTTTGTTGTTTCTGGATGGTTGATATAAGTGGTCATCCACTTTCAGAGCAAATATTGGGGTGACTTTAACCCTTAAAGGTTTTTGACTATGTTTTCACAAAAAACGCTCCCAAACTGCCATTTCTAGTACAAGTACCAAACTTTGGAAAAAAAACATTTTTGGACACATGTAACCATAGGATCTTGTAGTAAACTAGTTTGAGAAGATGTGGGAAAAATTTCAGAAATTTCCACCGTGTAGATTGCAAGATACTAGCATTTGAAGTGACAAAAACCCTTTTTTTGTCCCTGCGAAAAATCGGGCAGCTGCACTTCACATGGTCACATTTGTATGAAAAATGTCCAAAATGGTGGTAACTCTTTGGATTCATTCTTCAAAGCAAGTTAGCTACATGCTTGAAAAATTTCAGATCATTTGGAATTGTATAACATATAGGAAAAAAATAGTAAGTAGAAAGAAGTAGAAAATGATTCAAAACACTAAATTGTTAAGGATTTAATTATGGAATTGAAAAATGCCAATCCAAACGATTGTAATGTTGTAATAAACAATCTACACCTTGTGTTTATATTTTTTTCCAAAAATATTGAAAATTGAGTTAAATAAAGGACTTCAAAGTTTATTTTAGAGTAGAGATTCCATAACTACCCGCAAA
Source organism: Antitrichia curtipendula (assembly GCA_951230915.1). Taxonomy (NCBI): domain Eukaryota; kingdom Viridiplantae; phylum Streptophyta; class Bryopsida; order Hypnales; family Leucodontaceae; genus Antitrichia; species Antitrichia curtipendula. Next base: position 15,229,770 of record OX579638.1, on the reverse strand, counting down.
CTACCCACAACTAAAATTCCTCATAACTTTCATCTCATAAATCAAAGTGGAATGATTCAAAGCTTTCCTTGTGCACATAAATCTAGAGAACCAATTTCAAATTTTTATTTCTCTAGAAAATGATTTTTAAAGAAGTTTTTTTTGCTGCCCGGACTGCCCGCCGAACAATGAAAACTACATATCATACCATAACTTTTTAACCATGTGGTCAAAAGTTATGAAAATTGTTGGGCCCTAAAGCTACTCCTCGAGCACATCTTGTGTGAAAATTTCAAAGAAAAAAAATAAAAATTCCATTCGTGGTGAGCTGCCCAAAAACGCTATGTTGTCAAAAAACGGTGTTTGGTCCTTTAGGGGTTAAAGTCATTTGTCCAATGTATGCTTCATAAGCAACCCGAATCTAATGTATTGCATAGGGCTAGTAGATTATTCCAAAATACATAGTAGATCAATATTTGTGTGTAGAACATGAAAACTTGCTTTTCATTAGACATCATCAAGTAGAACTTTGAGCAAAATGTTATCAGGACCTTGTAGATGCTATGCACGGCAATAGTAGAGGATGCATTGGCGCTGCATTGTTTTACCTGCAACATTCATTGGATCTCCTCGATACTCGTAGAAACTCTTTCACGATAGTATAGTCTTAGTTAGAGTTTTAGGCAAATTGGATTTATTTAACACAATCACATATAATCCAAATTGGTCTGAGATCATTGATGAACTTGAACTAGGTCAAAGTCCTCCCAATTGTCTAGATGTTGTAGTGGGTGTCTTTGAACTCAAATTAAAAGCAATGATGGACAAAATCACAAAGAAAAATGTATTGGGGGAGACAATTGCTTTTTGTTATACTATTGAGTTTCAAAAGCATGGTCTCCCTTATGCTCACATTCTTCTCTGGTTGAAAGACAAGGTCAACAATTGTGACCTTGTAGATAGAGTTGCATGTGTTGAGATTCTAGATTTGAATAGGCAACTGCAACTTTATGTTGTAGTTGCTAAGCACATGATGCACAGTTCATGTGGTTCGGATAATTCCAATTGTCCATGCATGGAGGATGGAAAATGCTCCAAGCATTATCCAATGCAGTCTCAAGATACCATCGAGATGGATGGTGATGGTCATGTTTTGTATCATCGTCGAAATGACAATCGCTATATTGAAAAACGTATGCGTGGTCAAATTGTCTATTTGAACAATTGATGGGTTGTGCCATACAATCCATATTTAATAGGCCGTTTTAATTGTCATATTAATGTGGAAGTTTGCAGTTAAGTAAAAACTATGAAATACATCCATAAATATATTTTTAAGGGTCCAGATCGCGGCGTTGTAGAAACAGATGAGGTTGTCAATGAGATTAAGGAATTTTTAGAGGGACGCTATGTCGCCGTGCAAGAAGTATGTTGGAGGCTCTTTGATTTTGAAACTAACAACAAGAGTCATAGTATTTGCCGTTTACTCAGTCATCTTTTTGATCAATAATATGTAACCTTCCAAAGAGGAACATCTTTCCAACCAGTGATTGATCAAAACACTAAAACCAAACTTATAGAGTTTTTTGAACTCAATCGCCACATTCATGCCTTGATTGCTTCTGGCAATCAAGGCAATCATATGTTTCTTCGAGACATAGATCTTCCATTACACTATAAGTGAAATGAGAACAAAAATTTGTGGGAAAAAAGACAAGCAAGATAAAAGTTTTCGGTAGAGTAAACATGATTTTTGTAGGTACCGAATTAATTTATTTGCGTTTGTTGTTGACTCATGTTGAGGCACCAACTTTGTTTGATGACCTACTTTGTTTTTAAGATACGGTACATCCAACGTACAAAGTCGCTTGCATTGCAAGAGGACTTCTACAAGACAATGGTGAATGGAGCAATTGTCTCCAGGAAGCAACCGTCATTGCATTGCTTAGACAAATTCGACAATTGTTTGCAATGCTTCTTGTGTTTGGACAACTATTGGATCCTCTTGGTTTGTTGAAGAGACATATTGACGCTATGTCTAATGATTGGTGTAATGATCAAAATTGCTATGGTAAAGCGATTTTGTTCATTAATGAACATTTGTTGTTTAATGATAAATGCATTGAAGATTTTTTTGATATTCAAGATTTGAATGAATTTGGTTATCTTAATATTGTTGATGTTGCTGATGATGCCAATGACAACAATAACTTAGATAATTTAAACATTAACTTTACAGAAGAGGACATGGACAAACTAAATGAAGAACAACGCATTGTTTTCAATAAAGTTACTAATGCCATTTTAAAACCTCATCCTTTGTGTAAGTTATTTTTCTTGGACGGCCTTGGGGACACCGACAATACTTTTATATACAATACCATATTAGGTTATCTTTGGGGTCGTGGTATTAAATGTATGACAATGGCAACAAGTGGAATATTTGCTTGTCTTTTGCATGAAGGACGAATAAGATATTCTTCTCTTGCCATTTCATTACAATTGCATGATAATTCAACATGTTCGATGAGTGCCCAATCATCATTAGCTCAAAGTTTACGTGAAGTACAATTGATTGTACTTGATGAAGCTTGTGTTAGACATAGATTTATGATTGAAGCAATAGATCAATCATTGCAAGATATTCGAGGTATAGATACTCCGAATGGCGGACTTGTAGTTTTATATGGTGGTGATTTTTGCCAAACTTTGCCCGTTGTTGTAGGTGGAGGTCGTAAGCAAGCTGTTGAGGCTTGCTTGCAACTTTCATATTTGTTTTCACTAATGCAACATTTTCATTTGACCACTAATATGCATTGACAAAGTCAACCAGATTTTCAACAATTTTTATTAATTATTGGTGAAGATAGAACTGATTCAGAGGTAGAGCTACTAATGGGAATGGTTGCGCATGGAAATTCTCTAAATGGACTCATTGATGCAATTTTTGATGACCCGGTTGATTTCTCTAAGCGTGTAATTTTGGTTGTCTGAAATGATGATGCCCAAGAAATCAACCGTAAAATCACTGACCATATACCTGGTGATGTGCATCAATGTTTTAGCGTTGATTTTATTCATGAAAATGATGAACTTGCCCATCATTATCCGGTAGAGTTTTTAAATTCTCTACATCTTCGTGGTTTGCCACCTCATCAATTAAATCTTAAATGTGGTCAATATGTGATGTTGCTAAGAAACTTAAATCCGGCAAAAGGTTTGTGCAATGGTAGTCGCTTACGTTTGTTACAAATATCTCCACCTGTATTATTGTGTGAAATTGTGGAAGGACATCATTGTGGTCAAGAAGTGTTGATTCCAAGAACCACACATCATTGCAATGATAGCCACTTGCCATTTACACTATGTTGGAGACATTTTCCTGTCACTAGTGCTTTTGCAATGACAATCAATAAATCGTAGGGCCAATCATATAGTCGAGTCGGCATTTATCTTCGAAATGAAGTATTTAGCCATGGTCAATTATATGTGGCTTTGTCTCGTGGTAGACATCCTGCAAACATTAAGGTTGCTAATGACAATTCAAATGCCGTGGGAACGGTAAGAAATGTGGTTTACCATCTTTTGGTGTCCATCATTATTTCATTGTCTCAATTGAGACAGCCTACCATATTAATAAATATGATAGGATGATATTTGTAGCCATTTTGCTACATTCTTTTATAGTCAATGGAAGGATATTCCAATGTATGCATCTTTAGATGCAACCTATTTATAAAATTTATCACTTTTCTTTGAGAGTATGCAAATAGTCAAATATGCAAAGATTTTAATGTATAAATTTTAACTTGGATATGTCTTTTTAAAAATAAAATTCTAGATTGCAATATATTCAAATGATTATGAAGATTTTTATAATTTACTATTTGAATCTTTTATTGAAATATTCTACATTATTATAGGTGAAGATTTTGCATGTTCTTTATTGTAAAAATTTTGATTCCAAAAATATTGAAATTACTCTACATTTCAACATATGTATATTTCTAGATTATTATACAAAGATTAATATTTTTTCATTGAAGATTTTCTTGAAATTGAAACTATTGCTCTACATATTCAAATGTGAAGATTCTACTTACATTGTTCACTTGATTAATTTCTTTTTACCGCGATGTTTTCATCTTTGAAAAGTTTTTTTGTGAAAATTATGATATAAAGATTTTCTTTAATTACTTTCTATTGCACTATATATATATATTTTTAAAGAATATTGTATGAGAATGTCAATATTTTCATTTAAAGATTATACATACTTTATTTATCTACATTCTATCATATGAAAAATTGATGAAAGTAATATATTTAATGCATAGCAAAGCAAGTACCAACTGCTAGTATATTGTTAAAAAAACTACCATTTTTTAGGTTAGCAAGAAAAATAATAATTTTTTATAATTAATTTTTATTAAGTTCAATTGACAAATTTGTATTAGTCTACATTGGAGATGTGTGAAAAAAAATTCAAAAACTTTGACGACACAAATTGAAAGATTATAGTGTTTGAAGTTAGAAGAAAAGTTTTTTTTGACCTTGCTTGACAAGGTCAACAAACTTTAACTCCTCCTAGACTAAGGTCTATGGACTCCACATGGGTTTGTTTTTTTATGGTTGCATTCTATATTATATGAGTTATATAACCACCAAATTTCAAAGGTAGATGTAGAATTTAGAAAAAGATTTTGAACTGCCTAACCTACCTAAACTTTGTTGAGCAGCATAACACTTGATTTAGGCACCCAATTGGAAAAAAATGATATTCCTACTAAGGAGGTACATGTCCACACCTTGTGTCAAAGTTTCAAAAAAATTCATTGAAAATTGAAATTGTAGGAACTTGCCCAATTTTATTTTTTAGGCACAAGCAAAGGACCCTTTACTACAAAAAAGAGAAAATACAAGACCCTAGCCGCAAGTGGCCTAAGGCACAAAATACCATACCAAAAGGATGAAAATAAAAAGAGATGGAAAAAGGAGAAGCTACGGCGATTGTTGAGCGGAGTGGGACACCCCACCACAACCATTGCCAACTAAGGACATGGCTCAAATTTTCAATTGGTTGGCAACAAGCACTTCTCCAATAATATTTAACCCTTAAAGGACATTGCAAGTCCAATGGGCACTTTAAAAGTCAAATTTTCACATAGTTCTTAATTTTAAATGTTTTTAAATTAGCTAAAAAATTATAGTCCCAATAATCTACATTTTATTCCATTTTATTCTTTTTAATTGTTAAAATTATAATCTTTCTGACACTTTGAAGATAGCATCTTGAAACCTCAATATAAGGTAAACCAGCCCATTGTGGTCACAATTTTGAGTCTGCCCTCATGCCTTAGCTGAAAATTTTCAATTTTTTTTCTCACTCAAAGATAAGTGTGAGAAATAGTAAGAGCAATTGAAATTTTATTTTTTAGACAAAGTGTGAATTAGTTATGTACTTTTGAAGTGATCTTCCCAACACGGTCTACAGGCTGCCCCATAACCAACAAAAAGTGTATCCAATATGCTCATCTTAATCACCTAAAGTGGTCACAATAATTTCTAATGTGGAATGCCATAAAAAATCACTTCCTACAATGATTTACACTGAAAATTTGGGTGTTCCTAATGAGGTCACTAATCACTCCATAGGTGTGAGGTTAGATATTGGTCTAAAAAACCATCATGGGGTCATAAGATGTCCACTATGGGTCATCTGACTGTAATAGGCTGGTTTACCTTACACCATTTTTGAACTTTTCTATTGAAGATCTTTTGGTGTGAGCTATAGAAATACATCGATTACACCATTACATTTGTCACTATTACTTTCAATTTCCATAAGAATTTCATATTATTTTTAATCATTTTTGTAATATATATATATATATAATTTTTTTTTAATTATGAAAACGGACATTAAATTTGAGACATATATGTCCTTTAAAGGTTATATGCCAAAGGTGTAAATGACGTTATTTATTACCCAATTCAAAATAACAGTATACTTACTGTAGTACTAAAATCTAGTAGATTGAAGAGAATATTTAACCCGTATTGATTGGAGCGACCATTTTTATTATGGTTGTCCTTCTTTTTTGAGCCACTTGCTTTCAGTTTCTTTTTTAAATTACAAATTATTTATAGAAAATAAATTGCATTCTAAATCCAATGGTAGTAGTTTCATCAAATTTTGAGTTAAGCTTTGTTTTGTAGAAATTTTCAAAGTTAAATAGTGTAGTTTTTTCTTTTAATACAATTACTAGGTACCTTTATTGTAGGAAAGAGAAGCACAAAATCCCAATCACAAGTGATATAGGAAGGGTAAGCAATTAAGTGTCAGTTAGCAATAAGACAACTCATGGTTTTGGTTTTGTTTGGGCATGGATTGAAAAGTTAACCAATCAATGTGATTCTTGTTCACCTCAAAAGGGTAGATCAAAGGAATTCAAAGAGAAGACAAGTGTTCCATTTTTTTTCCCTTACAAACACTACTCTCATTTCAATGACCACTGTGCATTGCAAGCTCTACCATGAAAAATGCTTAGAATGATGTGAAATTTGATGTGTACATTTTTCATCTCTCTTATCTTTCATTGAGCACAAAAAGAAATCATTTCAAAATATTCTCACAATGATATGCTCTTTCAAAGTGCATTGCCTTTGTATTTTCATTGCCCCAAATAAAACTTCAAACTTAAATATCTCCTAAACCGTGCAGTCAAATAATCTAAATTTTTTTGAGGTGCTCACTCTCAATGCAAAATTTAAGATCCGATAGTTACATTCTATCCAATCGCAAGAAAAATGAGCAAAAAAATTGCTCAAGTTCTTTGTAGTTTTGGCCCATTTTGAAAATATCCCCCCCTTGGTCATTAGGGCTTTAAATATGTCTGCCTGACTTGCCTGACATCACCAATGTTTGTTGGGGAATTGGGACAGATCATTATTTGCAAGAATTGCAGAGCTCAAGATGGGGAGTTGGATTCTTTTTTGTCAAGCCATCATAACTTAACATTCAGTAGCCTTCACGGAGGCTGCCTTTCCCTCCCTGGAGGCCTCATCCACGATGTTCATCCACGCCTCATCAATACAGGGAGTGCGGCAGTAGATTCATGGTGCGCTCCATTTCCTTTCTATAATTTCAAGATTAAGCATACAAATAAATATGATTTACAAAGAAAATTGGTTTGCCTGAAATCTAAGTTAGAATCATGATTAGCATACCACGGCAATCTTCTATGTGACCATTACAATAATTTACTTTTCATTTATTGAAGGTCAAGAGAAGCTCCTTATATACTATGGGGTGGTAGGAGTTAGAACAACCCGTGTGGGATATGTTAATTTAGAATTTATAGTTTCTCAACCACTCATAGTTAAAATCAAAAGTAGGAATTGTGATTGAAGTATAATTTCAGACCTCATTTAGGAATAGTATAATAAATAAATTAAAAAAAAATTGAACTATGAAAAGTTGGTAAATTAAGATAAATTTCATCTCCAAAATCCATTTGAGATTATGATTCTCCAATCAAAAGTTTTGGACTAATTTTAGAGAGGATGTTTGAAAATGTCAAAAACAAATTTCCTTCCAACCCCTATCTGAAATTTATCCATAACTTTTGATTGGAGGATCAAAATACCAAAAGAACTTTTGGAGATAAATCTTAATTTTATTTCACAACTTTTTTCAGTTCAAAGTTTTTCTTAAAAAGTTTTTATACTATGCCTAAATGAAGTCTGAAAAACTACTTCAATCACAATTGTTGCTTTAATTTGATTACACTATGAACGGTTGAGAAAATACAAATTCTAATTTACATATCCCACATTGTTTATTTTACCTCCTCCTACTCCATAGGTATATAAATAGTTATCTTTGCATTCTAAGTTACAAAACACATTTGTCTTAAGAAGCAATACAAGGAATTTTGAATGTTGAAATTCATTGGCTCAATGATTTGACAGCTATTTTGCATAAAACTCATATTTTGTGTACTGTTTGAATTGACAATACTTGAATTTATAGTACTCCAAGTCTGTAGATTTTCTGCACTATTAGAATTGAAAGTAGTATTTTTTTTACTCCAACTCTGCACCCTGCCACTCTGACAAATTTCGACGCGTATTTCTTAGCTACTGATGGTGTTGAATATTTGGCACCATATCATCCAGCGGATGAAATGATGCCGAATATTCGGCACCATTCTGTCAGAGGGAAGGCAGACTTGGCTTCTGCTACTGAATGTTATGATAACTTACTTTGGTTGAAATGTTGTATTCCCTTTGCTTGCAATGAAATCACTTCCATTTGTATAAAAAATAAACAAGAATAGTGTGAAGCTCTGTCCACTCCAACCAAACCCTAACGTGTTGTACAGTACCCTTGCATAATGATACAAAAATCCACTTTTGCCATTCAAAAGAACTTTGCATATTATAAAATTTTATTGTTATTTTTCATTTTGCATAAATAATATTAAATTCTTGTACAATTCCAATGAAGCATACCAAATTTGGGTTTCAAAAGAGCAAAACTTCATTTTTGGTGAATTTTTTCTTTTAAAATTCATGATTTTACATGATAATTGATTGAAAAATATTGGTGAAGAATTTTTTTTATTTGATTGCATAGATATGTAGGAAACTTCTATACGCACATCTTTCATATAAAATCCCACATTAAGCTCTTCATAGGTCATATTTTTGTTACTTAATGAGGTGTTTTTTTATATAAAAGATGTGCGTATAGAAGTTTCCTACATATCTATGCAATCAAATAAAAAAAATTCTTCACCAATGTTTTTCAATCAATTATCATGTAAAATCATGAATTTTAAAAGAAAAAATTCACCAAAAATGAAGTTTTGCTCTTTTGAAATCCAAATTTGGTATGCTTCACTGGAATTGCACAAGAATTTAATATTATTTATGCAAAATGAAAAATAACAACAAAATTTTATTATATGCAAAGTTCTTTAGAATGGCAAAAGTGGATTTCCGTATCATTATGCAAGGGTACTGTACAGTCGGGTACAGAAACCTTACGAATTTTTTGCATTCCCAGTGAAAGAAGTTCCACTGCTGCCAACTTTGACACCCTCCCGAGGGTTGAAAATTTGATTTTTTGCCTTGAATTTTTTTTTTACAATTTCATCTCTATGTTAATAACATATGTGCAAAATTTCATGGCCCAAAGATTTACAGAAAAAAATATATTCAAAGTCTACCAACATGTGTAGCTGCGAGAAAAATTTCACTACTACCAACTTTGCCACCCTCCCAAGGATTGAGAATGTTTTTTTTGCCATGAATTTTTTTACATGATATCATGTCTATGTTGATAATATATTTAACAAATTTCAAAACCAAAAGATTTACACAAAAACAGATATTTGAAATCTACCAACATAGGAAGTTGGAAAAACAATTTCACTACTGCCAACTTTGCCACCCTCCCAAGGATTGAAAAAAACTTTTTTTGGCATGAAACTTATTGTCATGGAAGAATCTCCATGTTGATAATATGTGTGCCAAATCTCAAGTTCCAAAGACTCCCACAAAAAAAGATATTTGAAATCTACCAACATAGGGAGTTGGAAGAGTGATTTTTTCAGCCCTTGTTATAGTGTCATTTTGTGGGTTAAAGTTTGACACGGGTGTAAGAAATCATTCTCACAACTACATGTTTTGGTAGATTTCAAATATCCTTTTCTTGGTATAAGTTTTGGACTTGAAATTTGTCACACATATCACCAACTTAGAGATGATCTCATGACAGAAATTTCATGGTAAATAAACAACTTTTCAGCCCTTGGGAGGGTGGCAAAGTTGGCAGTAGTGAAATTGTCCCTTCCAACTCCCTATGTTGGTAGATTTCAAATATCTTTTTTTGTGGGAGTCTTTGGAACTTGAGATTTGGCACACATATTATCAACATGGAGATTCTTCTATGACAATAAGTTTCATGCCAAAAAAAGTTTTTTTCAATCCTTGGGAGGGTGGCAAAGTTGGCAATAGTGAAATTGTTTTTCCAACTTCCTATGTTGGTAGATTTCAAATATCTTTTTTTGTGTAAATCTTTTGGTTTTGAAATTTGTTAAATATATTATCAACATAGACATGATATCATGTAAAAAAATTCATGGCAAAAAAAACATTCTCAATCCTTGGGAGGGTGGCAAAATTGGTAGTAGTGAAATTTTTCTCGCAACTACACATGTTGGTAGACTTTGAATATATTTTTTTCTGTAAATCTTTTGGCCATGAAATTTTGCACATATGTTATTAACATAGAGATGAAATTGTAAAAAAAAATTCAAGGCAAAAAATCAAATTTTCAACCCTCGGGAGGGTGTCAAAGTTGGCAGCAGTGGAACTTCTTTCACTGGGAATGCAAAAAATTCGTAAGGTTTCTGTACCCGACTGTACATTGTGAATGCGGTTGTAGATAGGATTTGGAAACTTGGATTCAGAAACCACAAAGTTGATACCAAGGTCAAAGGACATAACCAATAAATTAATGGAAAGCTGAATTTGGTCAACGTAGAGACTTGTTACTGCACCTGAAAGCTGAGAAGGTGTGGTTGTGTTGTTGAAAATGGTGAGCAACACTCCAACCGTTCTGCACTGAGGTCCGGTCCGAGACCAACAACAGGACGGTGTCCATTGTTTGTACATTCTCTATCCAAGTTCTGAAGTAAGTTACAGTGTCCGTCCTTTGGCATTTCATTTGTCTCAAAACGAGAAAACTAAGGACAGTTCCGATCAAAAGCGACGTAGACTGAGTTTTAAGTGTTTAGTGCTGTAGAAAGATGACCGATCCGACTCGTAGGCACCAGCAGGCGTACTTTCATTCGAGCCGAGTGATGGGGTCTAGCTAGAGGCTTCACTGACCTTACAAGTGAACTTGGATTTGTTCTAGATCACATGAAGCGTGAAAACACTTACCCTATTGACACATAATTCTGGCAATTGATTTTTAGCTCAGCACAATATAAATGTGCAAAATTTTAGATGCCGCAAGTTTCTAGATTGTGGTAGGGAAAGGCTCAAAGTATGGTGCATGGATCCTCCCCTCACTGTATGGTGAATGGAGGCTTGACATGACTTCCTCAGAAACTCTTAATTTGCTCAACCTACAGTGCCTGCTGCTTCGAGTTTCGATGTGGATCCACGTACAGCGAAGTCAACCTCTCACATGAGCCGCTCGATCGTGGTAATGGTGTTAGGTCGTTCAGTTGTTGGATTCACAGTCTTGGCAATTGCAATCGGGTTGCAATGTCACGGAACTGAGTGGAGAGATGAGACGCTCTTTCTTTGTCGGATACTTGGAGCTCGCCTTTAGCTAAAATCTCGAGGCAAATGGTGTCCTTGTCGTCAGTGCCGAAGACGTGACTTTGGTTTTTGCGTATTGCTAAAACTCCTTTGGATACGTTTGTGAAGAAGACTGTGTGGGTTTGTAAGACTTCGTTACGTCTTTCTCAACATGAAGCCGAGAGGAGAGGAGAGGCCTTTTGTTTTTGACGCGGTGGCCGTGGATGCGGACACGCACAACGGCGACGTTGGTTAGCCGTTTCGGCCCAATGCGTTGCTTCCCTGAGCGCGACATGCTTAGTACATCCCACCCTGGAAAGCAGAGGGCTTCCAATTCTCCTCTCCTCAATAGAGTTAATTGGAAAGTGTCTGCAACGAGGGACAATGAGTCGGAGTTTGAGGAAAACACAGGACAAAAACTCCTTGAAGCATCCAAACTGGGTGTGATGGAGTTTGGTGCTGTGTTTCTTTTTGTGAATATTCTTAGGTGAAGCTTCCTTTGACACCCCTTCTACAAATTAGGGAGACCTTTTACTATTTCCTCTAATGTGCAACAAAAAACTAACCAAGTTTTTGTTAAGTTTATTGATATCAGAAATTAGATGCATTGAATGATGAAATTGAGTATGATTGGGTAAGTTTTGGGGTGTGGAATGAAGGTAAAAAAGAGCATTGAGATGTTGTAAGGTAAAACAACCCATCATGGTCTGAATTGCTAGTTTGTCCTCATGCCATGGCTTTAATTTTTTAATTTTTTTTCCCACATAAAGAAAAGTGTGAGAAATAGCAAGAACAACTGAAATTGTATTTTTTCAACAAAGTATGAATTTGCTATGATTTTTTGAAGTGTTATGCCCAAAAGAGTGTACACTACCCCAAAACCAATCATGGGCCCAAAATTGTGGCCCAAAATCTCATAAAGTGAAAAAACCCATCATGGGGTCATTTGACTATAATGGGCTATTCTACCTTACTTAAAGTAGGAGGAACCAAAACCAACACTTTCTAACTCTCTACCATTTATATTTTGGCCTTGAATAAGTTATAGGCACCCTTTAGTATCATCACCTAGAAATAGACAAAGAATATTCTCTAAGAGCTTAGCTATTGCTACATTGGAAGAAGTCAATGAATAATTGTGCTTACTACATTTTTTTCCACCATTAATAATATTATGCTTAATTTATGGGTGACACTATCATTTATTGATGCTCTATTTAAGTGAACTTTGGTAGTGAATGTCTCTATTTTGAGTGAATGTATTGCTTCCACTTTAGTAAAATAGACATTTTCTTCAACTTGCAACAAGATACACATTATTTTTTAATCCAAATCCAAAGACTTTTTGATTAATTTTAGCAAGACAAAAGTACCAAATCCCATTTATTTAACCCCTAAAGTCCTTGAGGGAGATTCTTGGGATTTCAATTTTTGACATGATTTTTTGAATTGTTTTTTGAAGATAGGAAATCAGATTAGTTTTTTAGGAATATATGTATATATATTTCAATTAGTGTTGAGGAGCAAAAGTTATGCCACACTAAGTCCAAAAAGTAGCTCAAGGGATAGCCTAAAATATATCTCAAAAAAAATTTGAAATTTTTTCTCAAAGATCATAGTTTTGTGTAATTGTGAAGCTTTGATTCATTCTATTTGAACTAGTGATGACGAAATTATAGACAATTTTGTTTTTTGGACAATCTAAGCATCTTCTTGCAAAAATAACTTATAGAATTCATTTTTAAATGCAATTTTTACAATTTTTCAAAAAAATTGGTAGACATAGTTACGTTCTCTTACTAGAACAATCTTATTGGGATTATTGTATTTCAGTTCCATCTTAGAAGTATTAATGGTTTAGTTATTCCTTCAATTTTGAACGTATTTCTACATAACAATCTTTTAATGAGTAAAAATTAAATATTTTATTGTTGAATTTTTTTCTTAGATTTTCAACTCAATTCTTCACTATAGAAAATTAGAAAATCAAAATGAATAGTGAAATTTAAAAAAAAAATTAAGAACAATTAAAGTCAAAGAATCTAGTTGAGCAAAGTGTAAAAAAATTTGTTTTCTTTACTTTAAATGCTAATATCTTGCAATCTGTGAGGTCAGAGTTTCTAAAATTTCTTCCACTCATTTTTATATTAGTCTAGTGCGAGATCCTACGATTAGATATACAGAAAAAAAAAATTTAAAAGTTTTTTGCTCTTTTCAATAGAAATGACAGTTTTGAATAGTTTTTGATGGAAAAAGGTCTTGGGACTTCAGGGATGAAGCACTTGACTATCTTGAGACAATTTTGTTTTTTTTCCATTCCCAAATTTTAACCTCTAAAGGACCAAACAACGTTTTTTAGCAACATAGAAATTTTGGACAACTCACCAAGTACAGAATTTCCATTTTTCCCTTTGAAAAGGAGTAGCTTTAAGGCGCAACAGTGTTCATAACTATTGACTACATGATAAAACATTTATTGTATGATATATAGGATTTTTTTTCTATCTGGGTAGCCCGGGCAAATTAAAATCATCAATTTTTTAAGAAATAGAAATTTCTATAAATATGCAAAGCTTTTAATCATTCTATTTTGATTAATGAAATGAAAGTTTGAAGAGTTTTAATTTGCTTGGTAGTTATAGACTCTCTACTCTAAAGTGAACTTCAAAATCCTTTATTTAATTCAATTTTCAATTTTTTGGAAATAAAATAATATTGTAGGACGTAGATTTTTTATTACAATAGTGCAACCATTGGGATTGGCATTTTTTAATTCCATAACTAAATTCTCAATAATTTAGTGTTTTAAATCATTCTCTACTTCTTTTTATTTACTATTTTTTTTCAAGCATGAATATGAAATCAAATTCAAAAATTTTACGTGTACTTCCAACTTATTTCTTCAACAAATTTTGGATAAAATGTTTGAAAGATGAAATCTAATCATTTGGCAAGAGTTGAAAATACTTCTTTTTGAAACCTAAGCATCATGATTTTGCAATTGGTAAGGTTTTTTATCCAAAAATTTTAGGATGGTGAACTTTAACAAGTTAACAAAAGAGTCCTATGGTTAGTTTTGCTAAAAAATAAACATAGATGAAGATTTTAGCCTTGCTTTGGAGTCTAGTGTTTTGAAGTGATTTTGGGCTTCTAAACATAAAAGAACTTTTAGGAACTAACCCCTCACCATCCAAGGGGGGCAAAAGTATCCTAAGATAGTTTCAAGTCCAATTCAAAGTGCTTGTAATTTTTTGCATTTAATGTCCAAATTCAATACAATTTATAAAATTTGCACTCTTTTTTCTAGTTTGTGTGGTAAAAATTTCAGATCAATCAAAGATGTACTGATTTTTTGTAAGCCAATCGAAATTCAAAGGTTCAATTTTAAATCACCAAAGGGCATTTGATGGCTGCAACTTTGGGGTCTTGTATCTCCTTCATCCAATGTTTTTTTTCAATAAAAATTTGTTGGATTATGTTCCCCTTGATGTCTAGTTATTGTGATAATTTTTTCATGTCAATCCAAGTTGTTTTGAATGTTTGAAAGCAATTCAAAGTTCAAAATCTAGACGTTTTTGGATTATAGTGAACTTTGGCAGCTTGTTTCTTCTCTATAAAGTGTCTATTTTCAATAAAAATTTTGGAAAAAAAATGTGCACACTTGTCTAGTTTGTGTGGCTAAACTTTCATATCAATCCAAGAAGTTACGAGTGATTGAGAAGCATTTTAGTAGAACGAGGTTCAACCTTGGATATGTTTTTTGCATCTTTTCTTGTTATTTTTTGACATTTGAAGGCCATTTTGCAGACACAGTAAGTCAATTTAAAGATCTTTTCTTTCACCTATGTGTTTGTATGCTGGTTTTGGATCACTTTATAGTTTAACTTTTTTTTCATTTGAGTAGGTTTAGAAATTGAATTTCACCTTCAAATGTGTTGCTAGGAAAATTTCAGTATCCTTTTTCTACACTAAAACATGATAATCTTGCAATCTATGTGGCCAAATGGCTCCAAAATGATTCACATCATCTACAAAATGTACACAACAAGATGTACAATTGAGATTTTTATATCTTAGTGTCATTTTGGACTATAATATTTCAAAAGCAATTATGTTTTAAACTCAAAAAGGCATTGGGCCTTGAGGGGCTAATGGAGATAAACCTAAGTGAAATTATAATTTTCATACAATAACAATTGTAATTTCAATGAATTTTGGAAGAATTCAGCTCTGGAATTGCAAATTGTTAATAGATGGGGACATCACCAGCTCCAAAATATTGAATTTACCATCATGAAAGCACGTAATATAGAGAATTAATAGATTATGAATCCCCCAAATGGCATGTTAAAGTCGCTTTCCCTAATCACATTGTAGAAACTCAATACTTTGACACTTTTGCTTCCCCCTATTAATTGCATGGTTCAAATGATTTTTTTTTGCTCAAAACGTCAGCCTATTCAAGCTAAAAATCAGCCTAAGTTTTTTTTTTAATTTTATGATACTCACAATATTATGTGAGTTTTCAAAGTTGAAAGCACATGGTACCTATTTATGGCTGATACACTTGAAACATGAATGCTCAACTCTCATTAGTTGCTTCAAAGAACTCTTCAACTCCCATCAATTGCTCTTGAAGCCTAACTTGTAATATTTTTGGGTGAAGGTGGTTGACTATGCATTAATAACCTATATTATTAACAAGTAAACAAAACATCCTTTTGAAAAATGGAAAGCTCTATACAAGATACACATTATTTGTAATGTGTATCTTGTTTTCATCCAATTTTTTTGGATTTATTGTGAGTGGCATTTTAAGTATAGGCAAAAGTATATGCAACATATCCAAAATTCAATGTTTATTAGAAATTGAAATTTGGCTCTATAACCATGGTATAAATTTTCTAATTCTATAATGATCCAATAAAATAAACTGTACCACAATGTTCTAAACTATGATGTACACCTATGGAGAAAATTTCAGATTTTTTAAACATATATTGTATTTCAAGAATTTTTAGTAATTTCAAATTTTCACAAAAAAAAAAAAAAAAAATGTTACATAATCTCTGAAAAAAAAAAAAAAAAAGTTTCCATTCACTTTTCAATGGCACAATGAAGCATCCAAGACTTCGATGTTTGATCACACGTTTCAGGAGTACAAATAGCAATAAATGAATGCAGGAACAATGTAGAAAGAAAGCTTCCCATGACAGGTGAAAAAAATTGAATATGCCCCTCACAGGGCAAGCAGCATGTAACCAGAGTCTATGAGACCCTATTATGGCCCAGTTTATCTGAAGAGACCCTACTCCTGCACTCTAACTATCTCCGCTATAGCCGTCCCATAATAAGTCATTCGGCATTGTACAACCCTCTTTTCGTACGTATTCTAGCCGGCTTCCCTCGTCAAGGATGGAGCCACAGGGGTTCAGTCAGCAATTTACCTCTTCAGGAAAGGTCAATTTCCACGGCTATCAGGGGGATCAGAATGACCCAAAGCTACCACACTTCTCCAATCCTTTGGCCACTTCCCGCTTCTTGCTCTTTATGTTCCCATTCCTTGATACCCTTCTTGTACTTTCCCAAATGAAGAAAATCTTCAATGGTTATTCTTCTCCTTGTCTTTCACGACTAGGTTCATGAATGGATTGTTGTACAAGCATTTGCATTGTCCTTCCCTTACCTCATGAACAAGGTCTCCGTCGCAAGTTCAGAAATCATCGAGAAATTCGAGAACGTCCATCAGCGAGTTCTCTCACTT
This sequence comes from Antitrichia curtipendula, assembly GCA_951230915.1. Taxonomy (NCBI): domain Eukaryota; kingdom Viridiplantae; phylum Streptophyta; class Bryopsida; order Hypnales; family Leucodontaceae; genus Antitrichia; species Antitrichia curtipendula. Next base: position 15,212,705 of record OX579638.1, on the reverse strand, counting down.
CTCTTCGTTCAAGAAGACAATAATTTAGAGGAACATCACCTCCCTGTCTCAGCTTCTTCTGATTGCGCCAGCTTCCACCCGCATTTGACAGCCTTGAATTTAAACGGTTTTATGATAGGATACTAATACAACTATGAAGGTTCTCATTTGTTAAGCTGTCCATGATGCGGACCTAGTGAGAGAAGGTTTCATCTTTTTATCCTCTTCGAGTCCTATCATCCCCAAGTGCGAAGGATCCTCCAACATCATCTTAGCGACAAGATAACCAGCAATACTCCAGGTTTGGAATTTGCGAGCTTGCTTTCCAACGTATCGGCCCAACTTCCCATCGTAATACTCCGGCCAGCCATCCTTAGATAGTCTGGTCTCCACCTGCTCAATAGCCCGTCTTGCAATTTGAGGCCGGCCCGCCTTAATACACGCTGCTGTCAGCATCCAAAGAATAACTGCACACAACACGATTACAAAAAATGGCATTAAGCAAATCAGAACCCCAAATGTGCAGTTTGGCTCCAGAATTCCAGGGAAGCTATGTTATCCCCGTCGCAGTGAGGAATATCAAGGATCAAATCGCCAATATCGACGACACCCAATCATAAGTACTGCAACAGTAGGAACTAAGTCACCCAAGCTTACATTTACGGCTCAAAATTAGTACAACACTTACTTTCCAACCCTAGGTGCCTGAACTAAAATAGAAAATCCACTATGGAAGCCAGTTAAGTAGCTTTCAAAACATATTTCTATTGTTAAAAAATGTAGGATATGAGTTCTTTTGATTTATACATCTCTTAATCTTCCTTTCAAGATTCCTAAATGATACATTTCCAACTCCTATAGATATGAAAACGATCACTTTTGACTCTATAAGCACGTAGGAGTTTACTCAGCTTAGTGCGAAGAATTTTGGACACACCAAAACAGGGCGAAATCAAGCGCAACAGAGAACAAAAAAGACTCAATCACAGCAAAAACTGAAGTAAACGACTATACCTGGCCAAGATCCAGCGTTATGATAACTCCATCTAGTGTTCTTCGGGTCACATCCCGTGACAATTCGCCACTCGTGACCCTCCATAGCGGGGTAGGAAACCTTAAGAGGCATGTCACCTACAAGCTCTTCCCATCTAGCTTCGAGTAGATCCATGACGGCGGACGCCTGGTCGGAAGTGGCAAGAGACGATAGGATAGCCATAAAATTGCCGATGGCAAACCAACGGAAGTCCATCCGGGCAGGACTAACATTTCCAATAAAGAAACCGCCCTTCAATGGCAGGAAGTCGAAAATCCAGTCTGGAATAGAATCCGGAATAACATTGAACTTATTGACTGCTGTATGCGAGTATTCCTCTGTTTTGAACCGGTAAATATTGTTGAGCTGTTGATGATCCAACCAAAAGTACTCACGCATGTGAAAGCTTAGGGCGTGAAGTCGCTTGTCAATCCTCTCTAGAAACTCTTTACCCTCCCCTTCGGCCTTGATAAGACTCTTAGCAGACCGCAGAGCCATAAAAAACATGCTCTGAATTTCAATCGGATAACCGTAAATGCCCTGTAAAAAAATGATCATTCAGAAACCTGGTTGAAACATCCCCATTGCACATGCAATCTAGAAAAGTACAGGCTCTGTAAGTACACACGATTTGTAGAGGAAAAAGACGATAAATGGCCAGACTATTCATAGAATCCCGTCAATAAACTGGTCACAAACGAGTGCAGTATATTTATATCAGATTTAGCTGGAATTCCCAATAACGTCGTCACAAGAGCGTCGGATACACTTACCATCCGACGATCCACCATACAACAGCCATCTGCACATAGCAGGGTTGGGAAAGTATCGAATCCATCAGCGAGACACAGGGTCAAAATTAGCCTCATTCCTCTTTGACAGTCCGCCATGTCTGCTAGCGTGTGATCCCCAGTGGACTTTGTGTAGGCACGAAGAAGAATGATCCACCAAAATCCAGAATCTACTGGGGCGACTCTTCCAATTGCACTCTCCCCGAAATCGGCGATCATCGTATCTGTTTTACGAAGAGGATCGTGGAGAACCTGCACGAAAAACTTCATCAGTTTCTACTAAAGTGATACACAACTTCAGATTCTTAGTGATGGAAGCAAAATGAACCGTTGCCAGAAACAATACTGACCTTGAAACTTGCAGGCATAACACCTTCACCCAAAGTAAAACAGTCGATACGCTTCTCTATGGACTGAAGACGCAAAGTCTTCAGCAAGAAGTTCTTTACGATTTCCGGTTCGCCATTCATGAGAAATGCCAAGGCACTAGGTACGAAGTCCCTCACAAACACCTGAAAACAGACTATGTCAGATTCTGGAACATGAAACAAACGCAACACAAAGATGCAAGACCATTTTCCAAGCAGACTTTTCGCCAGCGAATATCCTCAGTTTTGTTGAATTACCGACACAGTATTTCCTAAAAAGTTGTTGGGTGGGCATATGGATAATACAGAAACAGGTCTAAAGCAAGTCGAGCTGCTTTACTAAATCTGACACATCACAGAAAAAGACAATAACAGTTGAGTGCATGGCCGCCAATACTTCTACCATTCACAGCATCGACCGGACCAACACAAGCCCTCCAGTTTGAGCACACTGTCGACGTGCACGGCTGAACATTTTCATTCGGTTTGTAAGGAGAGATAACTCATAGGATCGCTCAAGTTCCACATCTATTTGATTATAAATAACCAAAAGACGCATGGACCCCAACACATTAAATTCTTTCCATGAGAGAAATTTTGACAAGACATGAAGAAACCCTTCACCAATGCAGCACGTGTAGCACACCAAGAGTGATAATTCTGCATAATTAATAGGTTCATGACCAGAGCGCATTATTCATGAGATCACCGAGACACTATGTCTCCGTGTACATTTACCAAATCCAATCAACACGTTTTGAGAAAAAAACGAAAGGAAATGTTGATGAATAGCAAACCTGATTATAATTGAGTGACTCCTCCGTTGGGTCCAAAGCCGCAATGGTCCCCACCGGCTTGTTCCGAAAGAACACCACCGACCTTCTTAGCGCTTCCCATGCGTCCCCAATCATTGGATGAGGCTCAAAAGCATGATGTTCACGAGGAGTTCCGGCCGAGGATCGAATGCTGGGAGACAGCAGCGCCTCCAAACACTCGGAGCTTTTGACGGTCTCCAACTGCCGAGGAGGACGTGGTGACGAGAGACCCGAAGAAATGATATCGTTGAGAGACCTCTCATCAAGGGAGTGATGAGTCTCAATTTGACGCGGCCTGATTTCCATCGGCCTCTCGTAATCAATACTACCGTTGTCACCAGATGCGTAGGGATCGTTGATCTTTTTAAGTGCCTCCGAGGAAGTCTCCAGGGAAAGAGATCTTGGAAAGCTATACATATCGAATGGCATTGATTGCCTTCTTAGCCTTTGTTAGGAAATGGAAGATCCCGTAGCAATGTAGAGGTAGAAATATAGTAATCCTGAACCGGTTACCTTAAGTGCCTTAATTTGGAATGAGGTATTTTTAAAGGAAAGTCTTACCACAATAGGTTAATGTCACTTTCTGGTAACCTTGCTAAGAGCCTTTAATCCACAGTTGCTAGACCTTCTTGTGCTAGCTAATTCCAAACCGCTTCCAGACTTGCATTCCACTCCACACAATACAGACAAGCTTTTCTCACTCAACGATGTTCCAATTCCCTGTCTAGCATGTCCTTGTTGATATCGCTTCAGGCTCCAGAGGGAGTTGCCAATTCTGTGCTTCCCGCTGAAATAACGCCAAACTCCAATTCCGGAGTCCTGGGGGCAGGTCCTGTATAATATGCACGGGTCACCAGCTTAAGCAGAAGAAATCAAAGCTTATTTTGAAAGTAAAATGATATATAATATGCTTATAATACAATATAATAAGATTTGCATGGTATAAGTGCAACTTTGCATAATTTAAGATCTACAAATTTGAATACTTTTAAGAAATATGAACTTCAAAATATAATGGAATAGCAAACCTTGACAATGCGAACACCAAAGACACCTGCGAGAACACTGTGACCACGAGGTACCTTCTGGCTAGCAGATATGAAACCAAGCGGGGAAGATGAAACCACAGCAGGTACAGCGAGCACTTGTCTCACTGCCAATAAATTTCTCGCATTGCCATTTTCGTCATTCTGCAAAACACCAACAATGTGCTTGTCAAAACAACAAACCCTAAAACCCTAAAACAGGACACTGAGAGTTCTTTGATTGCCATTTCCGTCCATTTCCCATTACATAGTCTTATAAAACGTTCTCGCTTCGACTCCCGCCCCACAGATACTTTTTGTATTGTAATACTTCAAATTAGTATCTCCAACACCTTACCAAAGGTGACTTATTATCCCACTCGTCGAGTGTAAAGGAGCTATCAATCGGTACCCCGCTATATTCAATTATTTCGACAACAATTCGAAAGAGCTACAACTACTTTTGCGCTACAGCGTTTTCACCTCTAACTTCCGTTCACAATCACCACACCATTCACTCAAAAGTTTGTCACATTCCTACATTCCACGTGCTCAAAATTCTGTCATCTACAGGAGACCAAATTCCATCAACACGGCGTTTCTTCGATTCTGTAACAGCCAACTACAATGCAGAAGCAAAACACTACGGATACTTCCAACATCGAAGTTCACATAATATCGGAAACCTAAGCCACCATCAAAGACAACGACAATAACATACGAAACGAATCGTCCTGATCTCCACCTAAACCAGCAGCAAATCGACCGCCTGAATTTATTTCTAAAGACTTCTAAAGATTTCTAAAGATAGAGGCCTCAACTTTATTAAAAAGAAACGGAAGCAAACAAGCAAAGCATCCCTCGATTAAGACCTTTGACGTCTAAAAATGCCACAATGAGATCGGAACGAGCGGACGACTAAAATCGGTCGAAGCTGTCTTGTGGAAAGCTTAAACAAAGGTGGTGTAGATGCGGGGAATGAACGATAGAAGGGCTATTCGTATCTTTTGAATGTCGTAGTGAGGAGGTGAGACGATGCAGTGTGTGAGAATGAAAACAGCAACAGAACTAAAACTAGGGCAAGGAGGGGAGGACGATATGTGACTTACGGAACGATCAGTAGTGGCGATGGTCGGGAGCAGGACGGGCAAGTTGAAGCCTGCGGGAGAGAGACGGAGCGGGAGGCAGAGCAGCGCGCTTCCAGAAGAAAAAGCTGCTGATGCAAAATGAATGGGCTTTGTTGGGAGGAAGACGAGCGGCCTCCCCTCCCCTCCATGGACGATACCCTTCTTGCATGATATCCTTCCCGTGTATCAGCCCCGCCTGATTTATACCCGCCTGACTCACGGATACATACGTACCCCGCACAGTACCCACCGTCCATGTCCTATACGGCCAAGGCGAGACGAGAGAGAGAAACTCCGACCCGGAAATGGTGGCCGGAAATTTTAAGTGTCTATTCACCCCATGATTGACTCCAAAGAGCATAAGGTAGGAGGCTCTGAAAGCGAGCATCTAAGGGCTGGTCTGCCTTTTTCATGTGGTTTCTTGTATGAGATTATTATTAGCTCATTTTTCAGACAAAGAAAAATAGATTGTGATCGTAACACAAGTCGTTTTGTATTTTTTGAAGCATTTTTGAATTACTTATGAATTTTCAAACGCAATGAGTCATAGGTCCCTATTTATGACCCTAGGTCTTCCATAAACCGTTCAGATGCAGTTTCAAAAGAGAAATGGGAAAACAAAGAGAATGATTGGCTCTTGCAATAAATAATATTTCTTTTACCAATCCATTCAATGACTACAGAAGATCCATTTAAAGACCACCTTATGTCCATTTCAGGCGAGTCTACATGAGCAGTTCTAAATGCCCGCTCGCTTTCAGAGCCTCCTACCTTAACATTGCTTGCATCAGTTGCATCCATGGTGGCTTGTTCGCTTGGGGGAGGGGGGAGTTTCTCCACTTGTTCTTGACGGGGATACCTAAGGCGTGTAATTCCTGATATCTAACAGGTTGCCTTGGATGTTGTGCTGTGTCAGTCCAATTGTGGTTCTTGAAGGCCGTATGTTGTTGTTTTAAAATAAATATAAATAAATAAAAACATAATATTGTTAATCCTTAAAGGATCGGAGGGTGTTTGAGCATAGCTCTTGTAACATGCATAATTCTTTATTTGTGTGGAATAATTTTGATGATCAATATCATTGAAATGAAAGAAGATTTATATAGCTTTCACATGAAAAAAAGATCCACGAAATTTGCAAAAAATGCCACCATTGACTAGATTGATGTTTGGTTAGCCAGTACTTTGTACATACGTTGAAATTAGAACGCTCAAAAGTGCTCCAAAAGATTTAATTTTTTTTCCACATATACATACCATCATGATATTGATGTGTAATTTGTTTCAAACCATTTTGAAGTGTAGAAAAAAGATGTGAAATGATGGCCTAAAGGGCCTTCTCTATTCTCAAGAAATTCATCCAAAATTGCACACTTGATCATTTCTTGAACAGATTACACCAGCGGATTCAACTAAAAAACCCATCTAGGGTTTGCATGTTGTTTACCAATTGTTAGTGAGGTTCAAATTTCAAATTTTCTACAATTTTCTACCATTTGGTGGCTTTATGGTCCTTTAGGGGTTAAATTTTTTTATAGAGGGTAAAAGATACATCACTCTTTTGAATGACTTCAATTTAATCTTCAATGGTTGAATGAATGAAATTTTTCATTCTATAGTTTACAGTGACACCACTTAGGTTGTCAAGCAATCTTTGAACAAAAATGCTAGGACAATCCATAGATTCAAGGGGAGTAAAAAGGACCTCCCCAACATTGTTTTACTCCTAGAGTCACATTGTTTCCTTCCAAGACAAATGAAAGACTAGGCATGTTATTATGATCTCAATTTTGGGGGCAATTTTTTGAAGCTTTTTGTTAAGATAGAAAAATACACTCTCTTTCTAAATTTCTTTTTTTAATTCACTCGGTGCCTAGAGTCAAAAGTTATGCAATCTTTAAGTACACAATAGAAGTTGTTAGGTAGAAAAAAATAAAAAATAAAAAAATCTTGACTTTAATTTTTTAATTATTTTTTCTTATAGATTATATATTTGTCTACATGAAAAACTTTGATTCATTACATTTGGATTAGTGATATAAAAGTCATGAAGCTTTTTATTTTGCAGGCATACATTAAAAACTCCTTGAAAAAATAACATATTGGATTCATTTATGAACTCAATTTTCAAAATCTTAAAATAAAAAAATTCCAAAAGATTTATTAATCTTGCTAAAACAATCTCACTATTGGGATTAGCAAACTATTTTCAATTCCAACTTAGAACTACTAACAATTTAGTTTTTCCTTCTAGCTTGTACCTACTTCTATTTAACAATTTTTTGTAGAATGAAAATCAAGTGTGGTTTTCAGATATTTTTTCCTAGATTGCCAACTCAATTCTTCAACATAAATACAAAGCTAAGGTTTGTTCCCCTTGTTGTTCCTGATGTAGTGCGAGAACGACGCGCTATCAAAAATTTGAATTTTAAATTCTTAAAATGGAAAAAAAAAATTTGAAATTTTCTTTAATTGTCTAATGTGGCCAAACTTTGGCCACATCAGATCATTGCAATCAGTTGCTGCCCTTGCGTTCCCACAGTCTAAGAACGCAGGAGAACTTGCAGCCCTTTATAAGGGCTGAATTCCTTCTAATGTTATGAAATAAAAGTTGTTACTTGGTTTTTGATTTATTATTAGGAATATTTGCAAGAATTTTTTCTTAAAATTTATAAGGCAAAGTTCTATTGTGGTGGATTTTTTAGATTTTTATTTAATTTTTGACATAGATAAATAATAACCTTTACTATAGGAAGAAAGAACCAAGAACCCAACTGCAAGTGACCTAGGTGGGCTTTTAGATTTTCATTGATTGTACTCTTTGAGCTATTGAAATTTTTAGAATAAAAGTTTTGAAAATCTACACTACACAAGTGTTGAAAAATAAATAAAAGAATCTATAAACATTTGAATTAATGAAAAGAATGAAGTTTATATATGTACAAGACATGGTAAGTTGCATTCATTTGTTATTCAAATTTTGAAAGCCTAGTATAGACCAATAAGCTACATTGGCTACACATTGTATCAAAATACAACTCAAATTGATAAAATAGTATATATAGGAGGTGTATTTTAGTTTTTACATCATTTTAAGCACATGGAGCAAATGGAATTGAAGTCATTGTTTAACTACTTGACTTTAGACAATAACAATTAACTTAGTGGCAAAAACAGAAGATCACAAATTTCACCAACTTGTGAGGTGCACAAATTCTTGGTTCCTTTGATTAGGCTCAAAGTTGCAAAGATGAAACCTATGTTCTAATTTTAGGAAGGAAACTAGAATTTGATTATATGCAAGAAATGCAACTATGTAATATTGGTTTGTTCAATTTTTTTTAATAAGAATTCAAATGAAACCTAAGAAAATTGTTATATGATTAATTTAGGCCAAAGATGGAATTATTGCACGTTGTTCTAAAACCAATTATGACCCAATTCTTTCAATTTGCAAGCATGTCATCCTAGAATGAGAATCTTAGACCATTCAATATTTCTTATTTTGTAGCACTCCCACAATAAAATATCCTTGACAATTCTAGATTTGTGTTCTATATGCATACAAAAAGTAAATTTTGATAGAGTTAGGTTACAAGTGGTTTTATAAAAAACTACTTTACAAAAGAAAGTTACAATCCAAAATACACCATGTAGTTTGAAGTCCCCCTAATAATGTTAGGAATTCATGAATGTTTTTAATTTTTGAAAATGAATTTACATTGCAAGTAGTATATGGTCAAAGTGAGGCCACATTTGGTCTTTTGTAATTTTTCTATGGGAATTATGTTACCCTGGATGATAAAATTTGAAATTTTTGAATTGATATTTGTGATCATGGATGTTGAATTATCTAAAAAAAGCCACAAAGTACAAAACTCACCGCTCTACGATAAGAGACAAATTTTTACGTTTATTTTCTTAGTGAAAATTCAGAGTTTCTGCACCATGGGTACATAAAAACTACATGTGGCCTTGCTGTAAATATACCCCCACCTTTATATCTCCACACCAAAATAGATACCAAAACACAAAATTCATCCTCCCAAAATTTTATTTCTACATCTTTCCTCCAACTCTTTCTCTTGAACTAATTGTGTATTAATTGCCCTTTTAGCATAGATATGTAGCTTGAGGATCACTTGTTTTTTCTTATACCATTATTAACACTAAAGTCCCAAAGCCTTTATTTATCAAAAATTGTTCAAAAATGCCATTTCTATTGCAAAAAATAAAAATATTATTATTACACTTTTGTAAATCTATTCATAGGATCTTGCACTAGATTGGTATAATAATGTATAGAAGAAATTTCAGAAACTTTGAGCAAGTAGATAATAAGGTATAAGCATTTAAAGTGAAGAGAACGTCTTCTTTTACACCTTGCATTATTAGATGATAAGAGTTTCAATATTCTGAAACAACCTTCTAGAGGAGCTGAAAAACATCTAATGATATTGGTTAGTATAATAGTGGATGTTATGTCCAATTACATGGATGTGATTATTACAATTTACTAGTTTTGATTGATCATTCATATATGGGAGGACACAAAATGAAGAACTTAAAAGTTTGATATAGTGGTCAAAAGCCCATCTTGTCAGGAGCAATCTTGAAAGGTAGAACACCTTTTCAAATATCAAAGTTTAACTCTATATATGTTTCCATTTTGCAAGTATATGAGATTGAAAATTTATGTATTTATTTTTCAATGATGTAATTACATGTCTTCTGCAAGTCAAAAAATCTAGATTTTTTTTGAAAAATTTGAAATTATTATGAACTATTGAAAGAAAAAAAGTGAAAAAAGTTCATATAAAATACAAAACATGTTTAAAAAATCTAAAAATTCCTCCACATTTATATAATAGTGTAGAACACTATGGTGCAAAATCATTTATCATGCCATTCTAAGATTAGGAAATCAACATGCCAGGGTTATAGTGTATAGTAGACCCAAAGAAGTTTTTCCATAATTTCAAATTGGACTACAAACCAAACTTGATAAGATTAATTTCATTAGTTGGGCAATTAGACTAAAATTTAACAAATGATAATTTTATTATATCTAAATTCAAATAAAAAAGAAAGAAAACTTGTCAAAATACATTACATGGTCATCGATGGATTTATCATTTTTTAATGTAAGAAAGTCAAAACATCAACCACAAGGAGAAAAATTCCAACACTTTCCATTGAAATTGGGTTAACAAACTCCCCCCTCTAAATTGAATGAAAAGACTTTGTTTTTCATCTAAAAAGCCTCCATAGAATCATCTTAATGACACAAAACATCATGGGTTGAAGGATATCTTTGATGTTTGTTTCCTACTTGTACTCGAAAACTTATTTCTAATTCTTCAAAACTTCTATAAAGAAAGAGGTGAATCATGCTTTGGGTTCAAATCTAAGTTAAAGTGTATACCCCCTAAAATGGAATTTTTTGCTACTTTGCCTAATTATCATAATTAGACTCATCAAATTTTCATTTTTTTTTGTTGGGAAGTGAAAGGAAGCTCCAATGCACTAAAGAATGTGACACTTGAATACCATATGTAAAAGTTATAAATGGTCAAAGTTATTTTTTTAGTACATAGGATAGATATATCTATTTATAACAACCCCCATGCAATGGCTTCAAGGGTGACTTATTGTTGACAACACTTGAATGCACTATTCATTGAAAAAGATTATTTGTTTGTACCTTCTCGTCCACTTATCTCTCTTACCTCCTTAATTATGGAGAAGCTCCAAAGCTAACAATAATCGGTGAGTGTATGAGAGCGGAATGGATTTGAATAAAAAAATCCAGATTATATTGAATAAAATATAGAAATTGAGTTTTATTTTTATTTATTTTTATTGCATTCTTCTTCACCCTTCTGTTTGCACACATTGAGCTCAACTTTTCAATGAATTTCCCATATCCCAAAGGCTAAATGCTTAAGTTACTAGAAATAGGTACCTCTACCATATTATAATCTATTTTTTCCACATATGCACATATTGGTTATGGAGATGATGCAATGTAACAAACTCTAAAATTGCATAGGCTCTAAAACCGTCTATATCTCTAAATGTACACTATATGTACATGTTGCTTTTTCATAGCCTTCAGCAATGTACAAACAATGTACATTTTAGGAGGTGGGCGATTTTAGAGCCCTGCGCCATTTCAACTTCAAAACTTTATAGCTAATTCCACAAAGTTCCAAAAAATATGAAACAACTTGGGTTACATGCCAATTCCACTTGTCTTTCAAGAAAAATTTACTGAAATTTATTTCAAGAACCTTTGCCTCCCCAAAATTCAGATTCAGCTCTTAGGTGGGTGATTTCTGGACATGTCATCTTATACAGAGTGACAATTGCAGTTTTAGGCACGGTACGATTGACTGCGGGTGTATCCCCCAATAGTTACTGGTAAGTGGTGACATCCACCAATTAAGGTAACATACTCGAGAATAGTCTGGGCATTAACCCCTAAAGGACCAAACACCGTTTTTTGACAACATAGCGTTTTGGGGCAGCTCACCACGAATGGAATTTTTATTTTTTTTCTTTGAAATTTTCACACAAGATGTGCCCAAGGAGTAGCTTTAGGGCCCAACAATTTTCATAACTTTTGACCACATGGTTAAAAAGTTATGGTATGATATGTAGTTTTCATTGTTCGGCGGGCAGTCCGGGCAGCAAAAAAAACTTCTTTAAAAATCATTTTCTAGAGAAATAAAAATTTGAAATTGGTTCTCTAGATTTATGTGCACAAGGAAAGCTTTGAATCATTCCACTTTGATTTATGAGATGAAAGTTATGAGGAATTTTAGTTGTGGGTAGTTTGCGGGTAGTTATGGAATCTCTACTCTAAAATAAACTTTGAAGTCCTTTATTTAACTCAATTTTCAATATTTTTGGAAAAAAAATATAAACACAAGGTGTAGATTGTTTATTACAACATTACAATCGTTTGGATTGGCATTTTTCAATTCCATAATTAAATCCTTAACAATTTAGTGTTTTGAATCATTTTCTACTTCTTTCTACTTACTATTTTTTCCCTATATGTTGTACAATTCCAAATGATCTGAAAATTTTCAAGCATGTAGCTAACATGCTGTGAATAATGAATCCAAAGAGTTACCACCATTTTGGACATTTTTTCATACAAATGTGACCATGTGAAGTGCAGCTGCCCGGTTTTTCGCAGGGACAAAAAAAGGGTTTTTGTCACTTCAAATGCTAATATCTTGCAATCTACACGGTGGAAATTCCTGAAATTGTTTCCACATCTTCTCAAACTAGTTTACTACAAGATCCTACGGTTACATGTGTCCAAAAATGTTTTTTTTTCCAAAATTTGGTACTTGTACTAGAAATGGCAGTTTGGGAGCGTTTTTTTGTGAAAACATAGTCAAAAACCTTTAGGGGTTAAGAACCGCCCACCTGTAAAATGTACAGGATTTGTACATGCTGTTTTTTCATAGCCTTCACTGATGTACAAACAATGTACATTTCAGGGGTGAACGATTTTGGAGCCCTATGCCAGTTCAACTTCAAATTTTCATAACTAATTTCAAAGAGCTCCAAAAAATACAAAACGACTTAGGTTAGATGCCAAATCCACTTCTCTTTCAAGGAAAATTTCCTGAAAAATATTTCAAGAAGTTTTGCCTTCCCAAAATTCAGTTTCAGCTCTTAGGTGGGCGATTTCTGGACCTGTTACCTTTACCCCGGACAGACCGGAGCCCGGAGCTCCCGGCTGGTGCGCACCACCAGTGACAGCTGTCCACGTCGTCCTCCGTGATTGACCCTCCCCCTCCTTCTTGCCCTTTGCGGCACCATCCATGATGCAAGGCGGACCTTACTGAGCACTGGGATGCTCAAGCTTTGTAAAGGTGTCCTTGTTACCAACCTACCTCACATTTGTCTGGAGGACTGCCTTCAGTTGGCAGGCGGGTGGGTGGGGTCGCAACAAATCTCAGTCACACTCTTCAGTCATGGCAACATCAGCTGTGACATTCTTCAACTTTAGGGCTAATTTACGGACCCTTTGGCTGGCTCACCACGAATTCAGTATCTTCTTTTACTCTGGAAATCATTCAATTCAAGCTTGTCCCGCCATGATTCATGCTAATGGCATAACTTATATACCACCCCCACCCCCCACCCACCCCAATTTTCTATCCTTGCTGAACATCAGGTTCTGAGAATTAGAAGTTTCAAGAAATTTGTTTGGGGAAATTTGTCTTGGAAAGACAAAAGTTATTTTATCAAGGAAAAAAAAAGATTGCAAAAGGGTTATTTAAGGATTGAATATGCAACTAGAACTGAATTCAACTGTCTAGAAAATATTAATTGTTTGGAGTAGATGCAACAGTTAAAGCATTTGTTTGGCTACAATAATAAGAATGTTATGAATGTTCTAAGGAGTCCAAATTTTGTTATTCTTTGTGACATTTTTGGCTCTTAAGTGGGTAAAGAGGCATACCCAGGTGCTTAACCCCTACAATCCCAAGGCCTCTTTTCCATCAAAAAAACGTTCAAAATTGCCATTTCTATAGCAAAGAGCAGAAAAGAAAAAATTTAATGTTTCTTTTGCATATCTAGCCATAGGATCTTGTACTAGACTATTATTAGAATGTATGGAAGGAATTTCACAAGCTTTGATTGTGTAGATTGAAAGATATTTGTGTTTAAAGCAAAGGAAATGAGTTTTTTTGCACTTTGCTCAATTACATTCATTGGCTTTGAACCTTCACAACTTATAATTTTTGTTGTACTGATTTTGAATTTTCTAATTTTATATGATAAAGAATTGAGTTGAAAATCTAGGATTTTTTTCCTTCGAATCACACACTTAGTTTTCACTCATTAAAAATTTGTTATGTAGAAGTAGGTTCTAGATTGAAGGAGAATCTAAATTATTAATAGTTCTATGATGGAATAGAAATACACTAATCTCAAAAGTGAGATTATTCTAACAAGAGATCTTAACCTTGTGAGTTTTTTTAGAAAGATTGTAAAAATTGAGGTCATAAATGAATCCTACAAGTTATTTTTTCAAGAAGATGCTCTGATTGCCCAAAAAACAAGATTGTCCATATCCTTTACATAACAAATTCAAATGGAATAAATCAAAGCTTCCAATGTATATACAAATATAATCTATACAAAAGAAGAATTTATTTTTTTACTTTAAATTTCTTTGAAGGATTCTTTTTGCTTGACGAACTAAAAAAAAGGGCTTTTTCTGCCATAACTTTTGCTCCCAAACTCTGATTGAAATAAAAATTGTATTTTTGGAAAGTTAATGTGTTTTTATTCCTTCAAAAAAATTCAAAAAATCAAGACAAATATTGAGGCCATTTTGTTCACGAGGGGACAATGGAACTTTAAGGGTTAAGGAATTAAACATACATTTTAAGGTGGAATTTGTTTGTATTGAACTAGGTTTAAGGAAGATAGAGGAAATACTTGTGGAGACATGGTTTGCATAGAGGATGAATATATCCATGGGAAGACTCAAGGCCCCTTCATGCTATATCCCAAATTTCAACTTTTAAAGTCTATATTCAAAACCAAATTCCAACTATTGGGATTTGTAGAAGGTGAGTATAAAATAATAAATGTGGAACTTTCAGACAAAAAGTGTAAAGGTCAAAGTCCCAACTCTAAGTCCCAACTTGTCTATTGTCAAGGATACTTCACTAGTGGTTACTTTGAAAACAACATGAGACCTACTTTAAGATACATTTTAAATGTAAATTGAAAATCCCACAAATAGTATTATATTGGCTAAGCCTCATTTATGCAACGTGTCCATGAAAAATGATTGCCACAAATCTCAATTGAAGTGAACAAACAAATAACAAACCAAAATGAGACATTGTTCATTAATTTGTCCATTTACTTATGAAAATGGAGGCTTTGCATGCAAATTGTTCCCCTTCTTTTAGACTATCCCATGTGTAGATTTATAAATTACAAATTATGGATCATTACTATGTATAGTATAGTAACTGTAATATAATATGCTTCAAAAAAAGTAACGCTTTAGTAACTTAGATTTTTTTGATGTTGTTGTATATATGGATTGCAAGGTATAGTAAAGCACATGGAGTTCTTGTATAATATTGTACAACAATTAAGTGTCCTCAAAATAGATAAAAAAGTTCAAAGTTTATTTAGGAGGCACTTTCAACATCAAATCTGCATTAGATAGATGGGGAGAAATTTTTAGCCTACTAGAATGTCTTATATGGTGTTTTTTTCCTTGATTTATATTCAAAACAATTATTGGGACTTGGAGGCCAAGTTGGATTTCTATTTTGGCTAAACCCAATTTGGCCTCAAAATCCCACATCCAAATCCCCCCAAAGTGCTAGAGCCATGTGAAACTTCAAACTTGGGCCATAATTTGAAGCTCCAAGTCCCAATTTCTAACTTTCCACCAGTTTAATTTTGAAAATTTAGAGGGATTTAGGACTTAAGAAGTAGTAGGAAGTAGCCTTTACTTTTGCAAATGGTTTAACCCCAAAGTGACATTTCTGACCTTGCAAGATATACTCATGTGGGTGTTGGTTTTTGAAATTTTTGTAGTTAAATCTGTTGCCGGATAAGTACATCCAACTGTACTAAGGGGAACTGAAGTAGGACTTAGGCAGTGAGAATTTTTTTGAACCGTTGATTATCTTTTTTCGTATGTTTATTTACTTCGAAACATGGTGTCAATGAAAAAGAAATGGTAGGCCAAAATGGGGTTTCTTCTCATTGGGGGCCTTGTGTGTCACCCAAACTTACAAATTAGCTTTGCACCTCCACTACTATGGGTGCTGGATTACCCACCCTTGGTAATCAAGCGAACACCAACCAGGTTCTATGCCTTTATCCACTTTTTAATATATGGGGATGTTGTGAGCACGGTCCACTGTGCCTTCCAAGCAATGGATCTTTTTTGCTAACGTCTCTTGAATGTTGTGGATGGCAACAAAACTAACTAAAAGTGCATGGGTAACTAACAGGCTAACTGCAATGATTAGGGGTGATAGTAAATCCTAACTCCCTAACTATCTATCCTATGTCTAGGGTTGACTAGGTAGTTGGCGTCATTTCTAACGTCCCTAGCTACGTGAAAGAGGAACCCTTATGTTCCTTCCATGAACCTCTAAGACTATCTTTTGGGTTTTGACACTTCACTTGGAAGTCCTATTTCTATAGGCTAATCCTAAAGCTTAACTTCTACTCTAATTTTCAACCTCTAAATGTAACTCTAGATTTTTACTCCCAAGTGCTAACTCTAATTTTTACTTCCAATTTTGACTCTATATTTTGACTTTTATTCTCGATTTTTTACTCCTAAATTAACTCTAGAATTTATCCTCGGACTTAAACTCTATCTTTTGACTTTTAACTTTGGTTTCTACTTCTAGAATTAACTCTATAATTTAACTTTTATTCTAACTTTTTGCTACTCAATTGACTCTAAGAATTAACCTCTAAATTTAATTCTAACTTTTGACTTTTAACTGTAAGTCTTTACTTTCTAACCTGACTCTAAGATTTTGCTTGAGAATTTGACTCCTAGATTACACTTCCAAATTAATCCTAATCGGTTTACTTTCCAAAGTTAACTCCAAATTTTTAACTTCTAATTAACTCCTAGTTTTAATCCTAGATTCGCTTCTAACCTAAATCCCTAATTTTTGTCCATAGTTCCTTTGGGATGAAGCCTTAATTCAATCCCCCCGTTTATCCCCTACTACTTAACTTATCCTAACACGGTCGACTCGAAGCCAAATCCTAAGTGTAGTATGTTTTTGGAAACCTCTATCTAGCGATTTCCGGATCTAACTCTTACTTGCACTTAATCACGGTTTGCTAATCGCGCGTAAAAGGCTAACTAAGGAAATCAACGCTAATTAGGGAATAACACCAAGGATTAATTCAAAAAATTCACGTCTTCACTGTCGGTGTCGAAAATAAGTTCGTCCACGTCCGCGTACACATCCTCATGCTCCATGGTGGTCCTTGGTCTGTTTGAATCTCTCCCAAGCTCACCGCTTATTTTAGAAATTTAGTACACCCGCGCGATCTAAACTCCTTCTTTCCTTTCCTTCTTCCTTTTCTTTCTCCCTCTCTTCTTCTACACTAACACTCTTCCACCTAAGCTTTTATGGACGTCTTACAACTATAGACTCTAACTACAAGGAGGTTTAATGTCCCTCCTACCCTCTTACACGACCTTGTTTTTGTGTCATCCTAATCCGCCTTCTAATAGTCACTACGAATTCTCGAGATTTTCCTCCTAACGCCTACTTAGCCAAACCTAGGTCACTATTTATCGTGTTTCTCACCTAAGTTGCCCATATAGCCATCCTCTCCTTCTCCTTCTATCTTTGAGTGGTTTTGTAGGTGTTTGGATGGATGATTATCCTACGTGGAGCTTTAGCCAGGACTGGACCCCATTTTTTCTTCCTTTCTTTTCTCAATAGTTACCTTGTCGATTTTTTGTTTTAAAAACAAACCCGACTTCCCACCCAAACTCTGGACTTCAAGTAGTCTTTTGTAGAATCTGATTTTTTTTCCTTTGTAACTAGTTTCCCAAGTCCTTGGACAGCCCGAGTTATCTCCAGTCTTTGAACAGTCCAAGTTCTCCCTAGCCTTGGACAACCCGAGTTCTCCTGCCCCTCCTTAACCAGCTGAATTCCCGATCCCCCTTTTGATCAGGCCAGTCCCGACCCCTTTTGATTAGCCGAGCTCCTGATCCCCTTTATCAGACTTTTGGTTGTCTTGTCTTGATCTGGCCTTCTGTTGGTGGAACTAAAGGACTTGAGCTGGGGTAATTTAGGCTAAGGAAAAGGAAAAAAAAACAAAAACAAAACAAAGGAAAACTTATGATTAGCTTAGGAGGTATTACGGGTTTCTAGTACTCTCACCAACGGACAGTTATATTGATTCAACTATTTTTGAAAACTCTCGGATATTTGGACACTAACGATAATATCCCTACGTGGATATTTGGACACTAAGGTAGAAGGACGGTTGGAATTTTGTAAAAAATGCCAAACTTTTCTAGACCCTATAATCAAAGCTTCGCCGTTCCGAGGGTAACTATAAAAAATGTCAAACTTTTCTAGATTCTATAGTCAAAGCGTTGCCGTTCCCGAGGGAGGTACACGTAGCCAAGCAAGGGTTAGACAAAGGAAAAAACACGTAGAGAATGCACATGATAAAGCCAAAGCTTCGCCGTCAACGGAGGGGGTCCACACAACGAGAGGGATGTTAGACAAAGGTAAAGCACTCGACTTAAGAGAACACACGTGAGTTAGTATAACAAGGTAAAGCAAATGACTCACACTCTAAAAGCCCCCAATGGTGGCATACGCCAAGGCACTAAAGGGGTTGGCTTTAGGATTAGTAGCAAGCACAAAAGGCCTTCAAAACACAAGGGTTAGTTCATAAGAGTATATACGAAACATAAGAGAAAACACACAAGGAGTACACAAGGCAAGATAGAAGGACCCCCAAGGACCTTCAAAGCTTGAAAAACAACAACAATGGAGCCAAAAGTGCTCCAAAAACACCGTAGAGGTTTTTGGCTTCAAACGCCAAAATATCCAAAATAACTTGGACCCACGGACCCAAAACAAGAATTGGGGGTCTTCCAGAGAGAAAAATGGGGACCTTAAATAGGTTTCCAAGGGCCCACCCCTCCCTCTAGAGTTCTAAAGTAACCGTATCAACTTGGATTTTCATCCTCATCCTCAAAGATTTTCATCCTAATCCCTAAAAAACTACTTCTACCATCTACGTTGGACCAACATTCTAACTTTTGGAGATTAACTCCAATTGTCAAACGGATTGCGTCGTTGGCTCTAGATCGCCATGTTTAGTCCATGAATCCCGTACCCCCCGTACCGAGGCCCAAAAATCCATCGTAGGCTAATTTAGTTTAAAAACCAAATCGTGATAAAATCCTAGATCTTAGGGGTCTCCTATTTTGAGAAATGTGAATAGCCTAGGGTCTCCGGTAGGTGCGAGAGAGTCGGAAAGGACTCCTAGTTGACTTGGTTTTGCCATCGTATGGTCCCGGAAAGCCGGTCAACGTGGCAGGGACCCCGCCACGTGGTTAATTCCCAAGGAATCTCGCCGATTCGGGTACTTGTCGCTATCGGAATGTTGTGAAACTTCACGGAGCGCATTATTAACATAAAGCAGACTAGTCTAATTTTTAGTGAGATTTTCTTGTAACCTGGGTAATTTCCATGAAATTCCCGTTGGAGGTTAGAAGGGTTGACCACACGGAAAAGGTTCTTCTACAAGTCGGAAGATGACGGGATTTTTCACGTGACCTCTCATGGAGTTGCGTAAAAGATGTGTAGGTGCGTTTCCGTACCTGACACAATTGGTCAGTGGAGATGAAACTGGCCATCTCCTTGAATTAGCGATGGTGCGGGAATCTTTTGCAGATAGAAGAATCTTGGCGAATCGATTTTGTCATTAGATTTCTGGTATGGAATTTACCGACCTAGTGGCCTCGGTGTGGATCCCTTGGACCAACTTAGCCATGAATTGCCACATTCATGATGGGATTTAGCCTTTTGGGGGCTATGTGACTCAAACCCTCTAAATCTAACCATTTCGTTATTTCTACCTATTTTTAGGCCAAGTTTGGAGGGATTCCAAGTCTAAATACAAATCTAGACCAAATACTATAATGGATATGACACAACCCTATTTTGGTTCTACACTCTTTTTATGGCTTTTTGTATACTTTTCTTAACTTTAAATTGCAAATTTCCAAAAAAAATAATTCTACGAGTCCCAAGTGACAAATTGGGAGCTCACAGCTACCAAATTGAAGCTCCTCACATAAACTGACATGTTGACTTTAAAAAATGACAAAAGCTGCAATACCGTGACATACTCGATGCAGTTGACGAAGGTACCTCCAACACTTAAATTGGATAATCCAGTTGTTCTAAAATTTGCCAAAATTAATACACAATCATGCGCTAAGATCCAACTGGTTTAACACGCTTCAAGGGAGTCGCAGACAAATTTGAAAAAATTGCAGGCGATTTTACCATCCTAATCTTTCAAGAACCAAGCATGAATGTCGCTTGACCAACGCATGACGCCAAACCCGGTGAACAATCGGGTATACTGTAGAGCATCCCATGACTAGACAAAGCCGTGTGATTGCAAAAGCATGGGGAGGCACGGAAGCTCTACGTTGACTAGTCGGCGTCGACTATATGGAACATTCACTTGGTGGGCGTCTGCTGATCCCAACCTCGTGAACATGGAAGCAATTAGGGATTGGCCTTGGTAGCACCGTCAGACGCATGGACATGCCCCAATAAGTTTCAAATTTCAACAAAATATTACAAAGATTGAATTATATCATTGTTGCTTGTAAGAAAATGTGCACAACGACATTGTTCAAATTCAACACAGGAGTGTGTCAAGTCCAAAAACTATGGGCACAAAACAAATCTCCACTGACGGTTACCTATCAATTGGAAGTTCAATCGGTACCTAATCTGAGGCTAACCAGGCTAAGTACAATACTACGTCTCTATTGAAGTGCCCCTCCAGGTGAGATGATGGAGCCACTGTTGCTCCATCTCGAACTCTTAGAGCTACAAGTTTAGGGACTGAACGCCTAAGGGCGGTTCGCCTCTTCTGAGCCTACAAAAACAAGTGTCAACCAATCAGATCACCAAAGGTGTCACCACATCCAAATTCTTGCAGCGTACTTAGCCTGAGTGTGAACCTTGTGGTAGCACATTCCTACACACAAAAAAGCACCTGCACACCAAAATAGTAATGGTTTTGCTTCTGGCCATACAGCCTACATTTCATTTGTTGAAGACCTACAAACACAAACTCGTAGATGTCATGGTCCTGCAAGTTGAAACAGCCACTAGTGCTGCTCAACCTAAATGATGGAGCAGTTAGCTAACAGGCTATATCATAGTGGAATTCCGCTCTTGACATGGGCTTCCTGCGGCATCCTGTGTTTCGATGAGACAACCACTGAGCCTTATACAACACATACGCATTATCCAACGACGTGTCTAAAATAAAAAAGAGAAGGCAATGCCACCACTTATGGTACATAATCTGCGCAATATACTCCACATGACATTAATCTACAATGTCAACATCGCGCATCATATCCTGATACTCTACTTGCATGGGCGATGTGGAGTACGGTGACCTCTCCCCTCCAACCCATCAAAGGCAGGTACATCCAGAGGCCATATGGTCTAAAGAAGTGCTCAACAAATAAACCAGGCATCCATCAAACCAGATGCACGCTACTATACGTCACAAACGATGAATTACAACTACTAATGTGCCACGGGGCAATTCGGCATTGGAATATTGTGCCAGATGATTGGGCATTCCAATATGGTTATGCTTGGCAGTTCCTGTGAACCACGTTCTGAGCAACAACAAAGTGTCGGACAAATGGGGAGAGGTAAAGAACCTATTTGTAACAACTACATGACCTAGATGCGTTAGGTCCTCCACCAGTTTTAGTATTACGTTCAAACCGAGGTCCTTCTCGGACTTCTGATTCTTTTGCCCCTCATAGACTATCAAATTGTATACGTACCGAGTTTTACTAAAGGCGCAACACCAAATTTTGATGCCGTACTTCACTAGTTTGTTCTTCATATATTGTTTTATGTCACACATGCGACCCCTATAGGGCACTATAATTTCATCACAAGCCAAATGTTTGTTACAATTATAGGCCGTTTTGGCTCTATGTACAAAATTCTCTATCAACCACCGGCACTTCCCTATTTTATCATAGCCAGCGGCAGTTTTATCCTGAACCAGTGACTTGTTATCTACTAAATGAAGGCATGCTAAATTTTGCTCAAACCTAGGGCGATGCATGACATGTTTTATTATAGGGCATCCGTAGAATCTTCACTTTGACCAATAGGAACTAATCGTGGGCTGCTACTTCAGTCCCATGAAAATACAGACCCCCCATTAAGCCTTCAATTCAATGATAGTTAGTGTCTGCCACCTATTGCTTCCATTCAAGATGCCGGGATGTTATATGCTCTCTTGCATTGCATACGTATTTGTTTCCCTATATATAGTTGTGAGATCCAACTCGGGCCAGAAGAGCTCAAAGAATTTGTGCATCGCAACCTTTTGCCTACTCTACCTACGAGTTGGACCAGGTCGAGGCCCTAAGAAAGTTTTCATGTCCTCTTCCAATGTCGTTTTAAGAGAGTCCCAATGTCCATCCGCATACCTCGACTCAAAAGAACACTTGTCTAACAACACATCCTCTACAGGACCTACCTCATCAATGACGTCCGGTTCGTGGAGCTCCCAGTCAGAGTTACCATCGTCAAAATCAGAGGCGAAGTCCGCATACTTGGCATCCCAGTCTAGGTCCTCCACATTGTCATCTCCAATGCAGTTGTCACTATAACTTCCTTCAATTAGCAACAATTAATCCGAAACATTATGCCAAATGTCGACAAATGTGTATCCACTGCGAGCTCTACAGAAGGTGAAAGTGCAGGTAGCTCAAAATCTCCGGCAACTAGAAATTGTGTCAATTTCTTTGACGCATCCTCTATCTAATCAAACTGGTGAAGAAGCTGTTGTCGGGTTGTCCCGATTTGAGAAGTGGATATAAGCCCACGGTATGCTTCTCTTTGCACTGGCTTCGATGGCCCCGCTCCATCTATCCCTTCCTGCAAACACAGCTTCTTTGCCACTGACCGCACACCAATGACACCCTCAAAATCCACCAACAGCATGTCATCACCGGTCATAGCGAGGACGAATTCTCGAGTCATCTTCCCGCGCATGGCTCTTCCAGCATTGGATGTTGGACTAAGTCCCAAAATTGCAGGCATGGCCAATACAATTTCCATCGGTTGCATCTCTCATGGGCTCAAATTGTTGAGGCCCTGGATGGACCCAAGTCCATGGCGGTGGCACCCGTCACTCTTGCAGGAGGTATACCAATCAGCTGAATCACCATTGACAGTTGTTCCTTTACCTTTGTTACACCAAGATTGTTGTGGTGCTTCTTTGCAATCTTGTGGGATCACTATTAGTCCATGCATCTTATGGCTGCTACAATCAGGTGTTTCACATTCCGTCCCAGCCATGTTCTCGTCTCCTTCTAATACAATCAATCGCTCAGCTCCGTAAGTGCTTGGCGCCACATTCACTACTTCCAGCAAATTTCGCACAACCCTCCGTCCTTGTATTGGCAATCTCAAAATCGGTGGAGAATCACGGTTCTCCATGGCAATTCGTGACCTCACCCACCCTGGTGGTGTTAGCAAAATGGAGTTATGGTCATAATTCCTTGGTCTTCCTCTTCCCCTAGCATTCACTTTGTGATTCCTATTCCTATCCCGGCCCCTCCCTCCTTGAACCTGCCCATGTTCAACGAGTTCTTCTTTTGCCAATTCAGTTCTGACTCCCATAGAAGCTGAAAGAGGCTACGAATTTGGTCTTCTTCTCCGACCCATCGCCAAATTGCCCCGCCCCTTGGCCATTGCTTTGCATTGCGCCTTCCTTGTCCTCTCCACCAGACCCTACTCCACTGCCCCCGCGCCCACTGGTATTAGTAGTGGATCCATTGCTCTCATCAGTGGAGGATTCGATATACCATTGCTTTCTTCTTGGAATTGAAGGCAAGATGATGTTGTCACCCCTTGTGGCAGCACCGATCATGTCCTCGAAGCTCCGGGGACGTTTAATTCTTGGCTTTGTTGCAGGAGGGCTATAAATTCGGCATCGGACATCACAGGACTGACAAGAGTCTCTGCCACGTTTTGGGACTCGACCCTCCCTCTTTTTGTCAAGACTTGCACCTTCCTTCTAACTCGTTGTTGCGTCACCAAGCTGCAAAGAGCAAGCCTGGCTCTCGCGGCCAGCCGACCGGCCTCCTTGGCATTCATCTGCTACGACATTGTCAGGCCAAAGTTTCCTGATCAATTCGTCAATGTGCTTGGGAAAAGGCATTATTGCCTTCCAACCAAGCACGTGACTCACTTGCGCTCTCCAGTGATATTGGAAATTGCAATTTACGGGATTCTTTGGCCAATGGCAGCTCTTCCCAAACAGAAGAAGACGTTGTAAAAACTTGACGTCCAAAGTACTCAAAATTCTTGTCCTTTGCCTCTCAGAACACTTCGGACTCACGAGCCAGTCGTCAATAACTTGTGTTTCATCCCTCAAGTGCATCGGGAGGCAACAGCAAGCCCCTTTTACAGAATCCATGACCTTATTGTCTATCCACTCCAATTCCGTGATTTTGATGTTGTCATGCTCCTTCCCGAACCCTCCTCTTTTGTTCATTGCACCCGTCAACCTCTCCACTCCTAGTACGTGCAGCATCTACCCTCTGAAATTCCATTAGTTGTTGTATCACTCTCATCACCAGAGGATAAAGAATGTCGAATTCTCCCATGGCCGTAAACTTGTGTAGTTGTTGGTGTTGTAGTGCGTCCTTGCAGCGTCTCGCATGACCAGATTTCCTGAACTTTTAATGATCTCCCGATTTGTCCTACGCACACAACGATTGCAAGAGCCTTACGGAAAATGCCTCACTACCTTGCCCACAACTTGCCAAAGATGGAGGAATCCAAGCGAGCAAGAATCCAAAGGAGCAGTTGTCTAAAAACGCAAAAACCCGCCCTCAAACCTTTGCGCCCTAAACCCTACCTGGCGTCCACCTCACCAAAGAAGACAATGGTATTCCTCTAAGTCCCTGCCACTTGTTCCCTGTCATTCTGGCCGGTGACGTTAGCCCCGCCCCCTCGTTTCAATGGCAAACATGGGTAGTTCTCAAAGGTCCAAAATTTTAGATTTGTGTAGAAAACGCAGAACTAATCTACATTTTTGTATTTTAGGTTGACAGATCTTCAAGAACCCTACTGAATCTCTTTGTGGTGTTTTTCCATCCAAACAAGTGTACTACCTATTTCTTGGGGCTGAAAATAGTCGAGGACACTTTTTGTCCTCAATGATATTTTGGGGTTAACACTAGTGAACACATTATCTATACAAATTTAAAAAATGACCTTTGAGAAGACTAACATCATCAATTAATCCGTAAAGCCCGGAATGTATTTTCTGCCAAAAAACACTCAAAACTACCACTTCTGTTGTATTCACTTAAAGAAACCAATTTTTTTTTTTTTAAATTTAACCATAGGATCTTATACTTAACTTGTCTGAAATCATATAGTAAAAATTTCATCAAATTTGATTGTATGGATTGGAAGATATTAGCATTCAAAGTTGAACAAAAAGTTTTTTTTCAAGAAGATGCTTAAATTGCCCAAAAAAATAAGATTGTCCATAACTTTCTCATCCCTAGTCTAAATAGAATGAATCAAAGCTTCATGTATAGGTAAAAACATAATATTTTAAGACAAAAATTCCAAAAAAATTATTTTGACCTTTTGTAATTTTGGGGGGCTGCCTGCCAATCTCCATTTCTTGCTCATTGTGCCATAATTTTTTCATGGCATCCAATTGAAACAAAAATTATATATCCACAAAGCTCTTGCAAAACTACACAACCTCAAAAAATCTCAAAAAAATTAACTTCAAATTGAGACATTAGGAACCTACCCGGACCCAAATTGTCCCCTGAAAGGACTCGTGGGGCTAAACCAGTTCTAGATTTTTTTGTGGTTATTTTTGTGATTTACATAGTCCATATCTTCATTAATATTGAAGTAAGGCAGTAACTGCCTCTTTTGAGCTCATTGTCATTGTCACAATGAGCCCAAAATAATGAATTATTTAATTGCATTTTATTTTTGGTACATTATCCCACCACATCCTCCATACTTGTATTTTTCAAGATGCAAGATGAGTGCAAATGATATGGGATATATGGCACCACCATATCCGTATCCATATTTTGAATAGGTAGGTACGTACTTTGTCTATATTACATATTCATATCATTACCATGTATATATATATATATACAAAATCCATATTCTGAATCCATATTTGTATTTGTATTCCATATCGCATTCCATATCCTATATCCGATGGCCAAGATCTGACAACTGACATCAACCGCTTCAATTTTTTTGAAAGATCAACGGTGTGAGGTGGGGGGGGCAATTAATTTCTATTGTAGATCAACGGTCCTCAATTTTTTACAAATCAAAAGTGGGAGATTAATACAAACACATTCGTTTGCCTCTTTTAAGCTCATTGAAGGACTTGCAAGGCCAATGGAGTCCTCAAAAAGCTTAAAAACATTCAAAAGCATTTAAGTGCAATGATTGTATTGGGATTATATGCAAACTACAAATATTTGGATAAAATGATGCTTGTAATTTTTCAATTTTTTGAAAGAATATAAGAGAAAACTTGTGAGTATTTTGTAGCCTATTATATGGTCATATGTTTTGTATCCAAATAAAACTATATTACTATACAATATAAAACCATTACAATTGATATTTTAGAAAAATTTGGTATAAACCAATACAATTGCTTAATATATTCATTATATCCATGTCCAAAAGTTGGTCTCGTTACAATATGGGAGAATGGATGACACTTTAAAGAAAAAAAATCCATTGTTCATTTGCTAAATTTAGAGCTTTCTTCCGTTGTCAACGCTTTACTGGAGTCACATCATTCCCCCTTCCTTTGAGTGTGCAATACTTATCCTAAATAATGCTTCCTAGTATTGCAAGAAATCATGAATTCTACATATTTGATAGAAATACCCATACTTTTGGGATTCCCCAAAAAATTCAATTAATTTTGAACATCTTTAATCCCTAAAAGTTTTGGATACATGTAATTATAGAATCTTGTTATACTCTAGTTTGAGAAGAAAATGTGGAAAAAATTTCAAAAATTTCAAAAATTTAGATTGCTAGATATTAGTATTTGAAGTGACAAAAATCTGTTTTTTGGCCTTGCAAAAAATGGGGTAGTTGCACTTTACAAGGTCACATTTGTATTTAAAAATGTACAAAATGGTGGTGCTTATTTGGATTAATTCTAAAAGGAAATTTGACTAGATTCTTAAAAGAAATTCAAATCATTTGGAATTGTACAACATACAGGAAAAAAATAGTAAGTAAAAAGAAGCAAAGAATGATTCAAAATACAAGATTGTTGAGAATTTATTCATGGAATTGAAAAATGCTAATTCCGATGGTTGTAATGTTGTAATAAACAATCTACATCCTTTGATTTGATTTTATTCAAAAATATTGAAAATTGAGTTAAATAAAGGATTTCAAAGTTTATTTTAGAGTAGAAACTCCATAACTATCCATAAACTAAAACTTCCCATAACCTTCTTCTTTTCAATCAAAATGGAATGTTTCAAAACTTTCCACGTATATGTAAATCTAGAAAATCATTGTTAAAGAACTTTTTTATATGCCCGGACTGCTTGGTTTAGAAAAAAAACTACAAATCATACAATAAATTTTTAATCATTTAGCCAAAATTTATGATAATTGTTGCGCCTTAAAGCTAGTCCTTGGGCACATGTTGTGTGAAAATTTCAAAGAAAAAAATAAAAACTCCATTTTTAGCAAGCTACCCCAAATTGCAATGCTGCCAAAAAAAACTGCAGTTTGGTCCTTTAGGGGTTAACCATTCAAATATTGTTTTGTATCCAAAATCACACCTTCTACATATAAGTGTCAAATGTATTCAAGTCCCTTCACTAGTAGAATGATGGTATGTGTACATTGAAGCCTAAAACTACAAGTTTTGTAACAATTGACTCACAAATCAAAAAATATAATTCTAGTATGTTGCCATTTTGATTATCTCTCCTTTAATTTACTTTGTCTACACAATTAGTATCACTAGATCACAACATGTAGTGTTCAATGTCAAGTTTCATTTTCTACCTCAACAATAGATTATATATTAGCTATTCAGAGCTACCTATATCATCTATTATAGTTAAGAAGGTTATCATGGCTATTCATATAAGATATACATGTCAACTATTCAAAAATGTTCTCAAGGTATCCTATGGAGAATTGATCTTGGGATCCAAAGTACAAAAAGCAACAATAATTACTATTATGCACCATTAGTGAATGAATTCTCAATCCAAAATTTGTTTGGCACATAGTAAATTTGGATTGCAGCTTGCATGATGGAGATTAAAAGGAAGGCAAATAAGATACAAATAGATACTTGCAATAGTTGTGTTCACACATGAGATGCAAGGATATAGTTGTCTTTAGCCAATAATGGACACTTGTAGCTCATGAAGGATGCAAATCTAAAAATGAGCCATCAGCTATTGTTGTAAATATTTGATTGGCTAGAGTAAAGTTAAGGATTTGTTACTTGTGTAGTATACGTACATTTTATTGTTTAAATTTTAACTTTGCTTTGATGTCAAATGGTGAAATTTCATGATATAGAAATTCTTAAATTTATACATTATAAATAGTTATGATATAAGACAAATCTCACTAAATATCATGACTTAGGTCTTAAGACCACCTCCAGGTTGTTTCTCTCATTATTTGGTTGGTCTACCCACCCCTTGTTTCTACTAGTGCTTTAGATATTAATATAATTGATCATGTAGATCTTCTCGTCAGTCATTCCTCTCATATATGTAAACCATTTTATATGGAAGAGTTGGTGACTAAGGTAGACCAACCCAATTCCGTCTTCTACTTTTGGCGCCAATTATATCTAGAAAAACATTCAAATCTGTTCATTTTTTTTATTAAATCAATGCACCAATGCCTACAAGGGATAACATGTCAATCTTTTATTGGTGAGTACTTAAGTACCATTAAATACATGGAAAGGTGGTTATGGTTTGTTTATAGAACATTTAAGACTCAAATCTATGGATGATTTTGTAATTTCTATGCATACCACTTCAAAAATTCACAAAAATTACAATATTCATCAAAAAATTATAATTCCACTTGGGTTTGATTTGTGTGAGAAGCGTACACCTCTGAAAAATATGTATTAGATAACCGATGAGCCGCGCTAGCGGCAAATAGGTTATCACACATAACCGGTTGTACATTTTCCAATCACAAAATTTGATCTTCATGATCCAAAGGTGTAGGAAGCAAGTTGAAAGGAGAGAAGGTTATGAGTTGCAACTTGTAATGACAATGGTGATGGGTTGCCAATGGGACGGTGCTACATGAGCGTTGAAAACTCAACAACCGGTTATGAGTTGCAATTTGTAATGGCAATGATAGCAGGTTGCCGATGGGACGGTGTCACGTTAGCGTTGAAAAGTCAACAACCGGTTATGTGCCCGTCTTGGAGTTGGCCTTGTAAATTAGGGTGGTGATAGGCTTGTCTACCTTAGTGAAAGAGTTTGGTGACTTCACAAGATTGCCATGAAGCCTCCATGCACTGCAAGAACATTGCGTGCGTTTGGGACGAACTTCCAAATAACCCACAATATGTTTCCAACTGATAATTCTGTTCAGTAGAATGGAATCAAACTGAGGTCTCCAAATCCATGCACTGATCAGATCTGAATACTTTAGTTCACAATTTAGTGAAGGGCATTAGACCTATACTTTATACAATTTGATAATTTTATTAAAAAGAAAAAAAAAGATTGGTAGATTTTACAAAAATGACAATTTGCAAAAGGAAATCCTAAAACCCAAGTCCTAGTCCAAGTCTTCACAGGAGTCCTCACCAAGTTATATTTTAGGTTGCTATAAGGGCCACATTTTGTTGCTTCTCCTTTTTCCTTTCTGAAAGATAGTAAGAAAATTTTGGTTTAGGGTAGGAGGTCTGTTAACCCCTAAAGGTTTTTGACTATGTTTTCACAAAAAACGCTCCCAAACTGCCATTTCTAGTACAAGTACGAAATTTTGGAAAAAAAAAAATTTTGGACACATGTAACCGTAGGATCTTGTAGTAAACTAGTTTGAGAAGATGTGGAAAAAATTTCAGAAATTTTCACCGTGTAGATTGCAAGATATTAGCATTTGAAGTGACAAAAAACCTTTTTTTGTCCCTGCGAAAAACCGGGCAGCTGCACTTCACATGGTCACATTTGTATGAAAAAATGTCCAAAATGGTGGTAACTCTTTGGATTCATTCTTCAAAGCAAGTTAGCTACATGCTTGAAAAATTTCAGATCATTTGGAAATGTACAACATATAGGAAAAAAATAGTAAGTAGAAAGAAGTAGAAAATGATTCAAAACACTAAATTGTTAAGGATTTAATTATGGAATTGAAAAATGCCAATCCAAACGATTGTAATGTTGTAATAAACAATCTACACCTTGTGTTTATATTTTTTTCCAAAAATATTGAAAATTGAGTTAAATAAAGGACTTCAAAGTTTATTTTAGAGTAGAGATTCCATAACTACCCGCAAACTACCCACAACTAAAATTCCTCATAACTTTCATCTCATAAATCAAAGTGGAATGATTCAAAGCTTTCCTTGTGCACATAAATCTAGAGAACCAATTTCAAATTTTTATTTCTCTAGAAAATGATTTTTAAAGAAGTTTTTTTTGCTGCCCGGGCTGCCCGCCGAACAATGAAAACTACATATCATACCATAACTTTTTAACCATGTGTTCAAAAGTTATGAAAATTGTTGGGCCCTAAAGCTACTCCTCGGGCACATCTTGTGTGAAAATTTCAAAGAAAAAAAATAAAAATTCCATTCGTGGTGAGCTGCCCCAAAACGCTATGTTGTCAAAAAACGGTGTTTGGTCCTTTAGGGGTTAAATACTTGGGGTCTAATAGTGTCCACCTTTTGGAATGTGCAATGTTTGTACATTTTGCTTTCTCGTTGCACCAACAACGTACAAATAGTGTACATTTCAAGAGGTGGAAGTTTTTAGTGATCATTGCATTTCAACTTCAGAAACTTATAACTCATTCCATGAAGTGAAGCTCCAAAAGATATGAAATGACTTGGATTAGATGTCAATTCTACTTGTCTTTCAAGGAAAATTCATTGAAAAATATTTAAAGACATTCAATTTCCTCAAATTAATTTTCAGCTTTTAAATGGGTAATTTATGGACATCTTACCTTATCTCTTGCCAAAATTATTTCAAGCTAACCAAACTAGCTTGGCCCATGTTGGATATGTATTAGATAACCAACGAGCCGCGGTAGTGGCAAGTAGGTTATCGGACATAACCGGTTGTTCATGTTTCAATCACAACCTTTGATCTTCATGATTCAAAGGTGTAGGAAGCAAGTTGAAAGGTTATGAGTTGCAACTTGTAATGGCAATGGTAATGGGTTGCCAATGGACGGTGCCACGTGAGCGTTGAAAACCCAACAACCGGTTATGAGCTAGAATCTTTACAAATTCTCCTATGCATAGGACCATACATACAAGAGAGTAAAATTGAAATGATGATTTGACCATTGAGTTGCAATTCCATAACATCATAGTCCACCTAAAACAAGCAAGCAAACATCATGGCCTTTAAACCTTTAAGTCCCATGGAACCACAAACTAGCTTCCAAAGTGAGAAGTACAAAATAAGCTCATACTTTGTAAGGAATTGGAAATGAATTAGGAAATGGAGGTCACTCATTTATTTGATAAGGAATGAATTGGAGCAATCCGAATTGGAAATACAATTGCATGCAATGGTTATGTGCATTTAAACAGAAGTACATCTACCAATATTTGTGTAGTACATAGAAATACATGGAAATAATTGTGTTCCTTTTGCATCTTGAATGACATTGATGGTGTATGAGAGAGGAAAGCGAATATAAAGATGGCACAATTAGATAGGCACTTCCTAGAAAGAAGGTACTGTAAAGAAATATGGCATATAATATTGTGTAAGGCAGTGTTTCAATACTTTCAAGTATAATGGTCAACAATGTGCTTTTTCGGAGTCTTTTTCCATCTTTTGCAATTGATGTTGGCTTTAACTACCTCTATATAAGTGTTGTTTGATCACAAAAGAAACACAATTGAACAAGTGTCAATTTTCAATAGAAAATTTTGTATACATCCATGTCAAGTGATTCTTGTATCAAGCATGCATTTTCATACATTGAAGGCATAATTTTTAGTGTTGATTGCTCTATGTGAATCATGGAAGCAATATCTACCAAATCCAAAGGGGTGGGATGAAATGGCCCCCTTGCTTAGCCCCTCCAAGTCACTCTAGGTGTGCAAGTAAATAAAAAATCCTCCAATTTTGTGCTTGATTGATTTACCTTGTACACCTCTCCTCACTAATTTGGAGCTTCTTATTGCAAATATGAATTCAAAATTTGCAAACTGTATGATGCGTGGAAAATTAAAAATTTAGCGTTTTTCTGAGGGGTTGAGCAAGGGGGTCAGTTCAACCCGGCCATCCAAAGGTCCTTGAAGTTAATCTTTTATGAAGTTGTTAGTGTTGCAAACATTTACTTGGAAATTTTTTCCTACATCGTTGTCAACAACTATGTATACACTATTAAAAAAATTTAAACCTTTGCAATACCAACAATGGATCATCCTAATTTTTTTGCATACCCATTGTCTATCACTCATTCTCCAAATCGGTATGCTTACTTCTTTCACTTCAACTTCTCTATCCTCAAAAAATCCCACATTTGTTGATGATCTTGTTTATATTCTTGATCTTACTAAGAGAGCTTTGGGATTGAAAAGATTACCCCCTAAAGAAGGTTTCCCATGTTCGTACGGTTTATGTACACAAAGACCTAAAAATAGAAGCGGTGTTTATTATAGCATAGCATGTTGTATGGGGCTAAATTTTTTTTTCCAAGAATGATGGGAGAGCATGTTATGAAATTTTTATAATTTTTTAATAAGCGGAGAATTTCGAAAGATTTTCTTGAGTTCAACCTTGCAATGAAGGAACCCCAAAACAATAAAACCATGCTGTGGTTCTTGCATGTTTTAGGGGTTAAAGTTCAGAAGTAGATGGTGGTAAAATGGATAGGATTCTAAAATGGTTCACATGTGCAGAAGGTGATCATTTTAGGACATGAATGATCACCATCGAGACATGTGAACCATTTTTGAGCTCTATCCACTTTACCACCCTCCACCTTTGAGCGACCCAAATGTATGTGCCTTGTAGATTCTGCCTCACTCTTTGTGCTTGGAGATTATCAAGTTCCTAGCCAAATGATTGCTCCTTACGGGACACAGATATGCAAAGCCTTGACTGCCTTTCTTGCACACAAATCATCAGTGGAGAATCCAACAACTGCTATCAATAACTGAACATTGCTGAAAGCTGAAGGGTAATGTACGTCAAGCCCGTATCGCCAGTGCAGTTCGAGGCCCTGTCGCGTAGATTTGTTTTCTTTTTCCCTGCTTTTGATATCTCTGACAAATTTTTGCCAAAATCATGCCTCACTTTGGTAGTCGGCGACCACCATGAAATTAAACTAGAAAAAGATGAGGAAAATTGGGATGCAATTGTCAAAACTTCTCCGAGAAATATTATACAAAATTCACCACATTTTGGATGAAGTTTGATTACTAATATCATGTACTATTATGGATGAAAGTATTTGTTTCACGGTTGGTGGATGTCCCCACTCCCCACTCCCAAGAATAGAAGATTGTTCTACCCCACCTGCAGTTCAAGGTGCAGGTAGTGCAACTACCGAGGAGAACCAAAATTAATTAGATGCTCACCCTGATGCTCCATTATTTCAAAAACCTGAAGTGCATGCAACTTCAAATTTTAACCCCTAAAGCCCCGCTTGTCCCCTCGAGGGACAATTTGGGTCCGGGTAGGTTCCTGCTGTTTCAATTTGAAGTTAATTTTTCTGAGATTTATTGAGGTTGTGTAGCTTTGCAAGAGCTTTGTGGATATATAGTTTTTGTTTCAATCGGATGCCGGATGAAAAAGTTATGGCACAATGAGCAAGAAATAAAGATTCTCGGGCAGTCCAAAAAAAATTACAAAAAGTCAAAATAAATTTTTTTGAATTTTTTTTCCTAAAAGATTATGTTTTTACCTATACGTGAAGCTTTGATTCATTCTATTTGGACTAGGGATGAGAAAGTTATGGACAATCTTAGTTTTTCGGGCAATTTAAGCATCTTGTTGAAAAAAAACTTTTTGTTCAACTTTGAATGCTAATATCTTCCAATCCGTACGGTCAAATTTGATGAAATTTTTACTAAATGATCTCAGACAAGCTAAGTACATGATCCTACCAGTCTTTTTTTTTTTGGTTTCTCTTGAATCTGCATAGAGGCATAAAATCCAAAATCTTTGGTTTAAGGTAGGCTACATGCAATTTTTTTAATGCGAAAAATGTGGCTACAAAAATAAAGTTGTGGGACTCATTTAGCAACATTCACAATATCCAAGAGTGGAACAAGTGGCACTACCAAAAGACATTTGGAGTTGGTCTTGGCATTGCACAAAAAAGTTTGGACTCAAATTGTGGCACATTACTATTTTTCTACAGTAAAATAGTAGAACTACAATAACTTGTGAAAGTATACAAGGCACAACTATATAAATCTCAATGCAAAATGTATAAGTATGCAAAGGACTGGCAAAAATAATGATTGACGGTTTGTTGTACTTGGCACTCATTCATCATCAAAGAAGAGATGTTGGCTACAAGGGCAATCTATTAGCCTTTAGATGGTTGACACTTGGCGATGTTCAAATTTATAGGGGTGCAAGTGGTAGACTATGTCTGGCCCCAAATGGACATGGGTTGGCTAGTTTTGATTCAAATATGGCATGTGCTCATTGTATGATGGTGCACTTCTGGCATGTGCATGCCATTTTTATCTAGTAATTTTCTAAAGGCCCGGTGCTATGCTTGAAATTATGGTGGAATTAGGCGTTTAAATGCCCAATTAAAAAACACTGGATCCTACGGTTAAATTCCCGAAAAAACAATAAAAATGGTTTCTTTAAGTGAATACAGCAGAAGTGATAGTTTTGAGTGGTTTTTGGCAGAAAACACCCTTGGGGCTGTAGGGGTTAAGTACAGAGTGAGTGTCTGGGTGTATCATACTATCATTCACTGTTGGTATCGTACACAAAATAAATGAGCCTTGTAATAAAATATGGTAGAGGCCTAGAGGGTGGTAAAACGGACAACATTCTAAAAATGGTTCACAAGTGCAGATGGTAATATGTCCTAAAATGATCACAGCACTATTGACACATGTGAAACATTTTAGAACCCTGTCCATTTTATCACCATCACAGCTTACCTTAAGTGCCAAGGTCATTTTTCTGTCAAAAAAACACTCAAAACTGCCATTTCTGCTGCATTTGCTCAAGAAAACAGAAAAAATGACTTTTCAAGAAAAAAATCACAGGAACTTGTACTTGACTTGTCTTAGATCATGCAGTAAAAATTTCATCAAGTTTGACTATACAAATTAAAAGATATTAGCATTCAAATTTGGATTTTTTTTTTTTATAAATTTTGATCTGCAATTTCAGATGACTTTGATCACCATTTGTGGAATTTTTTTGCATTGTACACTTTGAATCTAAAATTTATTATTTTAAGGAATTGATTGAAAGTCTAGGAAAAAAAATTCCCAAAAAACAACTTGATTTTCATTTTTTTAAACATAGTTAAGTAGAAGTAAGTTTGAGATTGAAAGAAAGACTAAATTGTTACTGCCTCTGAGAGTCTAAGATGGAATTGAAACATAATAAATCCAATGGTGAGATTATTCTAGCAAGCACCATTTTCTCTAATTTTTTTTGAAAATTGCATTCAAAAATGAATTCTATAAGTTACTTTTTGAATTCTGTAAGTTACGAGTCCAAAAGATAATATTTAAGAAAAAAATTAATTGATTTAAATTTTGACTTTTTGTGGCTTTTTAAATATTGGCCACCAACCTCCATTTTTGGATAATTGTGTCATAACTTTTGTTCCTGTGCACCAATTGAAATAAAATTATATTCCCACGAAGTTTGTGTATTTTTACAGCTTAAAAAAAATTTCAAAAATCCACAATTAATATTGAGACTGTATGAGCTTACTGAAAGTTGTATTTGTCCCTGTACTAGGACCATGGGACTTTAGGGGTTAAGGGAGGCAACCCGTTCCTGATCACATACACACCATTCTGGCAACTTAGGTTGTTTTATTTCCATGCAAGAAGTGATGAATACTAATGAATTATGGCACAGTTCCCGACAGAGTTGTTGCGCATTTGTGATTGGTTACAAGACTCTTAGTATTGCAACCAACCTTTGGTTGGAAATAGGAAGGTCATATGACCAATATAGATAAAATATAATGTGTTAGCTACAAAAATCATAGTAATTCTGTTTTGAGAAATAAAAATTAGAAAAATTATGAAAACCTTTTGAACTCTATTTCTGCATATAGAAAAAAATTCCCACTGTAGAAATCCGCCCTGCAGATACGTGTATCTACTTAAGTGGTCAGAATTGGGTTGCCTCCCTTATCCAGAGACAAATTCCTTCTTCAGCTGGTCGTGAGCTTCAATACAACATGAAATCACAAACATTCAACACATCTACAATTGTCAGATTGCATAATTTAGTAAGATGCTCTATTTCATCATAATCTTGTTGGAAGCATTAATCCTTGAAAAGCCCTAGGGGTTTTTCTATACAACTAATATTTAGCCTTATAACTCTTCAGTTGTGATTAGTATATAAATTGTGATACATTGTCATTTACATATTATCATGATCATTCATTTACTTTGTACTAGAAAGTATTTGGTAATGTTTTTCTGATCAAATACCACCAATTTCATAATATATAATATGGTCGCAAAGGGCTTTCAAACCCTTGAAGGGTTAATTCTAACTTAGTGTCAACACATATGAATTTGATGATTTCAATCAAGAAAAAGTTGACATTATGTGGTAGTTTGAAATAAAAGTTTGAATTATTTTCAAATGCGACAGATATTGTAGCCCTCTTTAGAAATATAAGGTAAGCTACTCCATTACTGACTAAATGGGAACAAGCCCATTGTAAGCAAAATTGTAATCGTAGTGTAATGTATACCACGCTTACAATTTTGCTTACAATGAGCTTGCTCCCCATTTAGTCAATAATGGGGTAGTTTAGCTTATTAGCTTTGGAGCTCTAGAAATATAAAGGTGATTTTCTAGAGCTCTACTAATTGTGTCACATTGATGGATATATAATATAAAGGTGAATTTCTATGTCTCTCCATTAATTAAGTTATACAAATTTACAACAAGTTCACTTGTTTTCCACCCCTTTGCCCTGTTCAGTAGGTCCCCTATAGTACAGAACTGACTAAAAATTGGGCCGGGGTGAACTGACCCCTTACTCGGCCCCTTGGGAAAATGCTGAATTTTTAAAATTTTCCACGCATCATACAATTTGCAAATTTTGAATTCATATTTGCAATCAGAGGCCCCCAAATTAGCATCAGGAGGGGCCTAGCAAGGGGGCCAGTTCACCCTGACCTAAAAATTGCATCAGGATACGCTCGAACAACAAAATTAACTTACTGTGTTATACTGAAACTGTGCCATATAAATATATTTCAATGTTAAAAATTAAGGCATGCCTTGCTGCAATTGGTCAGTTTCATGGGTTTGAGACTGCGAAGCTTATCAACAAGCAGTGTCCGTTTGCAGGAGCATATCAGATAAGCCTAAGCTTATCATTTGATGATCTCTTCCTGCCAGGACTAGGACTATCTGCACCACCACAGCCTTGGTGGGGGAGGATGTTGCAGGGCTGAGCTTATCTACAATCGGACCTTGCAAATAATTATCCGTCCTGAGACAATGATAATGTCACCGGAAATCTTTAAAACCAATTTCCATGCTTATCCCTATCATCATCATATCCATAGTAAGGTAACTACACCTAATTTCGACCCTGGCTTTTCGGAAATTGACCCCTACAAATTTTTCTATAAAATGTACTCCCACTATTTTTAACCTTTCACCGCCCAAGGTCTAACCATGTCAAAAAACAACCTTGCTTTTTCAAGTGTTATAAGTCTAAATGTGGGTAAGGTATGAAAATCTCGACCGTACAATCATAACTTATTGTAGTGTGCATGTAGTGTGCATGTAGTGTGCATGTTGCAGATGGTGTAAATCAAATTTGGGGTCATTTGACCATATAGATTGAAAGATTATAATGTTCTAGTGTTGAAAAAAGATGCTGAAATCTTCCTAAAAACACATGTGGAGGTGAAATTTGATTTCTAAACCTACTCAAATGAAAAAACTTAAACTACAAAGTGATTCAAAACAAAAAGACAAACACTATGGTGGGGGAAA
The DNA here is from genome assembly GCA_951230915.1 of Antitrichia curtipendula. Taxonomy (NCBI): domain Eukaryota; kingdom Viridiplantae; phylum Streptophyta; class Bryopsida; order Hypnales; family Leucodontaceae; genus Antitrichia; species Antitrichia curtipendula. Next base: position 15,174,287 of record OX579638.1, on the reverse strand, counting down.
AAAAATCATTCAATTGACTCGTTGCGCTTGCAAAATTGTTTTGGAATGTCAAAAAATAGTGAAAAAAGTAGCAAAAAAACACATCTCTGTCTGAGCCTACCTCTACTAAAATGCTTCTCAGTCAATCATAACTTCTTGTATTGATATGAAATTTTTACCAAAATAACTAGACTAGTATGTGCAACTTTTATAATAAAAATTATTGAAAACAAACCCTGTCGACAGAATTTATAAGCTGCCAAAGTTCACTGCAATGCAAAAATGTCTGGATTTTGAACTTCGAATTGCTCCCAAGCATTCAAAACAACTTGAATTGACATGAAAATTTTACCACAATAAGTAGACTTTATAGGAGACAAAAGCCATCTAATTTGATTGAAAAGTAACATTTGATGAAAAAGATACGAGCCCCCGAAGTTGCACCCATCTCAATCCAATGTGGTGAACTCAATTGAACCTGCAAACTTTGAATGGTTTTCAAAAACTTAGTACATCTTGGATAGTTCTAAAAATTTTACCACAAACATAGACTAGTATGCACAATTTTTCCAACAATTTTTTATTGAATTTAGACACTGGATTCAAAAGTTGCAACACTTTGAACTTGACTGCTAGACTGTGTGAGGACACTTTTGGTCCCCTTGGGCGGTGAGGGGTTAAGAGTTTAGGTTTGTCTCTAAAAACACTTATGTTCAGCACTTTGAATTCATATTCATAGTTTATTCATCCAGTGTCTACAACATGCATTCTAAGACAATCTAGAATCCCCTTTTGACTACCAACAAGACCCTACAATAAGAAATTTCAATATAATAATAAAAACTATGTTGAATTGCCTTATTTAATCAATTTTAGGTGTGGTTACCTTATCACATTTTCATAGTGTTTTTACAATAATAATATGTTCACTATGGGTGTTGTATGGGCATGTTTAGAGCATCCTCAATCTAGCCA